>JAPDPK010000099.1:0-472500 GCA_031772115.1 Heritiera littoralis | reverse complement strand
TGTACATTAGGTTATGTCTGTCACCAAATTCTTCATCTATCACCTTTAAAGATTATGTTGGAATATCTCATGGGATTCAGCTAATCAGCCAATGTCTCTTTCTTTGCACCATACCCACTATAAAAAAGGAGAGCAAAGTGAAAGCTACCTCAGTTTGGTCTTTACTCAGCGAAAATCATGAGGAATAATCAAAGCCAACTGCGCATGCCAAGTATCGATTTGACAGAGCACTGGCTATGAGACTATCCGCCCACTTCTGTATTGATGTATATTGAATTTTCTTGGGAACGTTCTATGCCTCACTCTTTTAAATGGAAAAGAAAGGAGATTCTTCAGTTTGTTTTAAAGAATTAGAACTGCATGAAATGATGGGGATGATCTTCAAATGTGTGTCTAATTTATGGCATGCTTCAATATTTAACTATTCAACAAACGTGCAGGGCATTATACCAATGAAGCCTTGCGGAGTAGGATATTGGACTCTCTCATTGTTTCAAATTCCTCTTGTCATAGCTTTTACTGCATGGATCCTTCGTAGAAAAGAGGAAATTGCATGCCAAGGTCCAAACAAGCAGGTGCAAATAAATTTATTTACAAAATTAGCTTGCTACCAAACATGAGACAACTTAAACTGAGAAAAAATTATCTAAAAACATCTTCTTTTTCTTTTCTTTATTTGTGAAGGGGATTAACAAACTTGTTTTCCCCTTAATGGCACTGTTGGCTGGAGTCTTGGGTGGAGTTTTTGGAATTGGAGGTGGAATGCTTATAAGCCCACTTCTTCAGGTTGGGGTAGCCCCGGATGTAAATACACTCACTTTTCGCATGTTGAACAAATTTAGAGTTCCATATTTTACCCGTGGTTTTAACTCCAAAGCAATGATTTAATCATTTGGTCCAGGTAACAGCAGATATGTCACGGACAAGGCTTTTTCTCACTAAAGCGATTGGCCGCGCGGCACTTGAATGGTCTCGTCCACACAAGTCAGCCAAGATATCGAAAGGATCTGAACATTAACAATCAAGCAATCAGTCACTAAGGGGCACGCCACGATATCGCGGGGCATAAAGAATTCATAGCTCATAACCACACGTGCTCATATAAGAAAAATTTGTTTTATTAATGATAATGAGTTTACAAGAGATTACAAAAGGAATAAGTTCTTCCACACCATCGTCAGGGCCAAGGAGGGCAGCCCTAGATGGGTGTGCTTACACATACCTTAACCAGTGAGACAGCCCAACATTCCGCTGACTGCTCACCCCTCCTAAAGAGCTAAAGAGATTTTACAGCTGTGCTACCAGTAACCATAAAAATGTTTGAAACGAGGACACTTTTCCTAAGCCCATGGATTCTGTTTTCCTAAGCCCATGGATTCTGTTTTCCCCGATGCCTCTCTACCCGGTCATGGCCCTATACAAGGTTGGCTCACGACATCCTACCCGGTCATGGCCCTATACAAGGTTGGCTCATGACATTCTCCCCCACTTAATCTGTCGACGTCCTCGTTGACTTGGTGGCTTGAAACTCTTCTATCTTTTGCTTGAAAGCTCTCAGGTCATATACTTTTTCCCAGCTGACTTCTTCCGGTCCTAGACCCTCCCATTTTACCAGGTATTCCTGATATGTTCTCCTTGACACTTTGGTTATTCTGTCGGCTAAGATTTCTTCGACTCTCCGTTCTGAGGGCGGCTTCATATTGATGGCAGCCCTGGTGGCTTTACTTCGACTTGCATCTGTCCAGTCTGCATGATACGGTTTTAAGTTGCTTACATGGAACACCAGATGTACCTTCATCCATTTTGGGGGTTCGATTTTATAAGAGGCTTGTCCCACCCTCTCAAGAATCTTTACCGGGCCTTCATACTTGCGCACCAACCTATGATCTCTCTTCTTCAAGAATCTAAGCTGCTCGGGCACTAATCTGACCAATACCAAATCTCCAATCTGAAACAGTTGAGGCCTTCGTCCTTTATCCGCCCATTTCTTCATACGCTTTGACGCTTTTTCTAGATAAGCTCGGGCAATCTCTGTGTTCTGCTTCCACTCTTTTGTAAAATTAAAGGCTCGAGGATTCCTCCCTTTATATGGCTCAATAGAGGTGTGGGGTAGTCGTGGTTGTTGCCCCATGACTACTTCAAAAGGACTTTTGTTGGTGGAGGAGCTTTTCCTGGAATTAAAGCATAATTGGGCCACATCCAACAGCGGAGGCCAATTCTTTTGGTTGGCTTGTACAAAATGCCTCAAATATTCCTCTAGTAACCCATTGAAACGTTCTGTTTGTCCATCTGTTTGGGGGTGGTAGCTGGATGAGATGTTAAGTTTGGATCCCAATATGTTGAATAGTTCTCTCCAAAATGCCCCAGTGAATCTCGGATCCCTGTCACTAACAACATTCTCTGGAATACCCCATTACTTCACCACATGCTTGAAGATTAATCGAGCCGTGTCTTCTGCTGTGCAAAATTTCTGAGCTGGAATGAATATGGCATACTTTGAAAAGCGATCAATGACCACTAAAATCGACCCAAGATCTCCCACCCTAGGGAGGCTCGCTATAAAATCGAGGGAGACACTCTCCCATGGTCTAGTTGGTACCGGCAACGGTTCAAGTAAGCCTGCCTGTTTCTTCCTTTCAACTTTGTCCTGTTGACAAATGAGGCACGTTTTGGTGTAGTCCATCACATCTTGCCTCATATGCGGCCAATAGTATCCCTGTTTTAGTAAAGCAAGGGTTCTTTGCCAACCCGGATGGCCGGCCCATGGGGTATCATGACATTCCCGCATCAACATTCGCCGCAAGTTTCCTGCTCTCGGCACGAATAACCGAGGCCCTTTTGTCAATAAGGCTCCATTCTCCACCCAGAAGTACTTCGACTTCCCTTCTTCTACCATTTTCATTATCGACTTCACTTGGGGGTCCTTCTCCAAATTGGCTTCAATTAGTTTGCGGATGTCTGTGGTCACCTTGGTAGCTGACATTGGGGCGATTCTTCTAAGAGCGGCCAACTCTGCTCGTCGGCTCAATGCATCAGCAACCTGATTCGAACTTCTCGCTTTGTATTCAAAACAAAAATCAAACTCTGCTAAGAACTCTTGCCACCTTGCTTGTTTCGCGGTGAGTTTTGGTTGCGTTAGGAAGTGGCTCACTGCTGTATTATCCGTCTTGGCAACAAACTTTGACCCAAGCAAATAATGACGTCATGCCCTCAGACAATGAATGACTGCTAATAATTCTTTCTTTTGAGCCGTATATCTTCTTTCTGCCTCATTCAACTTACGACTCTCAAAAGCAATCGGGTGTCTTTCTTGCAGAAGTACTCCCCCTATGGCAAAATCTGATGCATCTGTTTGTACTTCAAAAGACTTTCCAAGGTCAGGAAGGATCAATATAGGGTCTTTCATCAAGGCCTGCTTGAGATCTTCAAAAGCTTCATGACAGCCCCTCGTCCATTCCCACTTTTTATCCTTCTTCAATAGCTCTATAAGGGTCGTGGTTCTCCGAGAATACCCTTCCACAAATCTTCGATAATAATTGGCCAGTCCCAAAAAGGAGCGAAGTTCTCTAACATTCTTTGGAGCAAGCCATTCTTTAATGGCTTTGACTTTTTCCATATCCATTCGAATCTGTCCCTGTTCCACGACATGGCCCAAGAACTGAACCCGAGTTTGAGCGAAGCAACATTTCTCCCTTTTCACGTACAGTTGATTCTGCCGAAGCCTTTCAAAGACAAGCCTCAAGTGATTTTGGTGTTCCTCTAGAGAAGGGCTAAAAACCATGATGTCGTCAAGATATATTACCACAAATTTGTCAAGATAATCATGAAATACCTGGTTCATCAAAGTACAAAAAGTAGCAGGGGCATTGGTTAGTCCAAAAGGCATAACTAAGAACTCGAATGCACCATACCGTGTCACACAAGTGGTTTTCGGCTCGTCACCCTCAGCAATTCTGACTTGATGGTACCCTGACCTGAGATCAAGTTTAGAGAAATACTTTGCCTGGCTCAACTGATCAAAAAGATCTGCTATCAGAGGGATTGGGTATTTGTTCCTCACTGTAACCTTATTCAAGGCTCTGTAGTCTACACACAATCGCAAACTCCCATCATGTTTCTTCTGAAATAGTACTGGAGCTCCGAATGGTGCCTTGGAGGGCCTAATAAACCCGGCTTGCAAAAGCTCATCTAGTTGCTTCCTCAGTTCAGCCAACTCTGGGGGAGCCATGCGATAAGGTCCTTTTGCGGGTGGCTTGACTCCCGGTATAAGCTCGATTTCATGATCCACTGACCTTCGAGGCGGTAGGACTTTGGGCAATTGATCTGGCATCACATCCTTAAATTCTTCTAGGACCTTTCTTATCCCCTCGAGAGCCGACTCTGGCACTATTTCCTCTTTATAAACCGGCACGGCCACATATGAAGGTTCTCCTCTCTTAATCCCCTTCTTGAATTGTAAGGCTGAAATAATCTTCCCACTTTGAGGGAGGATTGTGGCTGGTACTACACATGGGTGCTCCCCCAAGAATAGCAGGCAACTGGCAGTTGGAATTGGAATCGCCTAAGCCAATCTCATGAAGTCTATTCCCAAGACAACATCAAAATCGTCCATGGGGGAAACGGTGAAATTGATGCCTCCTTCCCATGGCCCAAGTTTGGTCATCAAGTTCTTAGAGCTCCCACAAATGGCAAAGGCAGGCGAGTTCACAGCTTTCATTTGCCCACAATCCTTGCTAACCATTAAGCCACACCTCTTGGCTTCCTCGGGTGTGATGAAAGTGTCGGTTGCCCCCGTGTCGACCATTGCCTTTGTTGCCTTTCCATTTAGGATCACCTCCACGTACATTAGGCCCCTTTCCAGCTCTTTCTTCATTTGACTTAATTGAGCATTGAGAGCATTGAGAAACCTGATAGAGCCCACCCTCGCTGGCTCTTCGACAACTTCTTCAACAGTCTGTGGCTCTTGGGGCGTTGCTTGGGTAGAAGTTCTTAATGCATTAAAGGCACCTCTATGCGAACATTCAGCAACTCGGTGTGGACCTTGGCATAAGAAACAGGCCAACGATTGCTTAGGCTTGAATGTTGGGGAATTGTTTGTCCTGGGCGGAGGAGTATTCTTATCGGATGGCCTCCTGTCTGTTCCCCCACTTGACGACTTATCCGTTCTGGCCACCTTTCCCCCATTCCCATAATTAGAGTTACTGCCAACTGATGGAGGGTACTTACGTTTGCTTGAGCTATCATTGTAATCATTTAGGCGTTCGGCGGCAGCCATAACTGTGGCTATATCTTGTACCTTCTGCCTTTGGAGTTCCGTTCTAGCCCAAGGCTTAAGTCCCTCAAGGAAATAGAACATTTTGTTTTTTTCAGACATGTCCCTAATATCCAACATCAAGGTAGAGAAGCTCCTGACAAACTCACACACTGTTCTTGTTTGCACCAGTTCTCGTAGTCTTCTTCGAGCCAAATACTCCACATTTTTGGGGAAAAATTGGTTCTTCAGCTCTTGCTTTAGATTACTCCATGTTTTTATGGGGCACTCATCGCCAACAAACTTTGAACGCCACCATAACTTAGCATCTCCAGCAAGATACATTGAGGCCATTGCAACCTTTTCCTCCTCCGATTCTGTGCGCACCGCCCAAAAGTATTGCTCGATGTCAAACAAGAAATTTTCAAGCTCTTTCGCGTCTCTTGCCCCTTCATAACGGTGTGGTTCCGGCACCTTAGCTCTTTTCCCCCTATCTGTTGAGCTAGAGCCGGCCCTGCCCACCGCTAGTTGAAGCACACTTAGTTGGGCCTTCAGTTCCTCAAACTCCTTTTGAATGACTCTTATTGCATCTCTAGTCTCCTCGCCCAAGTTGGCTAGAGAGTCAGACAGCTCCCGCTGGGCTGCCTCAATCTCATCCAATCGGTCATTCGTAGCCATGTGAGCTTTCAAGGCGGCCACTGCGGCCTCGAGCTCCTCAATTCTCATTCTCTCGTCCGACCCTCCTCGAGTCGTCACCATTTTCCTTTTGTTTGCTAGTGCGATTAACCAAGCTCGGATACCACGTATCACGGACAAGGCTTTTTCTCACTAAAGCGATTGGCCGCGCAGCACTTGAATGGTCTCGTCCACACAAGTCAGCCAAGATATCGAAAGGATCTGAACATTAACAATCAAGCAATCAGTCACTAAGGGGCACGCCACGATATCGCGGGGCATAAAGAATTCATAGCTCATAACCACACGTGCTCATATAAGAAAAATTTGTTTTATTAATGATAATGAGTTTACAAGAGATTACAAAAGGATTAAGTTCTTCCACACCATCGTCGGGGCCAAGGAGGGCAGCCCTAGATGGGTGTGCTTGCACATACCTTAACCAGTGAGACAGCCCAACATTCCGCCGACTGCTCACCCCTCCTAAAGAGTTAAAGAGATTTTACAGCTGTGCTACCAGTAACCATAAAAATGTTTGAAACGGGGACACTTTTCCTAATTCCATGGATTCTGTTTTCCTAAGCCCATGGATTCTGTTTTCCCCGATGCCTCTCTACCCGGTCATGGCCCTATACAAGATTGGCTCACGACATCCTACCCGATCATGGCCCTATACAAGGTTGGCTCATGACAAGATACTTGTTCCTTCATGGTTTTCTTCTCATCCACAATGTCTGCGTTCCAGTACTTATTGTTGGGCATGGAGCGCACCGGCACTGCCCTTGTATTTTCAGTTATCTGTTTCGTCGCATCGCTAGTTGGATTGGCGGTGTTGCAGTAAGCCATAAAAGAGTTCGGAAGGGCATCTCTGATCGTGTTCTCAATATAGTGATGGCTCTGAGTGCTATTCTGATGACTAGCTTTGGTGCTCTTGGTGTTTGGGAGGACTACTCATCAGGGAGTATATGGGATTCAAACTACCCTGTTGAAATCAATTTGTAAGCGAACTATGTTTATCTGAGCTTTAAAATGAAGTAGCAGCTCAGAAGCTTCTTTCATGGAATATATCAAAGGTTTGCAAAGAATGAAACAAACAGGTAAAAATTTCAATTAGTAAGCTGCTTTTACTTGGTTTCAAGTAGAAATTACACAATCTGCCTAACTGCAAGTTTTGCTATAATAATATACAATCCGCCTCTGTAATCAATGCTTTCCAACTTTTAGCATCCCTAACTTCAGAGATTGGGCAACATAATTGACCAAAATTTAGTTGTACAAAATTAGAAGCTATCCGAGCAATCAATGACGAGAGTTTCAACTTCCAAGCTGAATGACAGATAATTCTGGACAATGGTTCTTTGTGCTGAGGAAGGCAGACACAAAATAACAGCCTGCCAGTTTATGCAACTGGAGGGCGGAGAATATGATCCTGTGATGTATCAACAGCAGCAGGAGGCAAGAACTGCCACATGGAAACTCCAGGAAAGCCAACAAAGGGCACCAGCTTGCCACCAACAAATTGGCCTGGGGTAGAAAATGGAGTTGGAATAGCAGGAGAATGAGGAAGGAATCCTGGCTGAGAAGCCAAGGCCTTGACTTGCAGCTCAAGATTCTCTTTCTCAGTCTTTAGCCTCTGTTTCTCATCACGAAGTTCATTCTTTTCAGCCTACAATAGAACTCTACACGGCACAACTGAGAAGAATTAAACACACAAGCCACTTAATTCCCCTGGAAATTTAAGCAATACCAATGCATCAAATAGAAATTTTAACATGCATCACTTGACAATGTATGCTGGGACATAAAATGTAGAATAAATGAACATCAAAATCCACGGTCACCTTTAGCTCATTAATCTTCTCCTGCAGACTCTCATTTGACTCCCTCAGTTTCTGGGCTTCATTCCGTAACTGAGTAACCATCCGAACAGCATCAGCCAATATAACAGCCCTGTCCACTTTGGCAGGCCTTCCAGGATCTAGGATAGAACCCAATTCTAAGAACCTGAGATATTGAAAATGTCAACATCAGAGAAGGCAAAATGGGTTAAAGGAAGAGCAATTAGAGCAACAAAACATGCCTGTCATTCAGCCTATCCCTTCGCATCTTTTCTCTGCAAGCTTTGGAGCCAGATGCACTGCATGATCCAGACCTCACCCTGTGATTCAATAATGGAGAGATTACTAAAGAAGACCTGGTGCGAAACCAGGCAACAAATCCAAGCTAGAGCAGAAACTGCATCATAGTAGTGAATAAGTGAATACAACAAAAAATAAATTAATAATTAAGTAGCTGCATACCGTTTTCGGGAGCCTGTTTCTTTAAGATTATCTGAATTCCCCAACGATTCATTAAATTCAACACTGCAGAAATATCAAGAAAGATTAATGAGCATGTTTAAAGGACAAAGAGAAATTAACATAGCTTAGCTTGCTGGAGCAGCCGGGCCACGGCAGCTTGCGGCCACTCAGCTTATTGCCAAATTCCGTTGCCAAACATAATACTAAACTAAACAAGGCAAAACCAGCAGACAACTTGGAACAGAACTAAAAAGGTCAAAAGCAATTGCTTTGAGTAGCACAATGTTGGAAAAATCGTTACCTGAAATAGAAACCTACTTACAGTTCAGTTAATCAAACATGAGCTAAGCAAAGCAATACCAAATATATTTTCATTTTTAAATTCATAAAAAATAAAAATAATAATAATAAGGGGGAGAAGAAAGGAACCTAAGAGGAGCAGAGCAAGTGAGGGAGTGAGATGACCAGATTGGGCCCGAAGGGTCCAGTGAGGGAAGACCACCACCAGGGACAGCAATGTCTTCTAACAAACAGTAGTCATCCAAAATCCAAGCGTTGGGACTTTCCGAGGAGACTAGGTCCTCCCCGTTCGGTTGCCGGGATATTATATTCCCGGCAAGAATTCAGGAATGACACAACGGCGGAAGATGGGGTTGTTGCAGAAGTGAATAAAAACAATTGAAAAGAAAAGAAAAGAAAACAGAGAGAGAAAGAGAGATATGGAACGAGTGAATTTGGTTGTCTGAAGATTTTTGGGTGGGAAGACTATGACAGTGGGAAAAGGTAGAGAATAATTTCTCTTGGATTCGGCTTTGGGAATTGAAAGGGATTTGAGAGTAAGTCCACATTTTTTTCTTTTTAAAGTATTTCTTTTTCAGTCCACCACCGTAACCGGGCAGCCACCACATGCAAAAGAAGACGAAAGCCAGAATCGATTCGGTTTTGCTTACGCATGAAGGCCGCACATTTACTCACGCAAATGGGCTTGAAACTCGTTGTGAAATTCCTGCCATTAACAAGTTATAAGCCTAGAAACATGGGCTTGTGGTCCTAACCCATTTCGGTCATTAAAGCAAGCCATCGACCATGATTTGTGTTCTGTCACATGTCCGAGAAGACACTTTAGGCAATGAAATCGGTTTGGAACTGAAGATTTCTGTCTGATAGCTACGTACAACCACCGAAAGATGCACAATGAATCATTTGAAAAGAGATTACTTGGGGATGGGTCGCAATCCCCAGACAGAGAAACCATGCTGATTCAGCCATGATGCCATATAAGAGTAAATGGAGACAGACAGCTTAGGAAGCAATCATGCAAGGATAGAAAGATCATCAAAAACAAAACAACAATCTTCAAAATCAACAAGAATGTTACATATTCTTCAAAACATCATCTGTGCTTCAATGATGCACCAAGACAAACACCCTTTTTTCTCAGAACAAGAAAAACACATTTTACACGTTCAAGGATGTATAATATCTTTAGCATTGATACTATGCAACATGAACACGAATGGATTGCACAAAAGCATCGATCCTTTTCCTTATCTCTTCTGGATTTGCACCGACTAACTTGTCAACTACAGTACCTTCCCTCATCAGCAAAAATGTTGGCATGGCCTTGATCTCCATCCTCGTTGCTACCTCCTATAATTCCACTCAGAAAGAAATATTCAAGTCATCTTCATAATAAATACCAAGCCTCAAAATAAAAATGATGCATATATAGGTGTACAACAACCAAATTCCCACACTAAATTAGCACTCCAACAAAGCAAGTGGCATAAGTTGTGTAAAATATGAAAATTTTGTGCCAAAATTTGTATCAACACGTCAAACACAATTTCTTTCAGCTTTTACATATTACTATATAATTTTTACCAAATTTTAATTCATATCATTTTTGTGACTTTTATTCATGTTGTCTCACCATGTTATATCTAAGATTGCCAGAACTATCCAGTTCGTAAAAGCTAAACAGCTTGACCCTACCAGAAACCTAATATGGAATGAGAAGTTGAGAACAGACTAAAGAGAACAAAGCCAACTAACATTCAAAAGGCACAAAAAATAATTCTGCCTCTTCTTCAACCAATAACAAAAAGAAAAACCTCTAACCAGGCAGCCCACAGAGAAGATTATTTAGTAGTCATTGTACCTAATAAAAACAAGAAAAATCAACTTTATCACAGAAGGATGACACTTATCCTTACCTTTACAAGTTGTAATCTAATTAGCATATAACTGGAAAGCTACAAGCCAAACCATATCTTTCCAAAGGGGATTCTAGCACATCTTCACCGTATCAAATTCCAGTTTGCAAGATTATATTCAATCAATGGGACATGAATTCTAACACATCTTCACCATATCAAGCTAATGTTGCAAAATAATGTGCAGTCAACAGTACATTGATCGAAATCTCAAGGAGGAAGAAGATAATGAACTCTTCCTCCATTTGTGTTCTATCTTCATTCTAAATTTCTAATTTCTATGTGTAAGGCAACATTTCCAATGCTAACCCATGATTTAAAACTCAAATCTGAACAGAATATCAAAGATTATAGGATTCTTACCTTAACATCATCAACATCAACAGTGAGAAACAGAACACCTGGGAAAGCTGAGGCCAGTTCTCCAAAAAAGGAGTTCATAGCCACTGAAGGCATACACCATGAAGCAGTGAAGTGGACAACAATCTAGAACAACGCCCACCAATAGAGAAATTATAAAGTCTCAAGAACAATAACCAAATGAAGTCCTTTTTTTGGGATCAACAGACCATGTATGAAAAGCCATGATTGTGGACATGAAACTTTCATTAGAGAAGCCTTAAATGGAGCGAATGGCTAGCTAACAAACTGAAAAGAAAATATACTATCGAGATGGCTGGGGAATTCGGGATTGTTTTTAAGAACAATGACAACCGACAAGGCAGATAATAACTACTAGAGAGATTTAAACATGAAAAGTGAAGAACTGAAAAGCTTACCGGGCAGCCTTGATTTGTGGCTTGGTTAACATAGAAGTCCCAGGATTCAACAGAGTCAACCTTCACAACTCTAGACTTTTTCTGCTGCTCTTCTATCTCCATTTTCACCTCCCTGATCAATCCTCGTTGATGCGTAGTTGTTTTACTGGCAAAAGGAGCAACGTTTGTTAGACTCAAGACAAGACATAGAAAGCTAGGCCCACCTCCTTCCACATTATCTTGATCAGAATTGTTAGAACTTCGAAGAGCCCATGACGAAAAGACAAAAGGAACCCTCTGAAATTACTATTGACTTTCTCCGGTAAAACTATTTTCTCCTTACATTTTGATAATTTCAATTTGTAAAAGGCGCAGATTTTACTATTTTTGTTATTTTTTCTATATTCATCCCTATTCTGTGTATAGTTTTTTTTATTTAATTGCTAATCTCGTCTTGGACATCTCAGTCATAGGAAAGGTTCATGGACATGGCTCTGGACCTCAAATATACTCTTGCGAACATATTGATTGTAGACTTAGTTATTAAATTGAGATACGTACTGTGAATTGAAATTTTATTTTTAAAAATCGAGTATTGTATTGTATCGTAAGATATGATAAATAATTTTAAAATTAATTATAAATAATATATACACATGTAAGATAAATAAAATATTAAAAATATTATACATATTAATAGAATTAAGTAAGTATATGATAAAAATAAAAAAGTATGATTCTTTTCAAAAATTTAACATCTTCATTAATAGTATATATTTTAAAATAATATTTTTATATATTTTTATTTTTAATTTTCTAACTAAAAGTTTCTTTTTTTTCAATATTTCAAGATTAAATTATATAGAAAATATGTTTTTAAGTGTTTTTTAGGTTAAAAAACTATTAAAATTGCATTTTTAGTTAATTGAATCAAATCAGATTTTTTTTAGCCTGGCCCATTGTTACTCTAAAGCATATCGAAGTAAATCGATGTATCGTATGATACGTATCGATTCGTTTATGTATCGATAGATACGCTACCAATTCATGATAAAACCGATTTTTTATATAAATACGTATCGAATTTATACTGAATCGAATTGAATCGTACAATACGTATCGCATATCGTACGATTTTGATAACTATGATTGTAGAAAAACTTATATAGTCAGAATTCAGAACATTCGGGAGACGAAAACTGAACTCTGATTAAACATAGAATTCCTTTGTTTATGTATTCATCAAATGATGAACTTTATCATACAACAATGGTCAACCAATTGTATTTTTTCCTGTCATAGGGCATAACCATCAGAAACAGCATAAATCTAAGAATACAGATTAGTAGTAAGCTCAAGAACAACCTCTATAGATGATGATACAAACCCAAAGGCATATGTCTTATTTGTCATTACACTCATTACAAAGCACGATGCTTCGATTACTAAATAGTTACTTCTGCTATAAAAGAATGTGATTTGATTGATAATCATAATTTCAGCCACAGCTCAAACGAGAATCAGCTGGCCGCAAGGTCATGTGACGGCGGGGAACTCCAATTTCGCATGCGTTCACTCTAGCAGCAAAGCGGAGAGAGCACAGCGACTCACCCACCGAAGAAGGATCCGGTGACACATTGACGAACATAAGAGTTTTGGAATCTCCACCAAGACAAGGCTGTTTATTGATGGAAATAAGTTTAGAAGGAAATCCAGAATATAAAACTATCATTCACTTTGGCCCCTATTTCATGACAAAAAGAGATTAGTGATATGTCTATTTCAAAAATGATGCCACACATTCAGAAGACATCATCATGGTAATGTGCTCTCAAATATGATATCAGAAAACACAGAGTTAGCTCAAACAAGAAATCAATCAAAGATGATAAGCTCTATTAGGGCACTTTACCTGAAGAAGATATGTCAGCTTGGAATTCCTAAATGGCACATGATCCTCCTTTTTTGCCAAGGCAAATATGACATCACTTAAACACGATAAGCTCTTGTTAATGGCCTGTTTGGTTGGAAATAGGTCAGCATGATAACATTAAAGAACAATTTATGGAACAGACAAATCCAGTGGTATGTTAAACACCTGAGTCTCCTTCAACCTATCTCCAGTCGCACCACTCCTTGACAGTCGCTCACTTCCTGCAAGATCAATGAGGTTCAAGACACCCTGCACTTGTTGCTCGGTGCCCTAATGGAACAAAGAAAAGAAATGTCAGTATACAAAGGAAAGAGGGCTATGAAGAGATTCAGCATAAAGCACTCAGAGGAAGGGTATTTACCTCGTTTATGCCTGATATCCTTAATGTGAAAACCATGTGACTTCTAGATGATTGCTCATTCATCTGTGTCCTGCCCACAGACCTGCAAAGCAGAAAAGTATAAACCCCTTGAACATTCAAATTACAATGTCATTGAGAATAAAACTCATAAGGTATTATACATTATATATCAGACCCTTGGTGTTTTTGCTTTAGTATTGGAACCCACACCAGACATAATTTACGCAATATGCAGCAAAAATCACCAAGACTCTAAGCAATTTTACCTGCTTTGAGCAGCCTGCCGTAAAAGTGAGGAAATCTCTGTTATGCTACTAACATCAACAATGGTCAAGTCACTGACATATGTATTACCATTTGCATCATGTTTAATAATGTACTGCTTTCCAGAAACTGCACTTTCCGGGCGTGTTGGATCTGAAACAATTGATCTATTGGTTGATAACAAATCGCGGATGGTCTCATTGTATATTTCCAACATTGAAGCCTAAAAATTTTAAAAAGAAATGGTTACAACCATGATTTGCCAATGTAATAAGTTGAAATCAGAATCAAATTAAATTACCTGCATTTTGTATTTCCATCCCTGTGCTTGCAGCGATTGACTGCTTTGGAATATCTGCTCCAATGAACGTGGTATCAACCCTTTTTGCTCCGGGGCTTCTGGCCTTCCCATCATGGTGTAAGTCTTACCTGAACCTGTCTGTCCATAAGCAAATATACAAACCTGCCAAACAAAATATACCACCAAAATCTATGAATGCATATTTTCTTTGTATAAAAGGGCATATGAGCAGAACAGATAGCAACCATAGACAATTACTAGTGAATTTATAACTGAAATATCACCATAGACATTGAAAAATTCAACTTCAAAGAAGAAAAGTCAAGTGCAAAAGAAATCAACTAGTATCAAACTTAAATCTTCCTCAATTTTGAAAAAAAATATATATATCCTTACCTACCAGACACCATAGATTACATTTCTAGTGCAGTAAAAAGATTTGCAATCTTCCTCAATTTTGAAAAAAATATCCTTACCTACCAGACACCATAGATTACATTTCTAGTGCAGTAAAAAGATTTGCGTAGATTTGCAAAAACAAGAGTATAAAGTAGATAAATCACCTTATATCCATCAAGGGCACTCTGTACCAACTGGGATATCTCCACAAAAACATCTTGCTGTGAAGCCTCATGATTGAAAACCTTGTCAAATGTGAAAGGATACTTTTGCCCTGTTGACAGTAAGACAAAATGATTTGTTGCATTTTATAAATTAAACAGAACTTGAATAAGAAAGAAAGATCACAAATGTCTCATACCACTTTGTATCAAGTCAATGCCACGTCCAAGAGATTCCGTTGATGTAGGATAAGAGACAACAGCACCTTCTGCTGCACCATCCTCTGGTAATAGAGGGCGTACCCGACAAAACACTCGAATGTTCCCTTTTAGTTCCTTTAATTGAAGATAACTTAGTATCGTTACAGAATTATAAGGAACAAATTAAGGGTGATGAACCAGCAGTACCAAAATAGTATTGTGCAGCTTTTTCCTCAAATTCTCTCCTTCAATAAGTTTATGTTCCATATCTGCCAACCTATCTTGTTGTTCTTGTATGATTCTTTTTTGCTCTAAATATTCCATCCTTGTTTCTGAAGCTGATAAATCAGCCATCTATAGATAGGAAAAGAAAGAACAATCTATTGACATCAAGAACTAGATTGATGATATTTTTGCAGAACAGGATAAAACACAACACTCTGTCTAGAGAGAGGAAAAGAAAGATCAAGCAATGTTATTGGTACCTTTAGTTTCTCATTTGCAGCTGCAAGCTGAAGCTCCAGTATTCTTATTTGCTCCCTTTGAGAAGAGCATGTCTCCTGCAAAAGAAACCTAGAATGTAGGAAAGGTTGGAAAAATGGATTTTACCACTTGAAAGAAATAAACTAACAAACCTCCAAGGACTTTGATTTCATTGTCAAATTATCTAATTCTGCAAATGATTTTCCAGTACTTTCTTTGTACTTCACAATTTCGGCAGATAAGGCTTGCACTTGTGAAACTTGACGATCACGATCATCCCTCACTTGTTGTAGTTCCCCTCGTAAGCATTTGACTTCATTAACTAATGTCTCCTTTTGATTAATAGCATCATCTTGTGAAGCCTGAGAACAATAAGATCCAAAAGATAAAAAATCTACTGAATATGATAATTTTTGTCTTGATGTAAACCTCAGTGCTACAGAATGCAATGAACAGGCTGATTTATCAAGCTGATAAAAAAAGCTTACCCTTGACAAGGTTAATTGTTCTTGCAATGAACTACAGTGGCCCCTTAAAGTGCTAAGATTCTCCACTATAGTCAGTTTCTCCTTTTCTACACGTTTGAGTGACTCGCGGACCAATTCAAGGTCAGTGATTAATTTGGAATTGTACTGTTGAAGACTCAAGATGTACTCTTGTAATCGCTTGTGAGTATTGTCAAGCGAGGCAGCCTGCAAAGTAAAGACTCACCTTAATAATAGTATCAATTTCAAAAGAAGTAAAAAAAAAAAAAAAGCAAAGGACATTTATATAGAAATACACACACACACACACATATATTACCCTTTCATTTGCAGCTGTTATATCCTGCTGAGCTTTTTCAAGCTCTTCTGTCAGAGAAGCAACCGTCTTTTCAGCAGCAACCCTAGCTTCATTTTCACTTCTATGGCGGTCAATAGCATCCTAGTTTTTTAAAACCAAACAAACATGTAACGATGTAAATAAACATTAAAGAAAAAAGCATATGCATGGTAGATTACTAAGATTAAGATCGTACCAGCTTTTCAGACATCTCATTGGAAAGCTTCTCCTTTAAAGACGCATTATTGTCCCTTAACTCGGAAATAACCGCACTCAACTCTTCCTCCTTTTTTTTCTTCTCTAACTCTGCAGAACAGTAAAGTTAATTAACAATCTAGCATTAAATTAAATCAACTGTTCGAAAGCAGCAAAACTTACCTGTGTCAATGCATTTTTTCTCAGCAGAATCCAGTGAACTCTTAAGCTTCTCTTTATCAAGTACATGATTCTCATCACATTGTTGAAACCATTTCACACAAAGCTTAAGCCTTTTATTATGTTCAGCTGCGTGTTCATATTTAGCCTACACCAAATAATCACCCACAGCAACAAGAAAAAAAATAACAAAAATTAATATTCACAGATAATGAAAGAGCTGATTATAATAATAGTCTTACCTTAAGATCGAACTTTTTTGCTTTCGGCTTCTCGTTCAAAATCGCTTCGACTTCTTCTTTGGTGAATTCATGATTAGCACATTCCTGCGCATTCCCGACCTCGGCGTTAGCGGCAGTTGTAGCCTCTTGCCGGTTGCTAACAACGGCAAAGGCTTGTCGGCCTCGCCCCGTTCCCGTTGCTCCCCCTCCTCTTCCTATTGCCCCTAGCCTTCTCCGTTTGTCTAATGGATTTTCATCTCCAAGTTCTTTCCTCTGAAATTAATAATAATTAAAACAAACAGATTAAAACATGAATTAAAAATAAAAAATCAGAGAATATCAAGAAAAAGGGAGTGGAATCGGTTACAGTGGAAGGGCTGCGAGGAGGTCTGTTCTGGTTGCGGGAAGCCATATTTGAAACTCAGTCGAAGGTGTTGCTGAGAGTTGTTTGATAGTATTTTGTAGTGAGTGAATCGGAGCAGGATTGGATCTGGGCCTTTGATATGGGAGAAACTTGAGCTGAAGATCTTGATTTTGATTTAATTTCTTGGAGATTTTGGATTTGGGGAACAAATTGGAACGTTAGGGTTTGGAAAATGAAAGAAGGAGAGGAGTGGAGCTGGGGACTGAATTTTTGAATTGATTTGAAATTAGATTTGGCGGCCTCTCCTTTTAAAAAAAAAAAAAAAAATAACTTCAACTTATTTTGGGCCCTTTTGGGTGGGTCGGGTCGTTTGGCCCATTAACACTAACCCTCTGGACCAAGGTGCTGACCCATTGGCCTATATTCACTGGACTTCAATGAAGCAAACAGTGGGCCTTTGATGGCCACCATTTAAGTGATTTAGTTCACAATAAATCAGATAAACTTGAATACGAAAAGAAAATAACATAAAAATTTATGAATATAAAATGAATTAAAATTTAATAAAAATTAAAAATATGTTTTATGGTTGACATATACACACCAATTTTAACAAATATTTTGCTCATTTTACACTATTGGAGCACAAATTGTGCCAGGTCTAATTCGTGATACAAGTTACAGGGACAATTCAGTCTTTGTCAGCTGACAAAGCTGTATATGTTGCGTTCACTTCCAGTGAATAGATGTTCTAGGCGTTATAGAGAAATCACTTCAATGGCGACATACTTTACCTCATAAAAACTACTATAAGCAGTTTCTAGAACTACTGCGTTTTGCATATTGTGCTGCCGATGCCAATAACAGTCTGTGTATCAAATATCTTTGCAGATTCCACGTCTCAAAACCACCATGAAACCCAATCCAACATGTCAACTGCAAAAATCATCACAACCACGTGTCTACGAACAATTGGTTCAGGCCATATCCAACTTATCCATTGTAGAAAATGGCGGATAAGGTGTCTGACTTGAACCAATCTACATCACAGAAAAAAATGGGATCAAACCTGATCAAAATCATTAGTCCAACACACCCTGCTTACCCCTAAAACGAAAATATAATTCCTCATTCTACTCTTAGCCTGCTAATTGAAAACACTTGGTTGCGGAAATGGCACAAGCAATAGCATCCATGGCTGGCTTGCGTGGCTCCTCACAGGCTGTCCTGGAAGGTAGTCTCCAACTCAGTGGCCAAACTCGCTTGAACATTGCTAGCAACAATAGAGTGGCTGTGGCTAGGCCTGGTTTCACCGTCAGAGCCCAGCAGGCATCTGCTGAGGTTGAAACTGGACGCAGAGCCTTGCTGGGTCTTGTTGCTGCTGGTTTGGCCACAGGCTCCTTTGTTCAAGCTGTGCTTGCTGATGCAAGAAGCATCAAGGTTGGCCCACCTCCCCCACCCTCCGGTGGATTGCGTAAGTCATCAATTCTATTAAATTTCTACAGACCTTCTAATGATTTCTTCCCTCCCTGCGTCCAGCTTTGTTTGGAATGGTAGTATGCTTTGAGATAGTAAAAAAATACATGAAATCAGGATGAAAATGACAAGATTTTTATCACGAGCTTTAAAGATAGTTGTCAATTGGGCTTCGTTTGCAAGAATAATGGAAGAAAAATGGTTTTGCATTGGAACTTGTTCATAGTTTCTAGTAGAAGTCATTCGTAAACAATCCCTGATAAATTGCTAAGAGGACTGATTGACATCCGATGTAGTTTCCCAAATTTAATCAACACTGCCTTCTAGTGTTGGGTCCATAAAGAACATGACAAACTGAAATTTGATGGTTGAAAATGGAATCATTATATATTTGATACAGTTCAGTAATTTGATGGTCAAATGGGCATGTTGGCAGCTGGAACTCTGAATTCTGATGAGCCAAGAGACCTTGATCTCCCATACAAAAACAGGTTCTTCATCCAGCCACTTGCTCCAGCTCAGGCAGCTCAGAGGGCAAAGGAATCAGCCAAGGACATTCTTGGTGTCAAGAGTTTGATTGACAAAAAAGCCTGGCCATATGTCCAGAATGATCTCCGTCTCAAGGCTGAGTGTCTCCGCTTTGACCTTAACACTGTCATTTCTTCCAAGTCCAAAGATGAGAAGAAGTCTCTCAAGGAACTCACCAAAAAGCTCTTTGATACCCTCGACGACGTAAGTTTTGAAGTTTGCTTTGGTTTTTGCTGCATAATTGCCACACAGTTATCATTATTCAATGAAACATGGTAAATTACCATGAGTTTCTGATATGAATTTTCTTTTCTTATGATCGTACTTTCTTACAGCTGGACCATGCAGCCAAGATCAAGAGCACCCCTGAAGCAGAGAAGTATTATGCTCAGACCGTATCGACTCTGAACGATGTTCTTGCCAAGCTTGGCTAAGAGAATTGTTGTATTTTGGTTTCTGATGTAAGCATTGTTCATCGTTTGTAGAGACACCTTCATTTCTATGCTATCCAAAGGGAATCTTTATCTATTAAACTTGTTAAGTTCTCAAGCACTTTGCCATCACTGTCGGCTCATTCAAAACGGGAAAACAATAGCCAATCAATTTAAGCAACAACTAAAATAAACAAAGCACACTTTTGCCTTGCTCATGGCAGTAAGAATAAGTGAAACATCAGTATTCTTTCTGGGTTTTTCAGCTTTTTCAAGTTTCTTTGTTTTTTTTGGAGGATTAGTACCAGGGAATTTGTAAAGTTTGACAATGGCTTCAATTGAAGCTCTACGATTTCTTCGGCATTGCTTCTGCTTTCAAGAATCCTTTCAGGAAACTGGTTTTATTCAAAATATCAGTACAAATAATCAGAAATCAAATGTTAACTTTGTTACAAAGCTCGGGAAAGAAGGATAAGGTAAATTAGACAGTGGCTTGAGATCGATTTGCTCTATCTTCCCGGGCTGCCGCGGTGGCTGATACATAGTAAGAAACAGTGAAAAGTCCATGAATGAAACATAGAATTCCTCCAACGGAGAAGAGCCGATGGTGGGATATGCCGCATATTCTTCTTGACTTTGAGTTTGACAGTGTCCCTATGATCAGCATTGAGAATCCAACCACTAACACAAACCTGATTTTGTCATCACAAGTTAGAGGGCATGTTTATAATCCTTTCACTCAAAAAAGAAAATCAGTACAGATTTTAGATAGATGGGTTTCTTGACCATAAAGGAAAGCATGATTTATAAATCTGGCAAAGAAAAGGCCTTCAACATAGATTGAGGTCCTAGTCTAAATAACTGAGAAGTTTTTCAAAATTGGTGCCTTCAGGATTCAGGTTTCTATATTGGCTCCTTCAGGATTCAGCAAGGCAAGGCCTGGACATTGAGATAGTTTCAGGTTTTTATTAACTTTTGGCCTTGGAGAAGTGGAGATAAAGAAGCTAGGCAGAGAGAGAGAGATGAAGGGATATTAGAAGACATACCATGAGAAAATGAGGGAAGCCATGGCCAATTGTTTGTTAGCAGTTGCTCTGTCCAATTCTTCCTTG
The DNA here is from genome assembly GCA_031772115.1 of Heritiera littoralis. Classification (NCBI taxonomy): domain Eukaryota; kingdom Viridiplantae; phylum Streptophyta; class Magnoliopsida; order Malvales; family Malvaceae; genus Heritiera; species Heritiera littoralis. The sequence continues at coordinate 451,868 of JAPDPK010000099.1, read as the reverse complement.
GACCAAATGCATACGCAACCACCAAGTAAGTTGCCGATCACATGGGCAAGGCCAAGAAGCACTGCTGCAGCCAATCCTAGCTTGAAAGCTTTGAAGCTGGTCTCTCTACACTCAAATATCCACATCCTCAAATGCTTCTCCTGTTTAACAACACCATATGTATCATTAAGAAAAACTGCAGACTAAAATTCTCTTTTCACTCTAACCATACCTTGTTTTGAGCTATTTCAGCTTGAATCCCAAGTATCCCAGCAGTAATGTCCATAGCCATGATCAAGAGACAAATCAGAAAACCAAAGTTTTTTGCCATGTCTAACACAAAAGAAGGCAGGAGAAATCTCTCACAGTGAAAGGCCCCATTGCCCCATTTATAAGGGCAAGCTTTATGAATTCTGGAGTCTGAATGAAGAAGAGAATAAGAATAAAGTAGGACGATTAATAGTAACAAATACAAGAGAGATTGGCTGCATGTTAGGTGTGAGATTTGGATTGAAAGCTTCTTTTGTTCATATATTTTTCTTTATTCTTCTTTTTCACCTTCTTGTCTTTTGGAATTCGGATTCCTTCCATGGAGAACAAGAAAAGTAGATTGTCCACCAGACTGAGAAACATTTGATCAATCCCTGAGATATTTGGACAGCAAACAGTTATCCCAACTTTATCTTAATTATAGGCTTAATTCTCAAATCACATGGTGAAGCCATAGTAGCAAACCCCAGCTTAGCTTGGTGCAATGGAAGTGGCAACTGTATGATATCTTGGCTCTCCCTTTTGTTTTCCAGAGTACCCAAATTCAAGTGTCAGTTTTTGGAATCATAGGAAAAGATGGTATCAACATGTATAACCTTCTGAAGCAAATGACATACATCAAAACCTTAGCTAAGAATATGTGTATGTTAGCTAAGTAACTTATCCACTTAATTAGCAGTGTTTTATTAGAAATAAAAAGACTTGAAATTAGTTTCATAATCTATTAAAAACTTCCTATTTTATGATCCTATATTATTATTATTATTATTGTTGTTGTTGTTGTTGTTTAAAAATTATTCATCCATATCTACAAGAAATAACTACCCATTAATATAATTATGTCTTCAATGGAAAGATGTGTATAAAAAAAATTGAATATTGGGTCCCTAAATTTAAGCATTCTCAAAAACACATCTTTAGTGAATTTGCTGAAGATTAGAAGATCAAATATGAAAAGAACATAACTTCGATGCAGCTCAATATTTTTAATATCAATAACTAGAAGTTAGTATCTTATTTCGCGTTTATGATCTATGATAAATTATTTGTGATCTTAATACATTAAATAGATCGATCAAATTTAAAAAGTATCAATAAGTAAGTTTTTAAATCATGAAATTGAGAATGTTTTATCATTTATCATTCTCGATCTAAACATATTAATCTCATATCACAAATGAAGATATCTGTACTTATATAAAAAAAATCATTAAAATTACATTTAAATGTTTTTTAATGTATAATTTATATTGTTTAAAATCCAGATCCTTAATTACCAACTTCAGAGGATTCATGGAAATTACAGCTTGATAATCACATGCAACAAAACAGATTTAACAGATTAAACATGATTAAGATCAAAAAATAGAAGTTTAGTAATAAGCTAATGTCAGGTCCATGACAAGAAAGAAATTCTTGCCCAAAATAATTATGACACGTGGCTCGAAAAGGCTGCGAAAGTACAGGTGTTGGGAGGGTCTCGAGTCCCGACCATGGCGAGCCTATCACTATCAGAAACATTTCTCTGGAACCAACTCAAAACTTCAGTTGTCAAATCCAAAAAACTATCTACAAATACTTATACCGCGGACGAATTCTCTCCTATTCCTTTCCAGAATACGAAAAGAAAGGTTTAGCAGAAATGTCGACGTATTCCATGTGGAAGAAGTTCGAGGAAAACGAGGATCGACCCGAAAAGCCTCGCCGGTTTGGGGTCACGGAAATGCGAGGACCCAATCACAGTCTCTTGACCCAGAACGTCCTCCAGGTATGGGAATTGTTGGGTTGTTGTTGCTTTTGATCAACTTCTTTGTTGGTTGTCTGTGTGGTTGGAAATTTGGGTTTGAGCTGAAAATTTGCTTCCTTTACCAGGATATATTTGAGTCAATGGGTCAATTTGTTGATGGATTGAAGTTCTCTGGGGGTTCCCATAGCTTGATGCCAAAATCGTTTCTCAAACAAGTGATTGACATGGCTCACCAGCATAATGTTTATGTTAGCACTGGTGATTGGGCTGAGCATTTGCTTCGTAAAGGTCCATCAGCTTTTAAAGACTATGTAGAGGTGAGCTATACTATACCCAGATGCAACTTTTGATTCTTTTTATGTAAAGTGTTTCCTTTCTGATATATTAATGATTGATGTTTATAGGAGTGTAAGCAAATGGGGTTTGACACGATTGAGCTTAATGTGACATCACTTGAAGTTCCTGAAGAAACTCTTTTGAGATATGTGAGATTGATTAAAAGTGGAGGTCTAAAAGCCAAACCTCAGTTTGCCATCAAGTTTAATAAGTCTGATATTCCCATTGGTAGAGATAGAGCATTTGGGGCTTATGTTCCTCCTTCACCTCGATCAACTGGTATGGGATCAGATTCTTTTAAATGAGTTAGTACTTTTTTTTAATGATTTTCCAATTTCTCATGCGGGCTTTGAATTTGTTTTACTTTATATTTATTAAATTAAGCTTCAGAAGAGTGGAACAGATAACTAACACTTTTTTAATGATTGCCTTTTTGAGACCCTTCTTTGTGTCTATGAACATGTCTTAGCAATAATGTTCAGCTTTTGCCGTGTTTAGAGTGAGTGGAACCATTTAAATATGGAATTTCATGTCCTCTTGGGCCTATGATTGTTTTGTCTTGAAATTGCTTTGAGAAGCTCCAATTCTGAATTTTACATCTTTTGCACTATGCTGACCTGAAAGATTTAGTAAAGGAAGCAATAGTTTTGGAAAAAAGAGATGGTTGAACTAATGTAGTCTCTGAGCTAATTTGGAAACAACCACGATTACTGCATTTGCTTAGCCAGTGAAAAGTGGCTGCTGAGCTTTTCTGCTGAATAGTGCCTGGAGTAACACTCAATTGTATTTATTCATTTGGGTTGGGAATATAATCCTAAGCTTACCTTTATTGACAGAATTTGTTGAAGATGTGGATCTATTGATCAGGAGGGCTGAGAGATGCTTAGAAGCTGGTGCAGACATGATAATGATTGATGCAGATGATCTATGCAAACATGCTGATTCTGTACGGGCAGACATAATCGCAAAGGTTATTGGGCGTCTAGGTCTTGAGAGGACCATGTTTGAAGCTTGTAATGCAAGAGCTTCTGAGTGGTTTGTCAAGCAATATGGACCAAAGGTATAATGATTTTTAACTCAGGTTTCCTCGTACCAAATTCTGATGTTTTCTGTGTATATCATCCATATTCATGGCTTGTTCTTTCAGGTGAACCTCTTTGTGGATCACTCTCAAGTAATGGATTTAGAGTGTCTCAGGGGGCGCAACTTGGGGAAAAATCACGCTTCGGTTCTTGGTTCGTCTTATTTTCTGTTCTGAACTGATAGACTTCTATAGATAACACTTTTTCTATTATAATTTGTCATGTTAATGCTGGTACATGTGTTGTCTGAGTGTAATGTTTGTGCTGTGAGTGTGAAGTTTAATGAAAATGAAAACTTTATTGGCTATTATTGCAATTAAGTTAGAATAAACTTTTCAATGTTTCCATGGAAATTATTGAATTATTTGGATTATAGCACAAAAGACATACTAGTACATGTTTCCAGCAGGAGTGATGATAAATCTTCTGCCGATTGATGACTCTGGTCTGGACGTGACTATGACAAGCACATAGCCACTGATGACAATTTCTTAATTCCTGCCGTTGGTCACGCCCCTGCATGCTACTTAGCACGTAAGAACAAAAGCCTCAAATCAAATCAAAATGATATTTGGTATTTGAATTATCATGATCCTCTGTTTCAACTGCTGCAAGCATGCAAGACGTTGCTGAGTCGAGTTTGGTATTGTTCTATGCGACATGTTTTCAGAGAAGCGAATATCTGTGCTGACTTTTTTTGGCGAATCAAGCACATAATGGTTCACTTGATCTTGTGAAACTTAGTAACTGTTCACCGAGGGATTTAGAGCCTTTGTTGCAAGAAGATAGTTTATATATTAGTCAATCTAGATTTTGTACAGTTAATGTAAGAGACTGCACCTTTGTACCAAAAAAAGAGTTGGGAGTCAAAAGGCAAATGTTTCTTAGCTTGTTTCACGGAATCAGTATGCCATGAAATCTCTCAAACGTCTGACAGTCCAAGAATCAGGGCATTCCGGATCTCTAATAATTGGTCTTGATTGATTGAGGGCGTTTATTATAGTGTTTCTAACCCAGAAGTTTGACATTACTCTTAAAAAGAAAAGAGGAGAAAGAAAAGGCAACTTAGTGATTGCAAATATATGGCATATCCTGATCTGCATTCTTTTAGCATTCTTTTAACTTGCCTGAGATTTTCTTTCTCAAAACTTGTAAGATTTTGTTATGAGTATGGCTGATCTGAACTAGGAAATAACTGACAAACGCGTTGAATAGTGCACGAAATGCAAAGAAATTTGGCTTTCCTTGATGGTATGCACGCTTGTCTCGGTACTTCTCACGGTGTAACAGAGGTTTCGAAGATGGGATTCTTAAGAGTTTCTGGGGATTGAAGACATAAAAACATATTGGCAGCGAATAAGAGAGAAGATGCCTGCAGCTTGGTTTAGTCTCATTACGTGTAAAGCAGAGTTCTCCGATGTGCAGGATCCCAAAGGCAAAAGTAGTGAGATAAGACAGCCATTTTTATGTAGGTTTGGGTGTTCAAGATCCTTATCCAATTTAAGAGATGTCATTCACGGAAACAGGAGATACACGGTTGGAAACCCAAGATATATAGAGAACAGTGACATTCTCAACCCGATAAACCATCAAGTAGTTTTCACTGGCTCAAAACGTAAACTCAAGATTAAAACTCTGTGTTGTGAAGATAATGGTAGTGGCAAGAGGAGTTCAACTATTGTGGGCACCCTTAGGCCTGATAAAGCTGGCCCTGGAGACCGCCTTATGGAGCCCGTCTACAGCGGCAGAAGGTCATTCAGCCTTTCAAGGACGATCCTTGGCGGCCATTCCATAGTTAGCAACGGCGTCTCTTCAAGGCCTAGGAGATCTGTTGATGCAGAGTCTCAAGGCTTTGTTTGCCAAAAATGTGGAGAAAATTTTAAAAAGTTGGAAGCCATCGAAGCTCATCATCTCTCCAGGCATGGTGGTAAAGTTCATTTACCCATGTACACATATTTATATGCATTTAAAGCATTTTGCTTGTGTTAATTAGGATTATGCAGTCACAACCTAGACAACCAAACCTTTCCTTTGATATTCAATCCGCGTTGGTTTCTGCTTTCTGGAACTGCCAATCTTTACTAATTATATTGCTCTAAAATGTTAGTAGTATGCTATTTTGCTTACTGATAAAACAACCAAGTTATTTGATTGCATTTTTCCCCTCCTGAGACTGTTATGGTGGCTGGCTGCTGATTGCAAAAGTCATTGAGAATTTTCTGGAATGCCAATTGTTTTATATAAGTAGTTCTGGTTATGAAAAACTTGACAATCATCTCATATGTGCAGTCACTGTACTTTCTGAAGGGGACTCCTCCAAGAAAATTGTGGAATTAATTTGCCAAGCAAGTTTTTTGGAGTCTGAAAATAAATTTGTTCATATTGAACGGATATTGAAGGTTCACAACATGCAAAGAACTCTTGCTCAGTTTGAAGATTACAGAGAAATGGTAAAGCTCAAGGCTAACAAACAATCCAAGAAACATCCACGTTGCCTGGCTGATGGGAATGAGCTTTTGAGGTTCTATGGCACAACTGTTGCATGCTCTCTTGGCATGAAAAACACTTCAAGCCTATGCACATTGGAGAAATGCGGAGTTTGTCAAATTCTAAGACATGGATTGTTCGCCAAGAAGGAATTCAACGGTTTCCAGGGTGTGTTTACTTCTTCCGAAAGTAGAAGAGCTTTTGAATGCATTAAGCTTGATGAAGAGAACCGGAATATAAGAAAAGCTCTGGTACTGTGTAGGGTAATTGCAGGAAGGGTTCATAAACCTTTAGAAAATTTGCAAGAAATGGAAGGTCAATCAAGCTTTGATTCAGTGGCTGGAAAAGTTGATTGCCATTCAAATATTGAGGAACTCTATTCACTAAATCCTAGAGCTCTCCTACATTGTTTTGTGGTCATCTGCTCAAAGCCAAGTGCTGAAATTGTACCTTAAATAGGAATAGGATTGCATCAATATGCACAAAACTTTAGCTAGTAGTAGCTTTAGAAGTCTAACCAATGGGCCTAACTGCTTGAATTTTCTGACCACCCTTTCCAGACCCCCTAATCATCCCCATTTTCTTAGCATTAGTTTGGATTGATGGTAAAATTACTTCCGACAAAATTAAAAAAAACGAAAAAATGTTTAAAAATATATTTTTTGAATAATATAATAAAATAATTGAAAGCTGAGGCAAAGGATAATTTTACCCTCTTGCTTTTTTTGTCCTTATCCTCCTAATTGGCACGAGTCGATGCCCACCGGGCATCCAAAGGGGGCCTTAGTGGACTGCCTCTAGCATTGTCCTGCAGATTAGTCAATTTGACCACAAATCAGTGGGTTCCTCTTGAGTAATTGCATGTGTCCTTAACGTGTGCAATAATGGGAAGAACCCGAGTACAGTTGCTACTATTGCTGGAAATGCACTCATCCTGCTATGCCTGGTCTAATTCATTAGCGACATTGTACTATCTTCTTCCTCTGGCATTATCTGGTTACTGCTATTTCTCTTCTTGAACTCAGAAGTCACATCAAAACCTTATTTATATTTTGATAATAAGAGTTGCTTGCTTACAGAATGGGTTAGAGTGAGTTTTGCATTTGATAAACATCCAGATGTTGCTTTGCTAAACATCATCTAATTTGAGTTTACAAGCATTTTTGGATCATTGGAGGGATGATTTATACCAACCCATGTTTTTTTTTCTCAATCTTTGCATCCATTACGGGCTTTACTGTTTAAAGGTCTATATCTACATGATCGAACAATGTACTGCTTAAAGAAAAGGATTCGAACTAAAATACCTTTATACCCAAAGATTGTGGCTCAGTTGATAACACAGGCTGAGTTTGTGGAAAGAGCTCTCGGGTTCGACTCTCACTAACACATCTTTGAGGAGGGGTGAAGAGTCTTAACTGTGACTAAATCTCGAACAGGATTAATTCAGACCGTTAAAACGGATGAAGATACCTGTGGTCTACACAAAAAAAAAACTAAAATACCTTTAGTAAATTTATCTCAAATATAAAAAAAAATGATTCAAACTAAAATTTTCAATTTTATTAAAATTGATTTTATTTAGTTGGTTTAAAATATAAGGAATTGAGAATTAAAAGCATAATTTAATTTATATGTATTTTATTATCCAGTTGATTCAAATTTTAACAAAATTAAATTCATTTGATTCAATAAATACAAATAAAATAACATAATTTAATTTTTTAAAAAATCCGATTCGAAGTTAATTGAATTTATCAATGAAAATATTCATCATATTTCAATTAATTCGATTTCGAAAAGCTCCGGCTAGAAATTAATTGAATTTATACAATGATCACCGTAATTCAATTAATTCGATTTTAAAAAACTTAATTCATAATTAATCAAACCTACCGAATGAGCAGTCCTATCACTATCAGGTTTTTGTATTTCTTTTTCATATAATTTGTTACCATCCAAAACAGTGAAGCATGTAACTTAACATGTTCTTTCCATTTTGGAGACGTAATTTCTTTGAATTGTTTAACAGATACAAGACGTTTCTATATATTTAACATGACTGTAACATGGCGGCACGCAGCCGAATATTCGAGGGGACAGTTAGAGGATGTACCTAGATCTGCTCATGAGCCGGGTCGGGCTCGGATCGGGCCTATGATAGATAATAAAAAATTAATTAATGTCCAAGTCCGGCTCGACCAATAATTTGGACAAGATTTTTTGTCTAAGCTCGTTTTTATTTTTGTGTTATAAGCTCGAGTCCGAGCTCAGTCCTCCCAAATATAATTTTATTTATTTTTTTAAATTTTTAATTAATTAATTAATTAATTTTTATTATTTATTTCTTTTAAATTTTAATTTAATTTGTCAAATTTTATATGTTAATTTTTATATTAAATATTTATAATTATATTTATTAATCAATCATGTTTTTTTATACATATAAAATTATATTATACTAAATAAATATATAAAAAATAATATAAAATATATATAATATATTATATCGGGCTGGATCGGGCCAGGGCTTTGAAAGGCTAAGCTCGGGCCCGAGTCCATTTTTAAAACGGGCCTAAAATTTTGTTTAAGTCCGATTATTATATCAAAATTTTTGTCTAAATTCGATCAAATTTCGGACGGACCTTCGAGTTTGAGCGAATAGCTCGACTCTTGAACAGATCTAGATATACCGTGAATAGAAGAAGTTCCACCCTTTTCATGGCCAATAGTTGTGAAGAATTTGCACGTAGTGTTATCAAGCTCTTTCCGAATTTCAGTTAATAAAACGTGCTCTTCGTTTCAGATAAAAAAAAAATGTTTTATAGGTCTGGGCAATGGCTGCCACACCAGAGGAAAAGAAAACCAATTCAACGATTATGATTTTAATGTACCATAAAAGAAACGATTATGATTTTAAATGCGCGTTGATTTGATGAGGATCTATCTGGGAAGAATTGACTACTTGTCTTCATTGTTGATATTTTTTTTTTGGTCGTTGCACTGTTGATATTTTTCATGTACCCAAAGCATACGTTGGCATGATGACACCTAACTTCAGGCTAGAGTCCAAATCTCTTGGTACTTGGCATTAGGTAGGATAGTATAAAAAAACAATCATTGTACCTTCTTATCGTTCCCTCCACGTGAAAAAAGTATGAGTATTTGTGATTTTCAAAATATTATTATATGAGATATTTATGATGCGATCCGATCTATTATAAATTTAATATGTATCGATATAAAAAATTAATTTTATCATAAATCGATAACGTATTTATAGATATACAAGTGAATCGATACGTATCATATATACATTGATACATTTCGATGTACTTTATAGTGAAAATTGAACTAGACTCAATAAAAATCCGATTTGATCTAGTTAAAAATGTAATTTTAATAGTTTTTAACTTAAAAAACACTTAAAAACATATACTCTATATAATTTAATCTTCAAATATTGAAAAAAAAATTAAATTTTTAGTTACAAAATAAAAAATAAAAAATACATAAAAATATTATTTAAAACTATATACTATTAATTTATTTGCTAAGAGTTTGAAAATAATTATACTTCTTATTTTTATCATATACTTACTTAATCATATTAATATGTATAATATTTTTTATTTTCTATTTTTTTACATGTGTATATAGTATTTATAATTAATTTTAAAATTATTTATCGTATCTTACTATACGATATGATATTTGATACTCAATTTTTTAAAATAAAATTTCGATTCAATATACGTATATTGATTTAATAACTATGAGAGTCCCAATTTTGCTCAATGAACCAGTGGCTTATTATCTTCTATATGCTTAAAATGGGTGCCAAACTCGTCACCTAGTGAAGTCAAGTTATAGATAATTTTTTGTGCTAGATGGATGGATTTTTATGTGTATCTAATCCGATGAGCTGATCTGATGTGTCAATGGAGAAAACAAAAATCAGTAGTTAAATTTCGAAACGTATTGCAATGTTCAAAGTGAACGAGACAGAAAAAGATAAAAAATAAAGACCAAAATGAGCTTAAGTGAAAATGAGTGAGATAATTTACTTGTTTTCTTCAAAACTGTGCTTCTTATACTTGTAAAATAAGAGCAAATACTAATCATATAAATCTCATCTTATTCATCTTCGAAGTAGATAGGAAGGTTTCAAATTCTCGATTTAATTTATTGTTCCTAAGACTTAGATCTTTCGTTAACTTATTTAGACTTAATTTGCTTAATTTTTTTTTAATTTTTTTTATATATATTCATGTTCAATGAGAAATGAGAAAAGATAAAAGTAAAACTATTTTAACCGAAGACAAAATGAAATAGAAATGATTCGTTAGTCTGGTGAAAAAAGTGGAAGGACAAAAACTTTTTCCTTAATCCTGCCAGGTGATCGAAGAAGGAAAATAAATCAAGAATTTCTTTATTTCATTGTTACATTATTATTTATGTGCTCACAAGGCAACTTAATTTTAATTAGAATGGTTATCTACACCATACAGTCAATTCAATTTACTAAGGTCGATTGGATTGAGTAAAAAGAATTGAGTATCTCTTAAATAACGTTTCAAGTTCAAGTTTTGTAAATGAATAAAATAATGTTGAAAAAGCTCTTTCGTTCAGAATCAAATAATAACGCAACTCCAAATTAATCGTGATTCAAAAATTTCTACTAAAAAGAATCAATTCAATCCCGGAAAATTATGAAATGTCATTGTAAAATTAAATAATAGTTTTACGAGATTTATACGTTGTTTATTTTTTGACGCGAGATACAATGACATATGCAAGTCTCGTCATCGTGCACTCCTCAAATACCTCGAAGACAATGACAACGCGAGGCTTCATAGTCGAACGTGTTACATGTGTCACACTAGAAAATCAGAATGTGAACTCTTCGCCAAGCGTTGAACCTAGCCTTTTTATTTTATTTTCTTTGCACGTGATTTGATGTTTGTGGTACAAGGTTCAAGCAGGCTTCAACTTCCAGCCACCAAAGTCAATCCCATATTTGTGGAGGGTTTTGATGTTTGTGGAGAGCATTAGTCTTTAGGTTGAGGGACGGAGCTAATAATTTTAAATAAGATATGATTATACAATATAAAAAATATGAAAAAAAAATTAAAGTGATACATATTAAGTTTATTAAAAATTTTATATGAATTTAATAAAAATTAAAAAAAAAATTAGTATTTTGTTGACCCAAATTTTATACTATATATAATAAAAACATAGATAATAAGTTCGAATCACCTACGGAAATGAAGTAAAGGGGCAATAATCGTTTAGCAAATATGATTAAATCGTCTCTTGCGAGCGAGTGACTGATTCACGTGGGCAATTACAGCTTTTACTGTACTATTGTCCAAGAGGAATGGATTGACTGGATGAGTGGTTCTGGAAATAGAGGTGAGATTCAGAGGATGGCATTTAAATGCCGGCCCAAGGTTGTCATCTACCCAAGGCGGAGCCCCTTGGGGACCAGTGGGGGCTCAAGCCCCCACTTGTCCAAATAAAAATAAATAATTTAAGTATAAATTTATATAAATAATATTTTATATTTTATAAAATTTTATTTGTTTTTTGTTTGAAGAATTGATTTTATTATAAGAATGTTTGAAATTGAGAAAAGAAATAAAACGTATTTATTAATTTATTTGTTATTGACATTAGTATTGTTTCTATCAATTGTCATTATTACAGTAAATAATGTGTTTTTCACAATGAATACATTAAACACTTATTTGTGTAACTGAATGATTGAATAATAGATTAATTGTGTGCCTTAAAAAATATGTGTTCCAAAATATTAATAACGAACCTATTGTGCATTATTTTTAAAATATAAAGTTATGTCAAAGACAATTAAAAACTTTTTAACAATTATGATTAAATATATTAAACGAAACCCATTAAACAAATTTTTTAACTCTACCCATGTACCCAAGGATGTGACTTGCTGACTACTGACTCGAATTTTACTTTTATTTTATTTTTTTTTGTTCAAGAATTTTACTTTTATTTTAGAAAGTTGATTAGGACTGCATCACCTAGAGCTTGAGAAGTTTTTAGGTTAATTCTATGAAGTATCAACTGTTCTTGAAGGAAAGAATACCATTGCTAAAGGGTTTTACTGTTTATAATTCTTCATCCAAACATAATTAATTTTTAAATAGTAGAATGGATAAAAATATTTTATTACTTTTTTGAAATGGACTAATTTAGCTAAGGAAGTCAGGTAATAATATGTTAAAATTAGTGAAACTCTTTGCTTTGGATGGTGTTAATTGGTGTCCTGGCCTGTAATTTTCTTTGTTCTTCAATGGTCTATCAGTAAAAAGAAAAAGAGGAAAAGAAAAAAGAAAGTGAAGTGTTCTATCAAGGATTATAAGAATGTTATAGAATGGTTAATTGTTAGTGCAGATTTTTAGCTAAAGCAATCCGCGAGGGAGAGTTTGGTGCTGTTAAATTTCAATCTCCTCCAGATGTTTTATCTAGATAATTGCTGGAAGATGTTATGAGTATTGGAAAGCCTAGAGCTTTTGTTTAAGCAGTAATTATAGTTTTTTCTTACAAAAAATGGATTACAAGGATGTTAACTAACTAGTGAACTTATTTTCTTTGAATGATGTTATCGAGTTAAAGAACTGTAACATAAAGTAATATCCAATCATAAACCGTATTAAAAAAATTCATTTAAGAGAAGGGTTTGGGCTTTAGGATGAGGCAACAAATTAAGGTGGTGATCACTCCTTTAAAACATGAATGAATTACCCAATTAGACCATGTGGGAAACCACATGCAGCACAAGAAAATTGAAGGTAATTGAGAGTTCAAATCGAATTTTCATTTTTTTTGTTGGTAGAGAAGGGTATAAAAAGAGAGAGGAAATCGAAGTTTTGATCTAATTTGTTATTTTAAGGAGCGATAACAACCATTAGATCAAATCTTGATTGTTAACAGAATTTTTATTTTGCATAAAGTACTTTTTTTGGTTCATAAGAAGGTATAAGAGGAAAAAGAATTCAAATATTGGATCTAATTTCTACTAAAAATAGGTAATATTGGCAAATCAAACTAAGGATGTAATTGAGTCAAATTGAAAAGATCCAATATATGCCAGACTCGAGCTCGACTTAATTCGAAAACTCGATATTCGAAACTTGGCTTGAGCTTGATCGAGCTTAGTTTTTGAAGTTTAGCTCAACTCGATAAAATATTTAAGTCGCTTAAGCTCAATTTCGTTAAGCTTAAACTTGATTTGATAAGCTTTATTTGTCATTTTCTCAATCATATATTATGAGAATAAAAAAATAAATTAATATAAAATATAAAACATATATATTAAAAAAGCTCGATTAAATTCATGAATAGATCAAACTAGATATTAAAATACGCAAAATTGATTTTATTTGTTATTCGAATAATTCAAGTTCGAATTTAATTTAAAAATAAATGAATTAATTTAATGTATTCATCGAATTAAATTCAAAAAAATCACTAAGTAGATGGACTCTGCGTATTTAGAACAAACTTTCGGTTGTTTTTCAGAGATACGTTAATGTCATAATAGGAGTAGATGTTGGAGTTGGAGTTGTGCTCTTAATTTCTTACGTTTTTCTACGCTACTGGCCAATAATCTATTGTGATACAAGATTTGACGTTTTTTTTTTTTTTGGTGAAGAAGATTTGACGTTGAAGCTTGAACACGCATGTTCAGATTCCACATACTTTGATTGCTAGGTAGTTAAACTTAAAGGTGATAATAAAGTTTAACATTGGAAAGTCGTATTAAGAATTTGACACGTCTTTAGTTGCTTGACAGCGACAAAGATATCTACAGACTAATATCTACGGCATAAACTGTTCTTGACAGCCCCAATGATTTGTTGCCTGCCTATAAGTATATGGGGCCAAGACTTCGGTGAATCAATTCTGTTGTTCGAGTAATTCACTTTTAGCAGACGAAAGTCCATCTAATCGTAAATCTCTCGTAATCGTAATTCATCACCATGAATTACAATAACCAATTGCAAGCAGATCAGCAGCCAGTTCCCACTCCCAAACTTAAGTCAGAAGCCTTTGATGTTATCATACAACAAAGACGATCTGCAAATTATAAGCCGAACATCTGGAAGTATGATTTCTTACAGTCACTTCGGGGCAAATATGATGTGAGATTCATTCCAAATTCCTGTCTCTTTCTCTTTTAATTTTTTTTTTCATAATTGGTATCGAGATGAGATTATTTGAATTCGATCTCAAATTTTACGATACGATATAATCGCCCCATAACTATCTGACTCTCTTTCTTAATATTAATTAAATCATTTCTTGCATGCATATGTCTAATGTCGACATGTCACGAACCCTCTTTTCCCTTTTGTGAAGGGTATAATTTTTAAAGATCAGAATCCTAAATCATAACTGCATTGATGAATAACTGAACATTTGAAACTTTTGCAGGAGGAGGAATACAAGAGGACTGAGAAGTTGAGAGAGAATGTGAAGGACATGTTTGTTGAAGCAGTGGAAAAGTTAGCTAAACTGGAGCTGATTGACATGATCAGGAAACTAGGTCTGGCGGACCTCTTTGCAGAGGAAACGCATAAAGCTTTACAAGCTGTAGCATCATCCAAGAACAGGAAGAACAGCGAAGAAGAAGATGAAGAAGACCTCTACACAACTGCGTTACGCTTCAGGCTCCTGAGGTTGCACGGCTACGAGGTTTCACAAGGCATGAATCTAATTAATATCTCCATGTATTTTTTTTCATGCTTTGATAGATCCTATTTTCTTCTAGCTCTCTGATCAAACTTGCGTTGCTATTGCCAATTACTCAGATGTATTCAATTCCTTCTTGGATGTAAAGGGTGCATTCTCAGTGAGTAAATGCACAGAAATCAAAGGACTGCTTGAACTTTTTGAGGCCTCATATCTAGCTTTCGAAGGAGAAAACATATTGGAAGAGGCTAAAGCTTTCTCAGCAGAAACACTAAGGAGTGTTTATTCTACACTGGATACTAATTTAGCTAAGCAAGTGGCCCACGCTTTGGAGCTTTCCACGCACTGGAGAGTACTGTGGTTTGATGTCAAATGGCACATCAACATGTACGAGAACAACAATAACGTAGACAAAATTTTACTTGACTTAGCTAAACTTAACTTCAACATAATCCAGGCTGCCCTTCAGAAAGATCTAAGCGAAATTTCCAGGTGACAACCTTCGAAAAACTAATAAAAAGTTTCCCTGACAATTTTTTAGTGAAATTAACAAATAAAGCGATTTTGATTTGTTTCTTCTCTGTCATATATATTAAGGTGGTGGAGGAATTTGGGGCTAATGGAACACTTAAACTTCACAAGGGATCGACTGGCTGAAAGCTTCTTGTGCGCAGTTGGACTTGCTTATGAGCCTCAGTATAGTTGTTTCAGAAAATGCCTCACTAAGATCACCATTATGATATTAATAATAGACGATGTTTATGATGTTTATGGTTCCCTAGAAGAGCTAGAGCAATTCACAGACGCTGTTGAATGGTAAAGTGTACAATACTTACCTATGGCCATGTTTGTAAAGCATTTCTAATGAAACTTTTAAATCTAAAATTCAGGTGGGATTCAAGCAAAATTCAGCAGCTGCCAGGGTGCATGAAGCTATGCTTCCAAGCTCTATATGATATTGTCAATGAAATTGCTTATGACATCCAAGAGCTGAATGGTGGGAATTCCCACGCATTACTTAATCTGAGGAAAGCGGTACTACTTAATTAGTGCTTCATCCGTGACCATTTGTTGTGTTTCAAGTTTTGCATATGGCGCTAGATATTCACGTACGTTAGATCTTGTTTTCAGTGGGCAGGATTTTGTAAAGCACTGTTTGTGGAAGCGAAGTGGTATAATGAAGGATATACGCCTTCGCTTCAAGAGTACCTGAGCAATGCATTGATTTCGTCGGGAGGCATTGTGATTTCTGTCCACTCAATGCTTTCCGTGGGGCATGATGTTGCAGAGGAAATGGTCGATTTCTTCGGCAAAAATCAAGATCTTGTCTACAATATATCTGTTATAACCCGACTTTGCAATGATTTGGGAACTTCAGTGGTAAATGTCTATTCTTTCAGAAATTTCAAAAATTAACGTGAATTAAAGTTTGGCAAATAAATAAAAGGGAAAGAATACTCACATATATACTATAAAATTTACATAATTCGATAATTTATCTATGTCTATGATTAGACTAGGTTTTACTTACTAATTTTTTGAAACCTTAAAAAACATATTTATAATATAGTGAAACTAAAACAATTTAAGATAATTGAGTTTTATTTGATCTCTGCATTGTAGACCTTCGACTATACTAAGCTATATAGGTGTTATATAGATTAGATCTTATTAAACTCCATAAATTCAAACAATTAAATCTGTCATCATGGCATATGTCAACTTTCTTAAATGTAACTGTCTATTCTTTCAAGGAAAAAAAAAACAAAAAATTAATGCGAATAACCAATCTAGCAAATAATTTATAAATTAGAGAGAAAAGATAATTACACAAAATAAAATTTACTTAATTCAACAATTTGTTTATATCTATGATCAAATTAAGTTTTTTTAAATCAATTTTTTGGAACTTAAAAAAAATTACATATTTATATTATCATGAAATTAAAACAACTTAAAATAACCTAATTTCACTGGATCTTTGCATTGTAAACCTTCAGCTGTACTAACTACGTCGGTGTCATATGGATCAAACTCCACGAACTCCAACAATATTTAAATGTGTCAGCATGGCATACGTTAACTTTGTTAATGTTTTGCTAAAGAAGACTCATTGAATCAATGACTTCCAACAGGCAGAGAAAGAGAGAGGGGATGCTCCATCATCAATCCTCTGCTACATGCTAGAAGAGAATGTTTCAGAGGAAAAAGCTCAGGAGAATATCAAGGAGATGATAACAAACACATGGAAGAAAATAAACGGCCAATGCTTCAGTGCTCAATCACCTTTGCTGCAACCCTTCGTCAAAGTTACCACTAACGTTGCTCGCATGGTGCATTGCCTCTATCAATTTGGAGATGGATTTGGCGTTCAAGACCGAGAGATCCGAAGACACATTTTGTCTCTCCTGATTGAGCCTTTCAAGCTTGATTAATTAGATTGAAGTTTTAATCAGACGTAGACGTATATAGTTAAGAATTAAATAAATGAAAAGAAGACACGAATATTGGTTCATGCATCGTGTTTTCAGTCTTAAAATACAAATCTTATCCCTTGCAATCTTTTTTTCTTAGCATAAGCACGACTTCCGTGTATTTCACTACTTTGATGAATGTTTGATGAATTGTTGTCTAGCTTTTAGATTAGCAGGACAAGGTAGCTACAATAATTGTAGTTGATTGTTGAAAAGATGTAATATGAATGATGAGTTTTCTTTTGTTTGTTCTATCGGTCGCAATCCCGTCCATTTTTCTGTTAAATTTCTGATTATATTTTAACATTGCTGGCTCAATGTTCTTTTAAATAACTTTAGGGTTCACAATATATGCATTAATCGCAAAAATGCCATGTAATTTATTAGTAATTGACAATGTATAACATTTATACATTATCAATGTATCAAATATAAAATCATAACTTTAACAACCTAATCTTGTATTACCAGTGCATTATAAAGGGGTAATCCATATTCATTGCATAATTCAACCTTGCTAGGAAGAAATTGAACAGATTTATTGCCCCTTTAACCATTTAATCATTCTTCATTCATAAGATTAAGATGTTATACATAAACATATTTTGATAAGTAGTATTTATTTACTTTCCAAAGAAAAAAATCGATTAATGTTGGTTTAAGTGATAAAATAGTTTGAAAAAGTAGTTTTAACAAATCCATTAGGTTGGAACATAAATTTATTTAAACTGGTCCTGAGAAAATGTTTTATCTCTTATCAAACCCAAAGAAAGAATTGGCCCAAGTATTCCAACTATTGACATTAGCCGAAGACTTGGCCCAAACATCTAGGGCTTGCTCACACAATAATCTGTTTTTTGTTTGCAAAAGAAGCCCAATTTTGAGTTGTAAACTTGTACTTGAATTGCTCAACCCCTGATTTGATGGCACAGTGAAGACCCAACCACGAAAATCAACAAAAAGAGTGCAGAAGAAGAGGAAGAACCGTACAGCCTATGAACAGAATCTAGACAGAGAGAGAGAGACAACATTAATTTTTGTAAAGTAGAGAAAACAGAGGGCCTGTGACTAAGAGGCAACCTCCTTCCCTTTCCAGAGCTTCTTCATTCTTCACCGTTCTTTTCCTATTATTGTATTTACTTCTTTTGTACCAGCTTCAACGAATCGGGGGTTCCTCTTTTCATTTTTATTCTCTGTTTGTTTTTCTTATCTATTTGCATATTCAAATTCTTTGATTCATTTTTTTTACCTAAAGAGAGAAAGTGAAGATTTTTTTTCTCGGAGAGACAAAGAAACACGGGGAAAATGTCAAGGAAGAAAGCTTTCATTGGCAACACTATGACTTTGAAAGATTTTCATGGCGGTTCAATTCCTACTGATCTCCCTCTCCCTTCTGCCCCTGGCGTGTAAGTTCCCAAATTTCAATTTCCACTTAATTTTATGCAATCTTCTCTTTTTATTTTCCTTTATTTTTTGATCCATACTTTTCTGGGTATAATCCAAAATATTAAGTTTGGGTCATTTTATATTAGATCGAAGAGCTACTGGATCTGCAACTGCAACCCTAGTTATTGTTATTTTATTTGTTTTTATTGAATTTGATGGAGACAGGGTTGTTAGGCCTACCGATCGTTCAGGTTATGATAGAGCAACATCGTGGGGAAACCCGATAGGTCGTACTGATCACCGTGCCCGGCCCAATTCGTCTCCTGCAACTAGGCATTTGGATGATAAAACCCCATTTCTTACCAATTCAGTGCATATTGGTCGTAATTTTGACGAGGATGAAAGAAAGCCGTTAGATGGGGTTTCTGTGCCGCGTAGAACTATCAGTGATGAGAGTTTTCGGGCTCCAGCTAGTCGGGTGGAGCTGAAGCCAGAGTCTGCCTATGCGAGGAGGGTTTCAGGTCGACATGGGTCAGCTCCAGTCTCTCCATTGTCGGGTGGAGCGGGGAATTCATACTCTAGTAGAGTGTCTGAAGCTGCTCATGTTGGTGTGGGTTCTCAGAGTTCAGGGGGGAATCACGGGCAGGCTGCGTCTGGTTTGTACTCTAATGTGTGGACTGTTAGGAAGGACGTGGCATTGAGTGTTGCGGAGCCTGTGCATTCTGCATTGTCTGAACAAAGTGCTGTCTCAAAGCTGGCTCATGCTAGTGCGCTTGAAAAGGTTTCCTCAGGTAGATGGCAGTCGAAGCAGTCCGTTCAATATCAGAAAGATATTGATGTTATCAAACATTCAGAAACGGAAAATGGTTTGCACTCCCAGGGTTATGATGATAAGACGTACAGCAGAATGGATGCTACAGGTGGGAGGGAGTACTCTGATGTGACATTGGCAATGCAGGTAGAAAAGGGATTGAATATTGAAGATGGAACTCAGGGTGGTAGAAAGGAGTTACCTGACTACGAGAGGAATCATGGTCTTAATTATTTTGTAGTTAGAGAAAAGAAATCCGTAGTTTATGGTGAAGGAGTTCAATCAACTTTTACTGATGGCAAATCTGGTGGTTCAAATTTGCAGTCGTCACAATCAGTGCTGTCAGAAGCATCTGAGCGGCCCAAGCTGAAGTTACTTCCTCGGACTAAGCCATTGGAAAATCTAGAATCAACTGTTATAGATCCAAAGCAGGTATTGATATGATGCCATACTATTGAAGTTTGCATTGATTTAGTTCTCCCCTAATTGTGATAATTTCTTGCAATAGGGGCAACAGCGGCTGAGTGAATCTGTCCCTAGTCTTGCTGAAATTGGTAACAGTTTGCATGGACCTGTGAATACTTTAAAACCTGGTTTAGCTGCCAGTGAGAGTGGGAACCAGACAGTGGAGCGTTCAAAATTGAATTTAAAGCCTCGTTCAGAGCCCATCGAACAATTGGAAGGGAACATTGAGAAGGAAAGGTCAGTGTGTGTCTAGACTTTGAATTAATGTTGCTCTGTATGAGTGTTTTATAGATGTTTATACTTGTTATAAAATCATGAGACAGAGTTTTGGATTTTGAATATATTAAGTCTTCTTTGTATTACATCTTTGATAACAGTAAATCATTGAGGTATGTGAGTGACCATTATAATGCATTAGAAAATTGATGTCAATCTGTTCTTTAGTTTGCATGTCCTATCAACTTCAACTGTAATCTTTGAATGACTGAGTTTTTTAGTTTGTTTCTGGAATTCGTCACATTAAGTTTAAGAATAACTACAGCTAAGTGTTACTGATGCAGAAAAGGGTTGTTTGGTGGTGCTCGCCCACGAGAACTGGTGAGTGAATATCTCCTTGCTTGCTTATTGGATTGTTTAATCATTTTGTTGATTCATCATTTCTTTATAGTTTTGTATTTGTTATTATGGTAATTTTTGTGATTTTTATAATAGCAGCTGATAGGATTTTGGGTCTGTTTCTCAGGTTCTGAAGGAGAGAGGGATTGATGATAAAAACCATGAGCCAGGCCAACATTCTGATAGGTAGTGATTTCCTGTAGTAAATACGATTCCAGGACATTTTACCTCTTTCTCTTTTTGGGTTTGTTCACCAATCAGCTAAAACTTAATAGTAGCATGTCTATATTGTTATGTGAAGGGTCAAACATAATGTTCTGAGGACTGAAAAAGCTGCTGAGCAAGCAGCTTCTTGCCATTGTGAAAGAGTTGAGAATCCTCCTGTTGATCAGAGAGCTGGAAGAAAATCTGATAGGAATCATCGTATTGACAATGGAAGAGTTGATATGCATAGGAGGAATTGGCGTAATGAAAACCGGCAAAATGGTAGGGAAACTGAAAGGCTGCAGCAGCAGCAACAGTCGGATAGGCAGCCTTCACCTGAGACCTGGCGTAAGCCTGCTGAGCAACCTAAACCAGTCTCACCTGAGGCTGCTGGTGTGCGCTATGGAAAAGCAGCATCAGCCGTGGAGCTTGCCCAAACCTTTTCCAAATCATTCTCAGATCAGAAAACAGATGATCGGTATGCTGGGCGAAGTGGTCTTCCTGGCCGGAACCAAATGCCATTTTCCCGGCTGATGGGTCCAACCCCTAGGCCTCAGATAAATGGCTACTAATTTTGAGAGGCTTATTACCTTCATGAATCATTGCAGTGAGAGCAGGTCATGTTACTGGTATTGGTTTTTTGCAGTCAGTGACTGTAATTGTGCTGTGTGACTCATGAGTGATGAGTAACCAAACTCATGAGTGCATGCAACTGATTTTTTTTCTTTTAATTTAAAAGAAATTTTAAGAACAATTGGCATACGATACCGATTGCTATGCCTTCATTTTCATGATTCTCAACTCGTTTTCTTCAGCACTCAGTTGCCTAACCAAGCTGAAACAGATCACTGTATATGCATAAGCACTCATGGAGAATAATGC
The DNA here is from genome assembly GCA_031772115.1 of Heritiera littoralis. Classification (NCBI taxonomy): domain Eukaryota; kingdom Viridiplantae; phylum Streptophyta; class Magnoliopsida; order Malvales; family Malvaceae; genus Heritiera; species Heritiera littoralis. The sequence goes on along the minus strand of JAPDPK010000099.1, from coordinate 430,397 downwards.
CAGACGGCATCTGGTGCAGCTAATTTGATATTTCTTTTAGGATCAAAATGAATGAGTTCTAATCTCCTAACATTCTTTTGGATGGTAGACTACTGTTTCTTAGATGGGCTAATCTGTGCTTACCTATTAAATGCTTGGGCTCTAGCTTTAGCCGACAGTCTATGTGTTGCCGTTCTACTATTTCTGATCTACCCGATGGAGTTTACTTGTTTCTCTATTCTGCCCAGTGTTTTTGCCCATGGGTCGCCTTCTTCAAGTTTGGGCATTGTTTTCTTTGAAGAAAAGTAAAGATGCGCTAAGCCTTACATTCATTTAAATCGATGAGATATTTCAGCTATATATATATTGACAATGTCGTAGGAGGAAGTCTTTCCTGTCTTTTAACAGTTTCAACTTCCTTTTTTTTTTTTTTTGAGGAAACCAAATTTGATGTCCAATTTTCAGTGTAACTATATAAAAACAACATTACAAAGCAAACCCATTGGCATTTTCTGAAAATTTTTGACTGTTTTTATTGGCACAATTAATGGCATTTGAGTGTTACATCCGTGTATATTTCTGCATATATCCTAATGACAATGGTATGATTGAGACTAAACACATTAAAATTTTTATGACATCTCAAGATAAAAACATGCATTATTTTTACCATAATTGTTGGATTTGATACAGTTTTCTAAGGGTGTGATTTTGAATTCGCAACAAGAAGCGTGTATTTGGTAACGAGATGCAGCAACTGTAAAGCTCCAATGTTTAAAAAATGCCTCGTTTCCTCTGATTCCCTCCCCCCCTTTATCTACCTTCTACTAACAAACCTTGTCTTTTATGTTGATTATTCTATTGACCTACCAACACTGTACCAGCTTCTTATGCAAGCTACTTTTCTACTCTGCCTAACTTTCTTTCCCTTCTCTTTGCTTCAGTCCTCATGTCCTTTATTCTCCTTTTTTGGTTCAATCCTGAAAAGTCCATCCCCTTTTTGAACACAGCACCTTTCTTTTTCTAAGCTCCATAAACTTCTAGTCAGGTTTTCAGTTTTCACTTTAGTTTATCTGAACAATGCAGCTCTGCTGTGATCTTGAAGTTGATGTCAATGGTGAAGAGGTTTTCATGGTAGACAAGGTAATACTGTTACTGTAGTGTAGTTTCTTCACCTCACTTCCATCTTTCTAGGTAGAGTCAGTATATCATAAATATCATTTGGCAAATGTGTTTTTTCTGTTCTTGTAAAGCTGAATCCTTAACCCAATGTCGTTTTCACTTCCGTCTGCATGATTGACTCATTCCTGTTTCAGCCTTTGTGATCTATTGCATTCAGTTGTAGTCAATGTGTTAATACTCTGCGTACTCCCTTCTATGTGTCTTTTTCTGATTCTTCTACTTTTAGTAATCTATTCCTTTCACCATGAATATTGGCCCCCTCCACTAGATTGCAGAAGAGACAGGTCCACTCTTAAATTTATTGTCGACAGCAACTTCTCACCACAATTTCCCAAGAATGCAAGATACTTTCATTTTCTTGCAAATGTTTAATTAATACTATTTGATTCATTTACAGCTTCTTGTTGAGTTGGTAACCGCTTGGCATTTTGGTGCAAAATGAACTTAGTGTCATAAAATGTTTCCTCTTTTCACTACCATAGTTTCTGCTTTAATTCCTCTTCAATCTGTTTCTTAATGCAGAGATCTCTTTCATCTTTCTCTGGTAGATTCAGCAAACTGCTTGGTGATTTGATGGATGACACCAAGAGCCTGAAAGTGGTATTTCATGACTTCCCGGGTGGAGCTGAGGATTTTGAGCTGGTGGCAAGGTTTTGCTATAACAAGGGAAGAACTGAGATAACTCCTGCCAATGTAGTCCTACTGAATTGTGCTGCACAATTTATGGAGATGGAGAGTGATGGCACCAGGCCTAGCTTGTTAAAACAAACAAAAAAGTCTCTAGATGGTATCAGCTTCTGGTCCTGGTCTCAGCTCCTCGTAGCTTTGAAAGAGTGCCAGGATTTACTTTCTGCCTCAAATTCTTCTCTAATATTTGAAAAAGTTCTGGATTGTGTTATAGGAAGGCTTGCCTCTCCAGTTGTTGCAAGCCCATACTCATCTTCCTCAGAGAACTCCAGTTTCCAGTGTTCCTGTGAGACAAGGAGCAGCTATAGTGCTAGAAACAATTTCTCTCAAATATCTTGGTGGTTTGAGGATCTTCTGTTTTTAAATGTTGATTTGATTGATAAGGTAATAAAAATGTTGATTTGCCAACATTTTGATCATGCCACAATTAGTAAATTCCTCATCTGTTATCAAAGATCAAGATTTCTGAGTGCCACCCCAACTGAGAAGTGCAAAATCACAGAAGTCATAATCAATCTGCTATCTTTGCTTGGTACAAGCTCCCTTTCCTGCAAGGTCTTATTTGACATATTTCGAGTGGCTTCAAGCTTGAAAATTAGAAAACATTGCGAATCCATTTTGGAAAATCTTATAGGTTCACGACTGGATCAAGCGACCATAGATTTTCTGCTTGTCCCATCCCCACACAGGAAGGATTATGTGTATGATGTGAATCTGGTTGTGAGGCTGGTAAAGGCATTCTGCAATGAAGGAAGTTGTTGCCTATCCCCAATGCGATTAAGAAAAGTTGCTAGCTTACTTGACTCATACCTTGTTGAAGTGGCAGCGGATTCCCACCTGAACCCTTCAAAGTTTGCAGCATTACTGATGCTGCTGCCGGATTCTGCAAGAGAATCCCATGATAGGCTTTTTCAAGCCATGGATATTTATCTAGAGGTACTGCAATGAACTTTTATATATTTACCCTTGTTATAAAGGTGCAGTTAATTGCTTTACACAAATTTAGAGGAATTATTAGTTATTAGGATAAATGCTAATCCAGACACTCAAATTTCTTGACTGACGAAATTTCTGAACAGGTTCATGGTGGACTATGTGAAGCAAAGAAAATGAGAATCTGTAGTGCACTAAACTATGCGAAGCTCTCAACAGATGCATTGAGACACTTAGCTCGGAACTCGAAATTTCCATCAAGAATAGCAATACAAGCTTTCATTAATCAGCAGTCAACACTGGAAACTTTACCGGAGGGCAAAAAACAGTTTTACACCTTTACTGGTTCCCTCTCAGCTGAGGAAAGTATCAACGAGAAGGAAAATTCTGATCAACTCCTTCTGTATGCAAAAAGAGTCGACCTTCCCAGGAAAGCAGAGCAACCTGATGTACAGCTACAACGAATGCAATGCAGAATAGCAGAGCTGGAGAAGTTCTGTGGGATAATGCAGACTCAGATAGGAAATATACGAAGAACAAGATTATCCAGTCTTGGTAATAATGCTAGATTCTTACCAAAACTCTGTTCTTGAAAGATTGTCTTGCCTCAAAATATTTGTATAGTATGAATCCAGTTTATGTAAATGCAAAATTATATTTTGTTTCAAATTTTGTAAAGAAGTATCAGTTGGCAGCAAATGTTCAATAGATTGGGATATGGGATATCTCCTCCAGGTTTACTTCATTCAAGAAGAACTGTAGAAGCAACAGTAGGAAATTAATGGATGTTTCTAAAGGAATATACTTACTGCTAGTCACTTCCTGCCAAGTCAGCCAGCGAACTATGCGGCGTGGTTGCGGGGCTTACTACTCGAAAGCTGATTTAGGAACCCCAGAATGTTTGCCAATTGCTCACATTTGTTTAAGGCAACATTGTTCATGTAAAACATACATGACAGACAAAAAAAACTGCACCCAAGTTGTAGTAGAAGGTGATACTGCAACAGTCATAGGTTTTTACCTCGAATTTTCTTTGGTATTTCACCATGACCTAAAGACTAAAGTGGAAAATCTTCAGCTCCTTATCAAGTTTTAATACTATGGTTCTCTCTTTCCCTTGGAGACTGAGAATTAAATAATGAACTAATGATTAAGGATGAATAGGGACATCAATGGAGGGACAAATTACATGGGATTCGCAAGAAAGATGAAACAGATGTCATGTTTTCCTTCGAAAGTGTATGCAGCAATTTAATGAATTAACCATGGTTTGTGCGTAGCCATAAATGCAAAGGGTTGGACCAACATCCTTGAAAGAGGCAATGCCACTCTCTTAGATACAATCACCAACCATGCACATCGATTATAGTGATTCTCTTTACGTCTATCAAAGCCTTAAGCATGTCGACTTTAATTATTAACTTAAATGAACATGTAGACTTCTAACATGTGAAAGTCACCCTTTTCTCTTTCTCGTTGTAGAAACTTTTATTATAGAACAAATGCCCTGAGCATATCAACTGCACCATGGAAAAAAAGAAGTGGAGAACCAAGCAAAATTTTGAGCTGCTACTAATGGGTCTAAACTGTTAAACAACTACAATTTGGGTTGGTTTGGGCTCTTTGACATGGTTGAAAAGAGTTGAATCAAGGGCTTAATATGAGTAGCTCAACCGGCCTGCCAAGAGTTGGGCTCAATTCCATTTGAATTGTTCTCTAGTTATAGCGGGCTATACCCCACGCGCCAAACCCAAAACGACGCCCGAGGCTCGCCGTAACCGAAGTAAGCCCTCGTCGTCATCACTTCTCAGGACAGAAAAAGTCTTACACTTATTTGTTTTTGCAATAAATTGAACATAAAGGAAAATCCAAGATAAGAGACAGAGAGAAAAAAGTCTTTTTTTTCTTTGATTTTTTTTTTGTTTTAAATAAACAGAGAAAGAGATGTTGGAGAAGATAGGATTCTTAGCAAAGCCATCGTTGAGAGGGAACAATTGGGCGGTTGATGCTTCACATTGCCAAGGATGTTCTTCTCAATTCATCGTCATCAACCGCAAGGTTTAAGTTTTGATCCCTTGTTTTTTTTGGCCAATTACGTTGATTTTGGTTCTAAACCCTATAAATTTATGCTATTGTCTTTTATTATCAGCAGACGAGATATATATATTTCTGTTCGAAGTACTTTGTTAAGAAAACCAATAGCATTATTGAATGATAGCCAACATTGAACGAAACTGCTACAATAATTTATCAATTCGAGTTTGAATCAAATCAAACTATATCACTGTAGTCCTAAGCAGGGTTTCAAATAGCGGCCGCTATTTGAAATAGCGGCCACTATCTCGCGGTAGCGGTGGTGGCCGCCACCGCTATTGCGGATATAGCGGGTGTGAGTACGGCTCACACCCATAGCGGCTAATAGCGTCTGTTATGAAACGGCGAAATGGAGGATAGCGGTGATAGCGGTCCGTTATCGCCGCTATCCACCGTTACCTTTCAGACACCTTTCAGACATGAGAAAAAAAAAAGAAAAAGAGCTTCTGAAGCAGACAGGAAGAATCAGATTCCCCAAGTACAACGCCAAAGCTTTCAATCATCAATCATCAACCTAAAAAATATTAGCTCTATGTCACAAAACAATTCACAGCCCAATCAGTGATCACAGATTCACAACTTCACAAGACTCACAAGCGAGGTGAGACCATAGTCTCATTCTCACACAACTCACCCAAACTCTGTCACACACAACAACCCACATTCACAACTCGCAAGTCACAAACAACACAACTCACAAGCAAACAGAGACAGAGTCATTCACACAGAGCCACAACGGCACAACCTACAGACAGACAACAAACACAACAACATAGCAAGATCTTTGAAAGGTAAGCAACTAACCATTTTTTTTAACTTTGATCAGATCAGAGGATGAGAAGGCGTGGGATAGTGGGTGATGGGGCGAGGGCGGTGTGGGTGTTTGAGTCTTTGAGAGACTGAGATTAGATCAGATCAGAAGATTCAGATCTAGCACTGAAAGGAAAGGAGGCTGAAAGGGTGTGGGTCGTGAGGCCATAGTAGGCTTCGGAGAGATAAGATGAAAGGCTGAAAGCCGAAAGGAAAGGAGGCGTCGCTGCCGGCCGCAGACGGACATGGTGGCTGGCGGCATGATCCATGATAGAAGGGGAGGGAGGGACCGAGGGAGTCACGGTGAAAGTCGAAACGAAGCCGACGGAGACGGAGGCGAGGCTGAGGCCGGCGTCGTGAGGCTGGGAGCTGGCTGAGCCGCTGAGGTGAGGCCGTGCGTGAGGGGAGGTGAAAGGAAAAAAGAAAGGAGGCTAAGCTAAGCCGCTAAGGTGAGAGGCTGAGGGAGTGATCGTGAGGCTGAGGGAGGCTGCCGGCGGCTTGTGGCTGAGCCACTGAGAGGAGACTGAGGGTTGGGTTGGGACGGAAGGGAGACTGCTGGGCGGAGTCGCGGTTAGGAGGACTGAGAGTGAGGACTGACCGGTTTGTATTTTTTTTGTTTTAAATGTATATTTTTTGCACAGCTCATGTTAATATTAAGTAGTTTTTAGTTTTTACTTTTATTTAGCATGTTGATTTTAAATTTTTTGTTAACTTATTTAATGGAGCATATTATTATTTATTTTTATTTTGAGCATTTGCTAGCTATCATCAATCATCATCAACAACAATAAAAAAAAATTTTGTTTTAATATGTATTAATAGTTATGGGTTTTAAATTAAAAGTTTAGTAGAAGAATCATGATAAAAACAATTAGGAAATGAGTAATTTGAATTTAAAAAAAAAATTAGATAAGGTTGAATTTAAATTATTAATTTAATTTTAAAAGTAAAATTTGTAGTGCAATTGAATGTATTGTACTAAATATTATTATAACTTAAGAAAAAAATTAATATTGATAATTTGATTTTCATATATAAATATGATTGTTTAAGTTAATTGATTGTGGCAAATTAATATTAAATTTTTAATATAGATGAACATTATTGTAATTCAAGAAAAAAATTGATATTGTAAATGTAATAAATTAAATTATTATTACTTCTTAAATGGTTGAAAATGTGATTGATTAATTATTCAAATTCAAATTTTTTGTATAAAAAAATGTGATAACTCTATCTCATTTATTTATACTTATTTGTTTAACAGAAAATGTCAGGCACATCACGAAGTGAGGATTTTCCAAGTAAGGGACTAGAAGGTGTGCCAAGTGATGATATCGGTTGGCATTTTGGAATCTCTGTACCAAATTCAAAAGGAAATGTGTCATGCAAACTGTCGTAACGGCTTCGCACTCGACGATTTTGAAAAACGTTTAAAAAAAAAAAGGAGTTGCCACCAATCTTTTTTGTCTAGGTGTGATTGGCCACCTAAAATATTTATCTTTTTAACAAAATCTCAAAATTAATTAAGTTTTAAAAAGATAATTTTTGGTCTGCAAAAACAAAGTTGAGTCCGGGAGTATGGTTACGCGTGGGGAAGGATTAGCACCTCCACAACGCCGGTTGAAAAACGGTACCATCCTAACCACATGGTATCTTTTGATTTTAATAAGATAGTCCTGGCATTTGATTATATGAACAATTAGTGTATTTGCTTGAAAAATTAATGTTATAAAGAGATTCATTATGAAAATCAACATGAACACCATTTATTGAAAAAATTAAATCAAATATCCCAATACTCTGGTAACATTTGAAATAATCTCTCTCACCTAGGGATCAGTCAAGAAATCACTACTTGTGAGTCTCATGACATCCCATCCTCGGAAGAATTTCATTTTATTTTCTTATTTTTATTGATTATATTATTCTATTTATTTATTTACTTATTATTATTATTATTATTTTTTACCATGATAATACATCAAAATGCCTAAACGAATATTTCTATAAAACCAGTTTTGGAACCTCCTTTTAGCCTTTCAGAATCATAGAATCAATAGGCTACTGTTGGAGCAGGATTTTCGGCATGGGGAAGATGGACACTGGGTGAGGCTCGAGACAGGGGAGAAGACTTGGACGCCGGCGGCTGAGACAATGGGTCTGCGCGAATTTCGAAAAATCTGAAGCATTTAATGTTACAATGGGACTGATGGTAGGTTCGGGAGGCTGGCGGCAAAAACAACAAAATAATACAAAATAATAATAATAATAATAACATATAAAAGTAATAATCATAAAAATAAAACTAAAAAAAATAATAATAATAGCAATAATATAATAATAATAACAGACAAATAATAGTAACAAACCAAATAAATATAAACATACATATAATAAAAAATAAAAATAAAAATATAATATTTAATAATAATAAATGGGACAAAATTAGGCGTCAACATAAACTTTGCAGGAAAATCGTAAGAGGAGGAATAACACGCTTCAAGGAGCATATAGCTCATAAGACCGGCAATGTTGCACCATGCCCCAATGTTACCGTTATGTTATAAATATTATGTTAATTTTTCAATAAAGATTATAAAATTACATTAACATGTACAACTAATTATTTTTATTTTTCTTAACTGTATTATTAAAAGGTACTGTTAGAGAAAGTATGATGAAACTCCTCCAAGAAAGAAAAAAAAATTGATAACAACAAGAGAAAAGATGAATTCATTTCTCAATTAAGAGGAGAGGAAGATTATGATTACGAAGGATTCATAGACGAAGATGCTGCTATGAGACAAGCCATGCGAGAAAGTGTTCAATCACAACGTGATGGCATATGAGGCAAGAATTTAGGCAAAGAACTGGTGGTTTGAGTAATATTTATGAAGAGGGACGAAGCTCTCATGGCTCAGTTGCTGATTATTTTGATCAAAGAACAAGGAAATCCACTCCAAGTGACTCTGAATTTTCTTTAAGGGGAGCAGTACCTGAATTGGTTAGAAGCAAGAGTGTAAAGCAACCGAAGTTAAGTTAAGTAATTCTTTTATGAAGACATTAAGAAAGAAGCTAGGTGAATCAGTATCTAAATTTTTGATATACGATCGACTTCCTTTTCATTTAGCAAACTCTCCATGGTTGCACAATTTAGTTTCTGTAGCAGCAGAAATTGGGCCAAATGTAAAGCTTCCAACACCTTATGAGGTTTCTGATGTATATTTGAAATCAGAGTATCAACAAGTCAAAGAATGGGTTGATGGATTAAAGGTTCACTGGAGTGAATTAGGTGCTACCTTAATGTGTGATGGGTGGACCAACAGCTTGAATCAAATGCATATAATAAATTTCTAGTTTATTGTAGTAAAGGGACCATTTTTTGGAAATCTGTTGATGTCTCTAGTGTTCAGAGTAGAGATACTAAATTTTACTACAAATTATTAGATCAAGTTGTGGAAGAAATTGGAGAGCAATATATTGTTCAAATAGTCACCAACAATGAGGCAGCACTTAAGGCTGCTGGAAAAAAGTTAATGTTGAAAAGAAAACATTTGTTTTGGACTGTCTGTGCAGCTCATTGCTTAGATTTATGCCTTGAAGATATAGGGAAGAAGCAAAGCGTGGAAAAAATATTGGACGAGGCGAAGAAAGTCACTTGTTTCATATACAATCATATTTGGACAGTTGACTTGATGAAGAAATATACTCAAGGAAGGCAAATACTTCGTCCTGCTCTCACTCGATTTGCTACCCATTTCATCCAATTGCAAGAAATAACAAAGAATAAACAAGGTTTGAGAGAAATGTTCAATTCAAAGGTTAGCACTTAATAATTAGTACAATTATTTAAATCTAGTTTTTTTTATATATTGTTTAAATCTTAATTTAAAATATGCAGGAATTTAAAGAATCTAAATGGGGGCAACAAAAGTCAGGACCTGCTTATGAAGCAAAAAAAATTATTTTGGGAAAAGATTTTTGGAAAAAAGCAAGTGAAATAATAAAAGTTTATGAGCATTTGGTAAAAGTATTGCGCCTTGTGGATAGTGATGAAAAACCAACAATGGGCTTTATTTATGAGGCAATGGATAGAGCTAAATGAGCAATTGCACAAGAATGTCGATTCATCACTGAATATGAAAGGATTATCGACAATAGATGGACATTTATGCATTCTCACTTGCATTCAGCTGGTAAGTAAAATAACATTTTTATGTTATATGCTTAAATTGCTTATATATTTATTTTTTATTGCTTTTTTTTATTGTTATGAACTATGTTTAGGTTATTATCTTAATCCCCAATTTCAATATGGTGTGAAATCTTCGTCGGATGTGTTAATAGAAACAAGAGAAGGTATAAAAGCAGTGATAGAAAGACTAGAACCTTCTATGGATAATCAAATCCAGATGACTAATCAGGTTAGTGTTTACCACTATTTTATACTTGAAAATTTTACTTTATGTATCAAAAATATAATTACCTTTTTGCATTTATTTAATAATTGTAATGTTTTATCAGTGTAGTTGTTTGTATTTCAAGATAAAAGAGAAGCATTCGGTACGCCACAAGCACAAAGAGCTTGGAAGCAAATGAATCCAGGTAAATAATTAATTAAATAGTTTTAATTTCTTTAATATTATTTAATTATATTGGTATTAAATTTATTTTAAATTAATTTATGCAGCTGAATGGTGGATGATATATGGCACATGTGTTCCTAAATTGCAAAGAATAGCAATTAAAGTGCTTAGTCAGACAACTTCTGCATCTAATTGTGAAAGAAATTGGAGCACATTTAGCTATATACACACCAAGACAAGAAACAGGTTGAAATATGAAAGACTTCATAAGATGGTATACACTTATTACAATATGAGGCTAAGGATGAGACATCAAAAAAGGAGGAGTATTGAGGAGATAAATGATAGTTTCAGTCCCATTAGCCTAGACCATATCTTTGAAGAAGATGATCCACTTTCAGAATGGCTACAAGAGAAAGAAAATCCTTTGTTAGATGGGCAAAACTCTGATTGGTTGCCTCCTGATAATTCTGATGATGAAATGAATGTTGAACAATCATATCAATCAGGAGAACAAAATCTGCCTCATTCAAGTACAAGCCAATCACCAACTCAGAGTGATGATGATGAGGGTTCAAGTCCAACTGGTGGTGATGGACCCGGTGGTGATTATAGTGGTGGTGCAAATGAAAATAGGCCTTTTAGTCCACTTGGAGGAGAATTTGGGCTTGCTGCTACCGGTGGATTATTCCTTGATTTGTCAGAATATGGAGTACATCCATCTATTGAATCTAGTGGGGATAGAAGTAGAGATAGAGCTCGATCAAAGGGAAAAGCCAAGAAGCACCAACATGATACTTCTGGAGGCTCTTCATCTCGAAGATCAGCTTCTAGTAATGAATCATTTGGTAATTAAGGCTATTATCCATAAGGACCACCTTTATATTTTCAACCTCCTTATGGTTACTATCCACCTCCACAAGGTTATTATCCACCCCAGCCATATCCTAATTATCCTATGCCCTATTATCCCCAAATGTATCCACCACCACCATAAATGTATCAAGAACAAGGATATGGTTCGAATTCTGGACAAAGGTCATGAAGATCGAGTCGCCATGGTTCTGAAAGTGAAGAGGGAGAATTTGATGCTCCTCGTCATTCCACTATGTGGTAATCGATAAGATTTAAAGTGCATTTTTTTTAGTTTCCTTGAATTGAATTTTACAAGTTCTATTTGTTAATTATTAATATTCGTAGAAATTCATGTGGAAGAGAAAAAAAATATTGACATAATTAATTTAGATGAAAAAGGATTTGACAAAATTTAGATGAAAAAATTCCTTAATAATTTAGATAAAAAATAATTAATGCTAATTAATTAGTAGATAATTATTTATCTCTATTTTGAATATTTTTTATTTTTTAATTATCATAAGTAATTTTTTAAATATGAATGTTTTATTATAATTGAAAAAATTATAAATAACTTTTTTTCACATAAATAATAGACTTGAAGTATTATAAATTATTTTAAAAACTATAAAATAAGACTTTACATGATTATAATTAAAATTACTACACTTTATATAGAATTGTGCGAAATTAAAAAAAATTCACGACCGCGATGACCGCAATTACCGCCGCTATGTCCGCAACCGCGATAAACGCAACGCGACCGAAAACGCGGCCGTAACCGCGATTTAAAACCATGGTCCCAAGTTATCATCTTCTATGTTATCAAGCAAGCCACATTGAGAAAAGGCAGGTTTTTCTTCTACAAAGGGATGGGATCAAATAGCAACGACATTGCGTTACCTTTGATCTTGTGGTTTTGGTAGCCATGTCCATCTCCATGTTGATAAAAACAATGGGCCGTCCTGACCAGATTCAGTATGACTCCAATGACATTCTGGGACAAAGGGGACACAGCAGCTTGGTGCTCATTTACCTTTTTCCATGCTTCTCTCATTAGATTCTTAATATGTTCACATGTAGCTTCTTCAGAGACGCCACTTTCCTGCATGTAACATTGGATTGATTTTGGAACATCACCTCTCTTTAACTCTTCCTGAATTACAATTGAAAGGTGATCAGTGCATGAAGAATCAAAGTTAATCTGACAAAGCTCTTAAAAAATTTGTTAGCTTTCATACCGACGAAGTTCCTAAATCGTCCTGAAATCGAAAAATCACGGATGACCAATATAATATATCCGGGTAGCTTTCTAGGAATTCTAATTCCTTCTTGTTTATTTGATTTACGACAAATAAACTTCCTTGAATTACTATTAGAGGGCCTGTTATTGATATCCAGGCGTTTTTCATGTACTCTTCCAGAGTTGGTGTATATCCACTATGGTACCATCTTGCCTCCAACAAGTAGGATCTAAGTAAACCGACCCACTGACGCCATAGGCAGAGAAGAAGAGTTATGAAAATTTGTCATAACATCTTAAATATGAATCATAGAAGAAATCAGATGACATTTATCAGATAGAAGAAACATTACCTCTTTTTGAAGATTCAACACAACATCGTGACCCTGCTCCTTGAGAATGTCATAAGCCATCTCATTGACCGAGTTGAAAAGTGCAAGGAAGCATATCTTCATATAGTCCGGAAGTTGTTTCATGGCCTTAATATCCCACCTGAAACATGTACAAAAGAGAGAATCCAATTTATCCTCTCTTGGAAAGTAACAAGGCATTGTAGATGGCAGAACATTTTCCCACCAACCTCTCAACGGCATCAGTGAAGAGCTCAAGCTCATCCAAGGTACCATAGACGTCATAAATGTCATCTATCACTGTGATTAGTGCAATGGCCTTTGTCAGAAATTTCCGGCAGCTTCCAAACTGAGGCTTGAAAGCAATTCCCACTGTCCATAAGAAGGATTCTACCAATCTGTTCCTGGCAAAGCTCAATTTCTGTCCAAGACCAGTACTCTTCCACCACCTTTGCAGGCAAATTGAAGGCGTCAAAATCAATTACATGTTTTAATATAAGAATCTAGATTCACCATTGAGTGCCTTTCATTTTTAGAATAAAAGTTTTATGTTAAGTTGATCCATCAATATACCTTGACATGTCTTTGAGTTCTTCTTGGAGAATTCCTTGTACGATGTTGAAGTCCAACTTTGCAAGCTGTAATACAATGGGGTTCATGTCCTCTTTTTTTTCATGTACATCAATGTACCACCTTGCTTCTAACCTTGGCATCCTCCACCGTAGTGGAAGCTCCAGGGCATGCCTGATTTGAATGGCAAGATTAGGATCCACGAGATCACCCTCTACAGATCTGAAATGTTTAGACGTGAAGTGCCAAGCTGCCTCCATGATTGTCTCTCCTTCAAAACAGTAGTATGAAGCTTCATACAAGCTCAGCATGGCTTTGACATCATCACATAGAGACAACTTGAAATCTTGCCTCGATCTTGACCTGACAGAGATCAGCCATCTCATCTAGAACAAAATCTTTCTTCAAATGCACTCCAACACAAGAATCCTGTGCATTATCCTTTGTACATTATTAAACAAAACCACTCATGCCTGGTGAAGAATGATATCCATGTCCCCTGAGGAGCCTAAATTCCAAAGCAGTCGCATATAAGTTGTCCTTTGTCCTTTCGTTGTTGCTGTTCTTGTCAATGTTGCCAAGCATGTTGTTTATCTCATCCTCGAAATGATATGCCACTCCAAGCCTCTGCAAGTTGTCTATCAGCTCAAGCTGATCTAATAGCTTATCTTCTCCATTGTTTAACATTATCTTCACTTTTTCTTTCAGTTCATCAACTTGTCTTATATAGTCATCTCCCTGAGATTGAATTTTTTAACTAGTGACAAAAAAATGAAGGCTACTAATAATAAAAATGACAAGTACTACCTTATAATTGCTTGTCAACAACTGCAGATAATCATCATTCCAAAGGCCAGGCAGGTAGTTTCCGGACCGCCTATTGGCTGCTGAATCAGAAGTCTTGGTTCTAAAAACAAAGGTGACATGCAATTATGTTATACATACATACCTACATATTGAGGGCTCAGGGTTCCAATTTGTTCTTGAATTATGGAGCAATATTAGGTCATATTCTAATATTTACATAAACCACATATGTTTGAAGAACTTTACATAAACAAGATAATTCGTGTATTTATGTTTGAAGAACTTTCACAGTAAGATCGACGTAAACATTTATAATAATACGCATAAATTTAATGTGAATAAATATAAAATATATTAAAAGTATTTCAAACACATCTTGTTACAATCAATAATATTAAAATGAAATTTTAAGCTTTAGTGATTGTTTTAATTTCTTATAGTTCGATTAGTATTAATTAAAGCAGCAGATCTATCTGGTTTAAAGCAAAAATGTCTTACGAGAGCATAGAACTGTAGTTATTAGTGGAACTGTCATAGGTGTTTGCTGTTGCTTTGACTAAAAGGTCATGGCGACGGGAAGCAATCGAGCGGCCAGGCCTCGGAGAGGAACTTACCACCTGGGATAAGTTTCCGGAGGGAGAGAAGTTAGGAAGAACAGATGTTGCAATGCTAAGAGCTGCTGTCTGCATTTTGGAATTTGGGTAATGGATATCAAATCAAAGTAGGCATTAAATTTCAGTGAGAGAGGCAATTCAATTTATAGGCTAGGTTAGAAAGCAAGATATTTGCCACTCACTAATGAGGGTTCCTTTATCTACTCCATCTACAGCCGACACTTTGGCCTGTTGTCTTGTGTCATTGGAGATGTTTTGGAACCTTTCAAGATATATCAAAAATATTTGTTTTCACAAAAATATGAAGACATTTTACTACAAGATTCCTTTACACTTATTATAATATGTTTACATTTATAAACACTTTATATTTATTTTCATGTGTTAACAGGACTTCAACATATTTTACATTTATTGACATTAAATTTATATTTATTATCATATGTATTTACGTTGACCTAATTATAGATATTTTTATTTGCTTTATGTTGTTTCGTGTCAAACATTTGTAAGACAAAATTATTTTGAGAATTTTTAAACACACTTCAAATTTTAATCTCTACACTACAATTACATTACAATGTTAAATACACATAAAAAATATTAAACTTATCCCCTATAATTACAAATATATTCCTAGTGTAAAACTCATCCATGTCCTCTATTTTTTTCGGCTTTATCTTTTTAATATTCTCTCTACTGTTGATTTGTGATATTATTGATTTCTGGTTAAAATTTGAGTTTAGGGTTCAATTGTTTTTAGGTTTTTCTTTTAAGGTTTTTGTTGTTATTTTTGTGTCTAGAACGAGGAGAAAACTTGCAAGAAAAAAATTTCAAAGGTTTCATTGCTCGTGCAAGGTAGCTTGTGCGGGCAGCATAACCTCATGCAAATTGCCTGGGTGTGTCCCATTGCAATTTGCCTTACATGGGTCATGCTCCCTGCTCAAGGTAGATTGTGTGAGTAGTGAAACTTCTGAATTCTTTTCCTTCAATTTTTTTTCTTTGAACCTTAACTTTTCTTCTTCGGTTTTAATGTTATCATATTCTTCCATGATATTATAATACCTACTTTCATTCAAATTATTAAAATTTTTATATTTTTTTAATTAGATAGAAGAATAGTAAGAAAAATGTTAAAGGTTGGAGAAGGAGTGAAAATAGCGGAGAAGAAGAATTGAAGAAGAAATGTGTTTTGTTGAAAATTTTATTAGGGTAAAAGTATCTTTTCATACAATGATATTTTTGTCTCATAAATGTAAAAGTGTAATGATTAAAAGTTAAAGTGTATGTAAAAACTCTCAACTATTTTTTTTCTAAATCACAAGATATTTTATTAATAATAGAAGAATCGATTTAGATATGCTAAGAAACAACACTCCAAACCTAGTACAAAACAAAACAGGAACTCATAAAATAAAAGTATCTTAATACAAGAGTTTAAAACAAACGTAACAACTTTCCTATGTAACCAAAAAAAAACAAACGTAACAACAATTGCACCGCAAACCAGTACAAAACAGTAACTCATAAACTTAGATTATCCTAAAACAAGCGTCTAAAACATACAACAAAATAGCAACTGCATCATAGCAGAACCATCCTTCACAATCCCGTAACTCCTCAAGACAAAACAACCTGAAAACCCAAGTCGCCTTTGATAACAAAGAGCAACCAGAAACAACAATCATGACAAAAACATCCTTCCCTCCACAAAATTATCGAATTACAATTTATATTGATATGTTAAATATAAAACGAATTTTTCATTTTTTTTCAGATTTATATTTCATATATAATATTTGTTAAACTTTTAACTCGTATCATTATTATATGTTTTGTCATATTGCATAAAATTAACAGCTTTAATTTATCACAATCTTCATATTCCTATATTCAAAACGTCAAAAGACGGAGTAAAAATATCAAATGATGCTGGATTTATCAAATCTTCCCGTTGCTATGAAATTCGTGATTGCTGATTTGAGCGCCCCTATGAGCAGTGGCATGAATTTTATGTTAAATGTGGTATATCGTGGTTGTCTTTTATTGCAAATGAGAATTGACATTTCTATAATTGATATAGGGAACATGTTGGTACAGTTTTGGTTTTTTTTTTTTTTTGCTAAGCCAACATAATTCATTAATAACGAAAATACAACTGTTCAATCCCTGCACAACAGGGTCAAAAAAACAGCAAAATTGATCAACAACCAAACCGAAGACAATAGGACAGCAAGCAAAAGCTTCCACCAGAAAAGCAATTACCACAAAAACTGCCTCAGAAAATAGAAAATGGCCTAGAGATAAACGACATATGACTTTATCCACATAGATAAACAGCCAAAATAAAGAAACGGATGAAAGGATCAGAAGAAACCACTTTGACAGTTTTGGTTTTTGACTCGCATAACATAGCAGTAATATGTTTTCATGGCCTCGAACTGGATTTTTCCTTCTATAGTTGCATCTATCATCTAGCTTCGCTTCATCTTTAAAAAAAAACAACGTTTTTTTTTCGTTGCATGTCACATAGTTGTTTGCCAGGACAAAATTGCAAGAAAAACTGTGTAAAGGCAAACCCCAAAGATTAACCCAATCTCCTTAAAGATTAGTTTAGGTGAGCGATGCGATCGACTCCAGTAAAATTGAAAAAAAAATCACTTTGGATATAAATTTTATAATAAAATATTAAAAAAAATAAATAAAAAATAATTTTACATGTGTTTTTTTTGTCTTTTGCAAAAAATTTTTTTGTTTTGTTACTACTGTGCTCTACTGGAGTCACCGCTTAGGAGGTGAAGTGACATCCAAACGGAACCTAAATAGAACTGAAGGTCATTGATTAAAAACTATTGCAAATACATGAATAGGTTCACTTATTATTTGAACATGGCCATCGGCAAGTGTTACAAATTTATGAGAAATTGCATCAAGAAATCTCATATTTATATTCCTGGCCAAAAGACAAAGAATTGTAGTAGATTTCTCGATTTATATTTTCGTAGTTTAGTTTGTATATAGTAACCCAGATGCTTTGATAACGCCGTGGATTTTGATTTTTTTTTTTGAAAACAACTTTATTACTCTTCATATTAAAATTTTATACTATAAGAATTAAATTTATTTGTTGACAAACTGTGTAAAGTTAGAGACGATAATTTTTAGCTAACAACCTCCTAACCTATCAATTAATGAAAAGCTTAGAGTATATTGTAAAGTTTTATTCGAATTTAAATAATTTTATTCCATATAATAAGTTTTAAAAAATGACATAAAAAAAAGATGACACAAATTAAAGTTTTAACAAAAAATTGTAAATAATTTTGTTATAAATTGAATATTTTATTTTATTTTTGATACGTTAACATGAATTATAAGATAATAACTTTTATGTTTTATATATATTTAATGTAAAACAAACCCAAAACTAACTACACGAATTAATAAATGTACATAGAATATATTAATTATAATGATAAAATACTTTAACCGTAGTTAAAACTTGATCTAAAATTAAAATATAATTGTTGAAAGAAGTAGCAGTCGCCGGTTCTTTCCTCCCAATCTACACGATAGCATACCAAACACAAACGCTTGACAACGCCAGGATAAAGTTAAAAGAACAGAAGATTCAGACAGATTCGTATCTGAGTGGTTTGACGTGAAGCCTGATCCAAATGTTTCCTACTTTAGTTTGGAGTTACGTGGCTATTTATTGTGGCTATCCCGTGCATATCTCTTTTTCCTCTCAGCTAAATATCTTACAGTTGTCTGTACCAAAAAAAATATCTTAAAGTTGCAATCAATTCCCATCAGTAAAATCTGGCTTTTTCCAAAAAGAGAAAAAGAAAAGAACCTGAATGAATATTGCATTATCATGCAAAATAACGTCATCTTTTTCATAATTAAATAGTTCGGCCAACAAAGAAGTCGAATTAAAATTTTTGAATATGAAATCAATTATAAAATTATCAATGTTAAGAAAAATTTATCATTTATCATTTTTATCCTAATAATATTAATTTTAAACTGTAGAATAAATTAAAATACATGTAATTACATTAAAAAAATATTTCGTATACATCACCAGCCCCAGCCCATGTAGGGTCTCCTTTGTGCTTTCCTCCATACCGTGAATTTCAGCCTCTCTTTCAGTTTCAGGCTTGAATTGGATTCCGTTGTCGTGGGATCCACCGTACCACAGCGGCATCCAAGAGGGCTCAGTGGAAAATGCCACTCTTGCTCCATCTTTCAATTTTTAATTATTTTATTTTATTTTTACATTTAACATTGTACATTGGATAATAATATCTTTATATTTATATTTTTTTCATTTTAATTTTATTTAAAAATGTTAAAGTAATTTTATTAATTTGGTATAACATATAAATAAAATTTATTATTATATAGTAAATTAATATTACATGTATACATATACATAATAATTTTTAAATATTTAATAATAAAAATATTTTTTGATATAAAAATTATTTAAAATATATTTTTTCATATAAAATAAATTTTTTATTATTTATTAGTTTCACAAACATGAAATACATATACTATAAATTTTATTATGTATATATTTTATTCAATATTTTTAATTATCTTTTTCTGTTTACAGTATATTGTCATTGTTGTTTTTTTATCCAAATACATATTCTAAACCTAATCTCATAATTACAGTATCCAATTTCACTAATGTAACAACCAATTTTATCGTCATGATTATTTTTAATCTCATCAGAATCAAACCCATCATCCATTCAGATTATCTCTTAATTTATGTAAACTTTATCAACCTCTCTAATCACATCATCACGAGATCTTGACGTCTTGCATACAAGAAATATCTGCAACTATTGATTCAAAACTTGGTAAAATACCGGAACCGAAAATATTTCATATTATAAAAACTATAATATTAGGATTTAATTTATTTGTCAACAAACTGTGTAAAATTAGATAGGATAATTTTGAGCACAATACATAACGACACAAAAAATAAACATGACAAAATAAAGTTTTGACAAAAATTTATATAAAATCAGTAAAAATTGAATATTTTGTTTTGTGTTTGAGGTTTCACGCGAACTATGGTGCAATAATTTTAATACTCTATACAAGTTTAATATAAAACAGACACAATATTAATACACAAATTAATAAATGTAAAACACATTAACTATTAATGATAAAATACTTTAATTGTAATCGAAGTTTGACGTAAAAATGGTTACTTCTTAAAATAGATCAAATTTAAAATTCAATTTTATATGAGTTAATTTGGATAGGTGGTAAAATTGATTCTAGTATAATTAAAAATAATGATTGATGTGAGATTGGTGAGAATTTTTTTTTAACAAGTGCTATTGAGATTGGTGAGATTAGATACCGTAGAAATGAGATTAAAATTAGTGATGAAGTATGTGTTTGGACTTTGGAGGTAAACGCAGTGGTGGCAATGGGATGACATATAGTGAGAAGAGAAAATGACAATTAGAAACATTAGGTTAAAATTTCTATATTATGAAATTCAAATTATTTATTTGATACTTGTGAAATTAATAAATTATTTAAATTTACTCAAATTATTTTAGTAATATTCTTTTAAATAAATATCTAAAATTTATTTAAAAATTATAATATATTTACACATACTAAATAAAATTAATTATTTATTTTATGACTTATGTATTTATTATTTTAAATATTTATTTATCATATAAGTATAAATGATTATTAGTTACTAGAAAAATTAAAAAATAAAAAATAAAATTCAATAGTAAAAACAAAAAAAATTAAGAAATATAAATGAAAGAAAATCAAGTAGTCTAGCTGTCGTCCTTTTTTTACTCCTTTAGCTTTTGGCTTCTTTCTGGCAACATCAAAGAGAACATGTGTCAAACATGGATTAATAACCGCGTGGGTCCAGCAAGTGCTAGATGTTTCAGTTCTGAGCAAAATTTTAAATTTAATGCATGCCTTACACCCATGAAGGAGAGAGAAACGCGAATGGCGATACTGAAGGAGAGTTCAAAAACTCCCAAAAGTAAAAAAAGGAAAAAGAAAGAGACAGACAGACAGACAGCAAGAAATGAAGAATCAGTGACTGCCATATATGGTGTCTCTCCAATGAATTATTGTCTTCTCCGTTCGATTTCCTTTCCTTTTTCACCCCTATAAACATGTTACAATCATAGTTGCGTCTGAAATCAACTTTTTTTTTTGGGTGAATAACAGAAGTCTGAAATCAACTTTAATCATAGTTGCGTCAGTCATAAAGCGACAGAAAGAAGAAAGCTGTCATCCAATTTTTCAAAATGCGCTTGGGACCATTTTTGTTTTTTATTTTCAATTTTTTTAGAATAATAACACATGTAACATGTTTAATAATGTATTCTGTATATAGAAAGGATAATTATTACATACACTGACAGTGGAGTTTTTTTACTTCACAAGCAGCAACGAAAATGAAAGTTTTTTAAAATTATTATTGAAAGAGAAAATTTTTTGTCAACAAAATGTGTAAAATTAGATAGGATAATTTTGAACACAATACAGAACGACACAAAAATTTTGAACATGACAAATTAAAATTTTGACAAAAATTTACATAAAATCAGTAAAAACTGAATATTTTGTTTTGTGTTTGAGGTTTCACGTGAACTATGGTACAATGATTTTAATACTTTATACATGTTTAATATAAAACAGACACAATATTAATACACAAATTAATAAATGTATGTAACACACATTAATTATAATGATAAAATACTTTAATTGTAATCAAAGTTTGACTTAAAATTGGTTACTTCTTCTTAAAATAGATTAAATCTAAAATTCGACTCTATATGAATTAGTTTGGATGGATAGTGATATTGACTCGGGTAAAATTAAAAATAATGGTAGAGGTGAGATAGTTATTGTAGTGGTGAGATTTTTTTTTTGGACAAGTAGTGTTGAGATTGGTGAGATTAGATAGTGTCGAAGTGGGATTAAAATTAGTGATGAAATATGTGTTTAGACTTTGGATGCAAACGTGGCGATGGCAGTGAGATGCGATATAGTGAGAAAAGAAAATGATAATTAAAAATATTATGTTAATATTTATATATTATGAAATTTACATTATTTATTTGATACTTGTGAAATTTAAAAATTATTTAAATTTATTCAAATTATTTAAATTTATTCAAATTATTTTAGTAATATTTTTGTTAATAAATATCTAAAATTTGTTTAAAAATTAGGCTTAATACCCAAATACATCCTCAACGTTTATCAAAATATACAATTAAGTCCTCAACGTATAATTACATAGAAATAAAGACATTAAGTTTCATTTTCAGCATATTAAACCTAAACGTTATAAAATAATAGAATTAAAGATATAATCATTAAATAACTGTGATGTCTGTTTGTCTTGCTCACGTGGCATGCCACCTAGACGTTGACATGGATTAAAATGCCAGGCGGACCAGTGACATGGCATATTATTGCCTTGTGTCATGCTGACGTGGATATAAGTTAAATTTTCTTTTTTTTTTCAACATTTAATACCAAAATACATCCACAATGTTTATCAAAATATGCAATTAAGCCCTCAACGTATAATTGCATGGAAATAAGGACATTAAGTTTCATTTTCAACATGTTAAACTTAAACGTTATAAAATAAAAGACTTAATGATATAGCCGTTAAATAGCTGTGATGTCCGTTTTTCTTGTCCAGGTAGCATGCCAAATGAACGTTGACATGGATTATAATGCCAAGTGGACCAGTGACATGGCAATAATATTGCCACGTGTCATGCTGACATGGATATAAGTTAAAATCTCTTCTTCTTTTTTTCAAAATTTCTTTTTTTTTCAAATTACATATTTTTTTAAAAATTACATTTTTTTCATAACTTCATTTTTTAAAATTACATTTTTTTTTCATAATTTCATTTTTTTTAAATTACATTTTTTTCATCATTTCATTTTTTAGAATTACATTGTTTTCATCTTTTCATTTTTCTACTGTACAATACCAAAATTGGTACAAAAATGCACGTGGTATGGTTCTTTTCTTTATTTTTTCTATTGTACTAATTCTTTTTTTGTCATCCTTTCAATATTTTTGGTTGAATACTACATGCATTTTTGCACTAATTTTGGTATTGTACAGCAAAAAAAAAATGAAATGATGAAAAAAAATGTAATTCTCAAAAAATGAAATGATGAAAAGAAAAGTAATTTTAAAAAATGAAGTTATGAAAAAAATGTAATTTTTTAAAAATATGTAATTAAAAAAATGAAATTATGAAAAATATAAATTTGAAAAAATGAACTTTTAAAAAAATGTTTATTTTGAAAAAAAAAAGAAAATTTAATTTATATCCACGTTAGCATGACACGTGGCAATATTATGCCACATCATTAGTCCACTTGGGATTATAATCTACGTCAACGTACATTTGGCATGCCACTTGGCCAAGAAAAATGGACATCACGGCTATTTAACCGCTGTATCATTAATTCTATTATTTTATAATTTTTTATATTTAACATGCTAAAAATGAAACTTAATGTCTTTATTTCCATGCAATTATACGTTAAAAGCTTAATTGTATATTTTGATAAACGTTGAGGATGTATTTGGGTATTAAACCTTGAAAAAAAAAAGAAAATTTAACTTATATCCACGTCAGCATGATACGTGGCAATAATATGCCACATCATTGGTCCACCTGGCATTTTAATCCACGTCAACGTCCAGCTGGCATGCCACGTGGACAAGACAAACGGACATCACAGTTATTTAACGGCTACATCTTTAATTCTATTATTTTATAACGTTTAGGTTTAATATGCTGAAAATAAAACTTAATGTCCTTATTTCCATGCAATTATACGTTGAGAACATAATTACATATTTTGATAAACGTTGGAGATGTATTTGGGTATTAAGCCTAAAAATTATAATATATTTACACAAACTAAATAAAATTAATAAAATTATTTTTTTATTTTATGTATTTATTATTATAAATATTTATTTATAATATAAGTATAAATGATTATTAGTTACTTGAAAAATTAATAAATAAAAAATAAAAAAAATGTATTTATTTTTAATATTAAAAACAAAAAGAAAAGAAATAGAAATGAAAAGAAAATCAAGTAGTCTGTCGTCCTTTTTTACTCCAAAAGCTTTTGGCTTCTTCTGGCACCATCGAAGGAACATGTGTCAAGCAAAGATTAAAGGCGTGGGTCTAGCAAGTGCTAGATGTTTCAGTTCTGAGCAAAATTTTAATCCATGCTTACACCTGTGAAGGAGAGAGGAAGGCGAATGACAATACTGGAAGATAATATTTTCTCCCTTATTTGTTTATCAATAGCACGGAGGAGCCTTTCATTTATTAGCACCTAAGTGATAGAGAGTTTCAAAAGAAGTTAATCATTTTTGACTTTATATGTAATTATTTTAATTTAATTAGATATAATGAATATAAATAATTTTCTTTGACAAATTTATTTAACCAATTAAGTATTTAATTTAATTGATTAAATTACATCAAATTTTTTATGCCTACAAATGCCTCCTCAAGACTTGGTTACATTTACAATATTTTTTGAATGTAGCAAGTAGACAAGTCTTGAATTTCAATTTGATCTATGCAAACATTTGCATACACTTTGTATTAAAGTGTATACACATTTGAAAAATACTAAGACACTTTCAAGTCTTATTTCAACTTGATTGGAGAAGAATTGCAATTCAAATTCAATTAACCTTATATTTGCTTGATGGCCGAATAACAATAAGAGATTAATTATTTTGCCACCTTGACCGGCATGCAATTTTGAGTTTTTTTTTTAAGCTTGTCCAACATGAGATTTTTTTTCGCCATTTACAATTTATCCTCTTGTGGGCCAAGAGCTCGGTTTTTATTTTTTATTTTTTTGAGTGATTGAACTTTGGTCGAAGATTTTTCCTATGTTACCTAGGTACCTGATTGAAAGAAGAATCAAGCAATTATTTAGTTCATCATTTTTTTTATTCTTTATGCAGTTTAGGCTCTTGCTTAGAAGCGAGACATTCTTAAGGTGTTTTGTTGCTTCAAGAATTGTCTTTAATAAGGTTACTTTCTCATATCTTCATTGTCCAACATCTTGGAAGTATTGATAATCCCTTTAAGCTCATTAACAGTTACTTACCCCCTTTCTTCAAGAGAGGACACAATTTCTTCAACTTTAACTTGACTATGCACAACCTCACTTTCACCTTCATTTTGCTTTGGATATGAGTTTATGTGCACAATAACATGACGTTTTACCTTCAAAATGGTCCATCAGTGTCAACTTCAAGAAACATGCATCTCTTCATTTGAGATGGGTTACGACTACAAGTTTCTTTGTCATCCTCTCGCTTGTCCTTTTCAATTTTAATCTTTTGGCAAGTTTTTGGGATTGAAGCACTTAAGGACTTCAATAGATTAAAATACTGACTTTTTTACTTGAATGGCTTGATTTCTCTTTAAGATAGATTTACGGTTTGGAAGCTTTCCCAGACAATCAAACACAGATACACAATGCTTTGCTTCTTTTGGAATTTCATCAAAAGACACTATGTGAACACCAACATGGACTTGATCTTTGTTGAAGAAATTGCTAGGAAAGAATTCTTTTAAAGTTATTGACCTACGAGAACTTTGTCCATATACTTCATTTTCAAAAATTTTCTTAAGACAATTATCACTATCAAAGTTGTTTCTTCTAGCATAAGAATGATGATTCTTTCTTTCGTGTTGAGAAGTTGCCTGAAGAGTGTATTAGTTTAGCCACTTTCGTTGTTTCATGAGTTTTCATCCACTGTCATCGAGATCGGACTTAGCTTCTTCAACAAAAATTGTCCACAAAGTTTTTCATTGTAATTTGTATAATAATGGGTTCTAATGAGCCCAACTGAATGGGTAGCCACATTGCCCCCTGTTCATGATCATTGCTTGGAAGAGATTTCAGTGAAGTTGACATAATAGATGGTGACTTAAACGTTACGTGATTTGCTTCTACAATATCATTTACGTCAAGATCGGTTTTCTTTTCATCTGCAAGCTTCATGATCAATTCCTTGAGGTTGATACACTTTTTCAGTTGCATGACTAACAATATGTTGATATTTGCAATATTTGGGCTCATAAATTTTATCTTTTCCCTCTAGCCGCTTTGATTAAGGAAATTTAATTAGTTTTTTGTTTGAGAGGCTATTTCAACATTTCAGGCACATCGGAATCAAAGAATGGGTATTTCTTTGCTTCTTTTTTTGTGAAGAGACACACAATGTTTATCTTCAATTCAAGAGTGATCTTCCTTTCCTTTTCTTATAATTATTGTAGAGATGAACATGGACTATTCGACAGAATTTTTGAAGTATTTTCATTCATTGAGTTAGCAATTGGAGGATGTACATTTTTGGAGCTAAGAATACTCACTTTTATTTCATGAGCACGAGTGGCAACCTCCTCAAAAGTGCGAGGTTTAATTCCTTAAAAGATGTAAAGAAGTCTCCGATGCATACCTTGAATACGCATTCCGGCAGTAGAGGTTTTTGATAGTCTATCTTTACAATCAAGACTTAAAGCTCTCCATTTGTTGATGTAATCAATAATTGACTCATCCTTCTTTTGTCTCATGTTTGTTAACTCCATCATACTCACTATGCCACAACTGCTAAAAAAACGATTAAGGTATTTTCTTTCAAGTTGTTCCTAATTATTAATTGTGAGATTAGATACCGTAGAAATGAGACTAAAATTAGTGATGAAGTATGTGTTTGGACTTTGGAGGCAAACGTAGTGGTGGCAATGGGATCACATATAGTGAGAGGAGAAAATGACAATTAAAAACATTAGGTTAAAATTTGTATATTATGAAAGTCACATTATTTATTTGATACTTAGTAATATTCTTTTAAATAAATATCTAAAATTTATTTAAAAATTATAATATATTTACACATACTAAAAAAAATTAATAAAATTATTTATTTATTTTATGACTTATGTATTTATTATTTTAAATATTTATTTATCATATAAGTATAAACGATTATTAGTTACTAGAAAAATTAAAAAATAAAAAATAAAAATTCAATAGTAAAAATAAAAAAAATTAAGAAATATAAATGAAAGAAAATCAAGCAGTCTAGCTGTCGTCCTTTTTTTACGCCTTTAGCTTTTGGCTTCTTCTGGCAACATCAAAGAGAACATGTGTCAAACATAGATTAATAATGGCGGAACCTTTTATTACTTTTTTATAAAACCTTTTGGTCCCACGTGTGACGAAAATCAAGTGATCTACATCATCATTCAATTTGTGTTGTTTTATGCAATAATAGATGATAAAACCATTCACCTTAGAATTTTTATCATCTTGCTCTCCTTTTAATTTTTTAGAGGCATCAACAATTGGTTTGCTTGGCACAAATTATTGAGACAACAAACACATCTCTATTACTACAGTAGTCTAAGGTCGAAAGGAAAATGTTATTAAGAAGATAAATGGGTATCATTTGTGCGAATTAAGATTAAATCATCTTTCTTTCTGATAATGGCATCAAAGACCGCTGTCACATAAACATGGGGCATCAAAAGAACTGATTCTGAATCAAAAACTAAAATCAAAAGGATTGAATAATAACAACAGACTTTGTTTTCTCGT
Organism: Heritiera littoralis; assembly: GCA_031772115.1. Lineage (NCBI taxonomy): Eukaryota > Viridiplantae > Streptophyta > Magnoliopsida > Malvales > Malvaceae > Heritiera > Heritiera littoralis. Next base: position 402,973 of record JAPDPK010000099.1, on the reverse strand, counting down.
GAACAGAAACCAAGGACTTGTACTAATAATGTCCTAAGAACATGAACTTTGCTAGACCGAAAATTTTACGATAAAATGATATAATATGAAAATGATATAAAAAATATGAAAGTGATATGAGTTAAAATTAAATAAAATTATGAATTTGAAAAAATTGAAAAATAATTTGTATTTATTGAATTGACACGAAATTTGACATGATAATTTTTTGTTTTTAAACTACATGCACAAACATGAAATATGTAAACAAATTATCAAGTTTATAATCTATACTTGGAATTAATTCACTTACTAGACTTCCATTTTAATTTTTACAAAGAATCACTTCTTATTTTTAAAGTGAATTTATAAGATATCTAGCAGGAACAGTAGTTGCTGTATCATTTTCCTTGACACCAAGGCCTGGTCACTTGCAAATTGCATATTGCAGTACAATAGCACTTGAGTGTTCTGTCCATGAATATAGTGAAGGAGGCTCTGAAGCTCTATGTAGACACATGAATTTGTAGCGGTGATCAATTTTTGATAAACACTAACATACATACCATTTATTTAAAAAAACACTTGAAATGACAACTTTAAAAAATATAAATCATGATTAAAATAAAAAATTATAAATACAAACACAATAAAAAAACAAAGCTCAAGATTACGGTTTTATTCAGAAAGAATGTTGATTTATTAATGCGTTAAGGATAATAACAGTTCAGAAAGAATGAATTCTTTTGGCTCGACCGGTTTTGTCCCTGTAAAATGTTTATTTTGGCCAATCACGTAGATTATGGCCAATCACGTTGAGGGAGGCTAATGGTTTAGCTGATTCTTTGTTTAAGGCAGGTGGTGACAGCTCCTGTTTTTGTTTTATCAATCGGTGGCGGTATTAAAAACGTGGAAGTTTAGGGGTAGTTTGTTTTTGTTTTTTATTTTTGTTTTCAGTTTTTTTGAAAACAGAAACAGAAAATACGTTTAGCAACATGTTTCTGTTTTCAAAAAACAGAAACGAAAACAAGAAATTTCAAAGTTGTTGGAAATAAGAATTTTTTGTTTTCAATGTTTTCGGAAATATGTTTTCATTTCTGTTACTGTTCATAAGTAAGTGAACAGAGTTTATATATTAATATAATATTAATATTTTATAATAAAAATATAAATACAATTAATTAATTTTTTAAATAAAATAATATTAAATTTTAATATAAAATATTATTTAATATTTTAAAATTAATATATTTATTTTAATATAGAAAAGTTGAAAACATAAAAAGCAATTAAATAAATATTACATTGAACTATAATATTATAATATTATTTAATTTAAATTTTTATAATAATTTATTGAATATATTAAATATTTTAAATATCATTTATTATAATTTTGATATGTTAATAATTAATATTATTATCTAATATAATTAATTTTTATTTTACTAAACAATATTATTATTTAATATTATATTCTATCTTAAATTTAAAATATATCACTACTACTATTAAATAAGTTAATATTATTAAATAAGTAAATACTTAACATTAAATAATATTATTTATATTAAGTATAATATATTTTAATAACTATATAATTTATTATAAATTAATTAGTTAAATATTTTACTTAATAATGTAATAATATTATTATTACAATTAAATAAAAATTATTATTAAATATAATTTATGATTATTAAAATTAAATTCAATAATATTATTTTATTTAATATTTTATTTAATTATAACATTATTTAAATTATATTAAATTTTTATATGATTAAATAAAAATATTTAATATTAGTTTTAAATAATATAAAATAATTTTATTTAATATTATCTACATATTATTATTTAATAAATATATTATTTTTTATTTAATTTTTAAAATTTTGTTTTGTGAATTGAATTATTATATCTGAATCTGTTTAAATATTTGTTTTCAAAACGTAATAGTATTAAACAAACATATTTTCTGTTTTCAAAAATTGAAAACAAAACAAAAAAAAACAAAAACAAAATTTTCAAAAACAGAAAACACAAAACAAAAAACAAAAAATGATACCAAATGACCCCTTAATATGTCACTTTTTACAGATAGTTTGATGTACTTTAGTGCAAGATAGTTTCCAATGTAACTCCGGCTATTAATTAAAATGAAAATGAAAATGCTGACCTTTCAAAAAAAAAAAACCCTCCAAATTTCTGCTTTTTTTTTTTTATCAGCAGCTAAGGTACATGTTTCTGTCCAAGAACTTTGTCTAAAATATCAATAGCGTTGGTGAATGATTGCCAATTAAATATTAAATATTTAAATATTATATACTATATCATTTCTCATATTAAATATTATATAGTTTTTAAATAATATCATTTATTATAATTTTGATATGTTATAGTCAATATTATTGTCCAATACTATTATCTAATATAATTATATTAGTTGATTTTAATTAACTATTATTTTACTAAATAATATTATTTTTTAATCTAGCCCAAAAAAACAATATTGTTTTTTAATATTATTTTTTCAATTAAAAACTACTACAATTAAATAATTTAATGTCATTAAATAAGTGAACTTAACATTAAATAATATTACATATATTAAATGTAATATATTTTAGTAATTACATAATTTATTATAAATCAATTAGTTGAATATATATTATTTAATGTTTTAATATTATTACAATTAGATTAAATAATGTTGTTAAATATAATTTATAATTTATTAATTCAAATTATTATTTAATATATAAATTTAAAATTTTATTAATCTCAATTATTATGTAAAAAATTATATGATATTATTTTTAATTGAATTATATTCAAGTAATTATTTTATTTAATATTTTATTTAATTATAATATTATTTAAATTATATTAATTTTAATATGATTAAATGAAGATATTTAAAATTAATATTAAATAATATAACTTAATATTATTTAAAATTATGTACACAATCTTATTTAGCGTAGGATTGATGACTGCAAAATGTAATTCCAAATAAACCTTACATTGTAACCAAAGCCAATCAATACAATTTAGCCACCCCTTAGTTAGTTCATGTAAACTTTTTCAACGTCTCTAGTCACATCATCACGCGTGGTCTTGCTTGTCAGGACTATCTGCAATTATTGATCCAAAACATCAGAAAAACGTTGGATAATATTATAGTAACGCCTTGTACGTAAAAAAATTAAAATTCATACGGATCAGCATGGTGCGTTTCAGTTCAGTTTTGCAACTTGTTTCTTGACTGGTTTTCCGGTTTGAACACTTGGTTTGGTTTTTATTTATTTATTTATTACGTGTTGCTTTTGCCAATTTGACTGTCAAGCTAAACAAAAATGACTAAATGAACTTCCGACTAATCCATTTCGTGCAAGGACTATAAATATAAATATTGAATAATTATTTTATGCGCCGTTAATTGTTTTTTTATTTTAAAAATTAGATTAAGATCATGATATATATTTTTATTTTATTTATTATTTATTTTTTAATATTTTTATAAAACATGTATAATAATTTTAATACTACTTGTAAAATAAAAAATTAATCGAGTGTTAATAAAATAACTATTCATATATATAATAGAAAATTTTGATTTAAAAAAATATGAGAGTGCTAGAGTTTGAATATGAGACTTACGAAGTTCTTACACAGTAAGTCCATAAATGTATTTGGCCCAATTGTCAACCCATCAAAGCATCAAACATACGATCACTCAAGGGTCCAAGCCTTGATCGTCCATGAGGACCCTGACCAATCTTCATCGCATCTGTTGAGCGATTGCTACCTCGAGCAACTTGACACCTTGAGTTGTAGGTCAAGTAGAGTGATAGAACTCAACATTGAAAATATAACTGTTGTAACGATTTAAGTCCTAGACTAAACACTAAACATGGTTTTATGGAATTGTCACAAATCATTTTTAATTAAATGTGATTGATCACTTATTCTCATCTAAAGACAAGAGATGGTCTACGTTTTAAATTTAGGGTTTGGAGAAACGATTACGTGTGAAGAAAGTGTTAGCACTTTCATTATGCCCATCTTAGAATAGTCCCTAATTAATCTTGTGTTATCTTAAAATGCTTTTATTTGAACAATCTTTAATTTGTTACCTTTTATTTTATTCCAAATATTTAAATATTGAAAAATTTTCTAAGAAACTTTCCATCATTCTTGTGAAATTTTTTGAAAATTTATCCTCACCTCAAGACCATTTGACTTGCTTGAAGAGGCTCTTTCGTCGGATTCATTTAATTTCTTATGAAAAAAACTTTTATATATATTTATTATTTTTAATTCCTTTTAATTTTATCTAGCTTAATACTTAAATATGCCCTTAATGTTTACCATAAAATGGAATTAAGCCATCAACATTTAATTCAATGGAAATAGGTCCATTAAATTTTATTTTAAGCAATTAAAACGTAAATGTTTCAAAATAACATAATTAAATACATATATGTTAAATCCCTTTAATTGCCGTTACCCTTGCACAAGTGGCATGCCACCAGGATGCTGACATGGATTATATTGCTATGTATACTGATGATGTGGATTTATTTTGCTGCATGTAAAATACAGCTCAGCAAAAAAAAATCCTGAGACAAATCATCGTAAGTCTCCTTTCTGTTATTCAAAAATCATTTTCATAAAAAAAAAATTGGGGTTTCAATTTCTGTTAGGGTCTTCGAAAGAGATTGGTAATCTTGGATTTTGATTTCTATTAGGGATTTGATTTATTATTAGAATCTTGAGGTGTTAAAACGAATCATATTTATATACACTATAATCAAAGCCTTAAGCATGTTGACTTTAAGTATTAGCTTAAATGATTGTTTCGACTTCCAACATGTGAAAGTTTTGCGAGTTTGAGATGGAAAATCTAACACCATTGTCTCTATCTCGTACTAGAAACTTTTATTATAGAACAAATGCCCTAAGCTTATCAACTGCACCATGGAAAAAGAGTGGAGAACCAAGCTAAATTTTGGGCTTCGACTAATGGGTCCAAACGGTTAACCAAGTGGAATGTGGGCTGGTTTGAACTCTTTCCCATGGTTGAAAAGATTTGAATGAAGGGATTAATTGGCAATGAGTAACTCACATCGGCCTGCTAAGAGTTTGGGCTCACTTTCATTTGAATTGTTCTCTAGTTATCAGTGGGCTCCCTACGCGCCAAACCCATCCTCTACGTAACCGATGTACATCCTCATCGTCGTCATCACTTTCTTGAGACAGAAAAAGTCTTACATATTTTTGCAATAGATCTACCCAAAAAAGTCTTTTCTTTTCTTTGAATTTTTTTTTGTTTTAAATAAATAGAGAAGGAGATGTCGGAGAAATTGGGAGAAAATAATTGGGTGGTTGATGCTTCACATTGTCAAGGATGTTCTTTTTAATTCACCTTCATCAACCGCAAGGTTTAAGTTTTGATCCCTTGTTTTTTTTTTGGCCAATTACTTTGATTTTGGTTTAAAACCCTATAAATTTCTGCTACTGTCTTTTATTATCAGCAGTCAAGGTACATATTTCTGTCCACCAACTTTGTTTAGAAAACCAATAGCATTGGTGAATGACTGCCAACATGGAACGAAACTGCTACAACTACAATAATTATCAATTCGAGTTTGTATCAAATCAACCTATACCCCTATAGTCCCGAGATATCGTCTTCTACAAAGGGGTGGGATAAAAAAGCAACGACATTGCATGACCTTCAGTCTTGTGGTTTTGAGAACCAGGTCCATCTCCATGCTGATAAAAACAATGGGCCATCCTGGCCAAATTCAGTATCATTTCAGTGACAGTCTGCGACAATGGGGACACAGCAGCTCGGTGCATCATTACCTTTTTCCATGCTTCTCTCGTTAGATTCCTAATATGTTCACGGGCAGCTTCTTCAGAGACACTGTTTTCGTGCATGTAACATTGGATTGATTTTGCAACATCACCTCTCTTTACTTCGTCCTGAATTAGAAGTGAAAGATGATCAGTGCATGAAAAATCGAAGTTGATCCAACAAAGCTCTTAAAAAATTTGGTTGCTTTCATACCGATGAAGTTCCTAAATCATCCTGAAATCGAAAAATCATAGCAGACCAATATAAGATATCCGGGTAGCTTTCTAGGAATTCTAATTCCTTCTTGTTTATTTGATTTACGACAAGTAAACTTGCTTGAATTGCTACTAGAGGGGCTGCTATTGATATCCAGGCGTTTTTCAGGTACTCTTCCAGAGTTGGTATATATCCATCATGGTACCATCTTGCCTCCAACAAGTAGGATCTAAGTAAATCCACCCACTGACACCGTAGACAGAGAAGAAAAGTTTTGAAAATTTGTCATAACATCTTAAATCTGAATCATAGAAGAAATCAGATGACATTTATCAGATAGAAGAAACATTACCGCTTTTTTAAGATTCAACACAACATCGTGACCCTGCTCTTTGAGAATGTCATGAGCCATCTCATTGACCAAGTTGAAAAGTGCAAGGAAGCATATCTTCATATAGTCCGGAAGTTGTTCCATTGCCTTAAGATCCCACCTGAAATATGTACGAAAGAGAAAGAATCCAATTTATCCTCTCTTGGAAAATAACAAGGCACTGTAGATGGCAGAACCTTTTCCCACCGACCTCTCAACGGCATCAGTGAAGAGCTCAAGTTCATCCAAGGTACCATAGACATCATAAATGTCATCTATCACTGTGATTAGTGCAATGGCCTTTGTCAGAAATTTCCGGCAGCTTCTATACTGAGGCTTGAACGCAATTCCCACTGTCCATAAGAAGTATTCTACCAATCTGTTTCTTGCAAAGCTCAATTTCTCTCCAAGACCAGTTCTCTCCCACCACCTTTGCAGGCAAATTGAAGGCATCAAAACCAATTACATGTTTTAATATGAGAATCTAGATTCATCAATGAGTGCCTTTTATTTTTAAGAATAAAAGTTTTATGTTAAGTTGGTCCATCAATATACCTTGACATATCTTTGAGGTCTTCTTGGTGAATTCCCTGTAAGATGTTGAAGTCCAACTTTGCAAGTTGTAATACAATGGGGTTCATGTCCGCTCTTCTTTCATATACATCAATGTACCACCTTGCTTCTAATCTTGGCATCCTCCACTGTAGCGGAAGTTCCAGTGCATGCCTGATTTGGATGGCAAGATTGGGATCCACGTGATCACCCTCGACATATCTGAGATGTTTAGACGTGAAGTGCCAAGCTGCTTCCATGATTGTCTCTCCTTCAAAACAGTAGTATGAAGCTTCATACAAGCTCAGCAAGGCTTTGATATCGTCACATAGAGACAGCTTGAAATTGCCTGTCTTGTCCCTAAAGCTGTCAAAAACGTCTGCAATAGAGCAAAACCACATATTACAAGCACTCCAACATGAGAATCCTATACATTTTACTTTGTACATCATTAAACAAACCAATCATACCAGGTGAAGAATTATATCCATGTTCCCTGAGGAGCCTAAATTCCAAAGCAGTTGCATATAAGTTGTCCCTTTTCCTTTCATTGTCGTTGTTCTTGTCAATATTGCCAAGTATGTTGCTTATCTCATCCTCAAAATGATATGCCACTCCAAGCCTCTGCAAGTTGTCTATCAACTCAAGCTGATCTAGTAGCTTATATTCTCCATTGTTTAGCATCATCTTCACTTTTTCTTTCAGCTCACCAACTTGTCTTATGTAGTCGTCTCCCTGAAATTTAATTTTTTAATCAGTGACAAAAAATGAAGGCTACTAATAACAAAAATGACAAGTACTACCTTATAATTGCTTGTCAACAACTGCAGATAATCATCATTCCAAAGGCAAGGCAGGTAGTTTCCGGACCGCCTATTGGCTGCTGAATCAGAAGTCTTGGTTCTGGCAACAAATGTGACAGGCAATTACGTAATATATATGTTGAGGGCACAGGGCTGCAGATAGGTTCTTGAATTATTGGTTCATATTCTAATATTTATCCAGACAGGACAATTGGTATATTTGTGTTTGTGGAATTTTTACAATATTGTAGGGGCAATGTAAACACATAATAATATATCTGAACATAGTGTCAATAAAGATAAAATATATTAGAAGTATAATAAATACGTAAAATAATGTCAATAAATGTAAACACATTTTGTTGCAAATTGTAATATTAAAATGCAATTTTAAGCTCTAGCGATTGTTTTAATTTCTTATGGTTTGATTAGTATTAATTAAAGCAGCAGAAAAATCTGATTTAAAGTAAAAATGTCTCACGAGAGCATAGAACTGTTGTCAACAGTGGAAGCGTCATTCGTGGTTGCTGTTGCTTTGACTGAAAGGCGATGGCGACGGGAAACAATCGAGCAGCGAAGCCTTGGAGAGGAATTTACCAGCTGGGATAAGTTTTTGGAGGGAGAGAAATTAGGAAGAACAGATGCTGCAATGCTCAGAGCTGCTGTCTGCATTTTGGAATTTGGACAATACATATCAAATTAAAGTGGGGAGTAAATTTCAGTAAGAGAGGCAATTCAATTTATAGACAAGGCTACATAGCAAGACATTTGCCACTCAATGATAAGGATTCCTTTTTCTGCTCCATAGGCAACCGACGCACTAATATCTCATGATGAGAATGTGATTATCATGCGAAAAGCAAACACTTTGGCCTGTTGCCTTGTCCAATTGGAGATATTTTGGAACCTTTTTCAAGATAATTAAAAAATATCTAATCATTTTGCAGCCGAATTTGTTTACTATATCATTATGTGTTTACATTTGGTGATGTTAATTTTAGGTTTATTAATTACCATATGTTTACAAAACATTTAACACATTTTACACACATTTTACGTGCATTAACACTTAATTCATATTTATTATTATCATGTGTGTTTATATTAGTTTTGTGATAAAAATTTTCATTTGTACCGTGTCTTTTTTTTCTGTCAAATATGTGTAAAATACAAATTTATCGTCTTACAATTCGTATCGATATATCAAATATAAAACAAATTTTTTAGTTTTTGCTAAATACATATTTCATATATAATTTTTGCTAAAATTTTAACTCATTATTTTGGTATATGTTTTATCATATCATTTAAAATTAACTACTTTAATTTCACACGCGGGTCATATTCTGATATTAAAAATCCTTGAACACACGTTGTCTGTTATAAACTACCAGAAAGAAAATAATCAAGTAGGTTTGTGGAATCGTAAGCACCCTCGAATTGCCTTTTTTTTTTTTTTTTTCTCAACAAATTGCTTTGATTTAGTAATAAAAGTACTCTGTCAGTCCGTTTACCGGAAAAAAGGAAATAGCAAGGAAAATTGTGCAAAGGCAAACCTCAAAGATTAACCCAAGCTCCTTAAATGGAACCAAAGGTCACTGATTAAAAACTACTGCAAGTACGTGAATCAGAACATAACCATTGGCCAGTGCTGTAAATTTCTGGGAAACTACACATTAAGAAATCTCGTACTCCTGGCCAAGAAACAAGGTATTGTAATAGATTTGTCGATTTTTATTTTCGTACTTTACTTTGTATACAGTAACCCAGAAGCTGTGGTAACACAGTGTATTCTGTTTTTTTTTTTTTTGAAAAAAACTTTATTACTCTTCATTAAATTCTATACTATAAGAATTAAATTTATTTGTCAACAAATTGTGTAAAATTAGATATGATAAATTTTAGCTAATAACTTCTTCACTTAATGGCTAAGAAAGAGTTTAATATGTTGTAAGACTTGGTTCAAATATAAGCAATTCCATCCAACGTGATAATTTTAAACAAAAAATGACACGAAAAAAAGTTTCAACAAAAATTGTAAATGAATTTAGTAAAAAATAAATATTTTATTTTATTTTTGACATGTTGATATAAATTGTGATAAAATAATTTTTATTTTTTATATGTATTTAATATAAAATAGACCCAAAGCAACTACATGAATTAATAAATGTACATAAAACCTATTAATAATAATGATAAAATACTTCAATTGTAATTAAAACTTAATCTAATAATTGATTTCCTAACATATTAAATTTAAAATCAAAATATAATTGTTGAAAGAAGAAGCAGTCTCCGGTTCTTTCCTCCGAAACTACTTTTTTTTTTTCTCAGCCAAAATCATCTTTCATTAAAAGGAAAGATACTACAACTGAAAACTTTCAGTCAGAACACAAAACTGATGAGAACCCCCAAAAACAAATACAAACCAACAGAGAAACATTCAAGACCGAAACAGAGGCAAATCCTCATCACTTTTGAAACCAATTCAAAACTTGAAATCAGTTTTCAGAGCAGACGCTTGAATACCAGTCGCCACGAACGTAACATTCCTGGATAACAAAAATTTCAACAGAAGAAACGACATGAAACTCAGTCCCACAAAGCATGAAAAAATTCAGATTTTTCAGCCTCCAACTTTGCAAGTGCATCAGCAAAGGAATTAGTTTCTCTCAAACAATGAACACACAAGACCAATTCAATTTCACCCCAAAGCCTATCAATTTCATTGAATAATTTCCACTCTTTCCATGGTCTCAGTTTCTTATCATTAGTCCATGGTCAAGGAGTCCGAAACTACTTTATTACTCTTCATAATTATACTACAAGAATTTAATTTATTTGTGGACAAATTGTGTAAAGTTAGATATTATAATTTCAAATATGATATGATGACATGATACAAAAAGTTACAAAAAAATTAACACAAACTTAAGTTTTGACAAAAATTGTATGTGAATTTGATAAAATTTGAAAATTTTGTTTTTGTATTTGTCATATTTATATTGTAACATAATAATTTTTATGTTTCATATGTGTTTAATATAAAACAGATACAAAACAACTACACGAATTAATAAATGTATGTAAAACAGATTAATTATAACATATGAGCTTCTTGCCATCAAAGAAGCCCTTTTGATGTTCCATCATTCTCAACTATATATTCCAAAGAGCTCAATTTTTTTTTTTTGAAAGGCAAATGGAAAATTTTCTACTAAGAGCAGGGCAAGCTCAGGGAAGGCCTGCGAATGAATGGAGAACACTATATGAAATTCATCGACTCAGTTATCTGATTGGTAAGGTGGAATTTGCTTGTGTGTTCAGGGAGGCAAATTCTTTTACGAATTCGTTAGCTAAACTCGGCGTCAACAGAAAGGAAATGCTTCATGCCTGGTTTTAACTTTTGCTTTGGCTTTGCAAAATTTGTCTTATATAGCATTTTGTCGTTGCTTCAGTCGTTCTAACTTCAGAGCAGCCTCGTCTGTCTTTCATCAATGAAATTCTTCTACTTTGACTGATCAAAAAAAAAAAAGAAAAAAATACTTCAATTATAATCAAAATTGTACTTAATTATCTAAAGCGAATATAATTGCTGAAAGAAGTAGCAGTCGCCGGTTCTTTCTTCCGAAACTACATGATTTCACACCTAATATAAACATTTGACAACGTAAAGATTAAGTTAAAAGAACAGAAGATTAAGACAGAACTTGAATGAATAATTGCATTATCATGCAAAATAACGTCATCTTATTACGCAATTAAGTAGTTCGTACAAGTCAACAGCCCATGAAGGGTCTCGTTTCTAGCATGCACACAATTTCAGCCTCTCCTTAGGTTTGATTTGGATTTCAATTGTCGTGGCACACGGTGGAATGATTTCCACCCTCGCACAGGCCACAGCTGCATTTTTCATTTTCGTTTGACCAAGAGGCTTCAGTGGAAAATGTCATTCTCACTGTACTCTTCAATTTCTAATTTTACCTTTTTTGTACAATTAATATTCTTGTTAGATAGAAGAAACATTACCGCTTTTTTAAGATTCAACACAACATCGTGACCCTGCTCCTTGAGATTGTCATAAGCCATCTCATTGACCGAGTTGAAAAGTGCAAGGAAGCATATCTTCATATAGTTCGGAAGTTAATATCTTCATATATTCATATATTTTTTTGTAACCTCAAAGCCCAAGCATGTCTCACCACGGTGGACATCAAGGTGTTTTGCGAACCGGAGATGGTGGTCAGCATTCTGTCTTCTCGGTTTTTGTTAATAATATCCCTCCACGGGTCCGTTGGAGGTGGCTGAAAAATATCTTTCAACATCACGGGAATGTTGTTGATGTCTTCATCCCAACCAAAAAAAGTAGATCCGGTAGAAGGTTTGGATTTGTTCGATATGCAGCTTTCAAAGATGCGAGGCGGGCAGTGGAAAGGCTAAACGGTTCTTGGCTAATGGACTTCAGAATTGGTGTTTACCATGCAAAATATAAGTGTCGTTCTTCTTACTGGAGGAAAGTTCAGAATCGTAAGAGTAATGAAGAAAAAGGAAAGCTGCCTGTATCAGTCTCCTCTGAAAATTCTTCCGATCAACCCTCTTTTATTGGTCCTAAAAATGGTAACAAAATGGATTTCACAAGTGGTTCGGGTAAAAAATTAATAATGAAAATAATAAAATAAATATATTGTGAAAACGAATGATAAAGATTAGAAGATTTGATGAATGATTGTTTGGTACATATATATATATATATATATATATATATATATATATATATTGAATGAGATGTATTTAATAATATTGATAAAGAAGCAATATTTTTTATAACAGTTTCAAAAACATGGAGATTCATTGCAATGATCATAAAAATATATGGAAACTCATTGTAATGATAAATATACTCTTTAATTACTTCATATGTCTCCTTTTGACATTTATGAAAATTAACAAATAATAAATTTAATAAAAATAAAAAAAAGATTTTTAAAACTGAAAAAAAAAAGCAAGGAATTTAAGCTTGATTCCTGACAACAGAAATAACCAGGAGCATGTTGAGTTACAAACCAATGGAAAAGTGATTGAGAATACTTCCTCTATGAAAACTTGTATTGCTGGCGAGTTTGAGGAGGCGATTCATAAACTTGATTATTGTTTAGTTGGGACCTCTAGAGGTTATTATGAGGCTGGACGCTTGCAGGAGAATTTCAAGTTGCAAGGTGTCTTTGATTTATCAGTAAAAAAACTCTCTGGGAGGCAGTTCTTTATCATGTTTGATGATCGAGAAACTTATGATGCAATGAAAGTGACTAGGTGGACTTGGCTTAAAGAGTGGTTCACTGAGATTGAACCATGGTCAGAAAACTTCAGTCCTAGGTTCAGAACCACTTGGATAACATGTTTTGGAGTTCCCCTACATGCCTGGAACCTTTGTACGTTCACTAACATTGCAAATTTGTGGGGTGAGTTTATTTCTATGGATGGTACAACTCTAAAGTTTAATGATTTTAGTAGGGATGCTATTTTCATTACGACTGACCAGCTTGAAAGAATCGATGAAATGATTCTTCTAAATTGTGGAAATAAGTCCTTTCTTGTTCGTGTATCTGAAGTTGGTTCGGATGTTATCTCCCTCTTCCATTGCTGTTGTAGTAATTTTAAACTTGATCAGAATGCTATCAAAAGAGACTTCATTGACAGTCCAAGTTTACAGAGATGCTTCGTTGAGGAAGATAATGAAGTTGAACAATCCGGCTCCAGATGCATTGGTAAGATGAAAGAATGTTCTGTCTCAAATTTGAATGTTAATGAGCTGGTTGAGAGAAACCATGTTGCATGCATGGACCTGGAAATTGATGACGCGTTGAGCCTTGAGAAAGCTGATGTCAACAATGAAATTTATAATGAAGAGGTCAACCTCATTAAAGAAGCCACAACTACTGAGGCGGCAAATGATCTGGATTCAAATTCCTATCCTGCTGAGCTTCAAGATGTGGGGGCTGATGGTTGTGGGCCTGCTACGTTGGAAAATATTTTAGGCCTTGGTGACTTGGACTCTGGAGGAGAAAATCAGGTCCCGGAGCAGCTTACTCTTGCTCCCATGTCTTCTTTACGCCAAAGGAAGGTTAAAAGCTTGCATGATGTAGAAGAAAGTATCCTACGTAAGCTCTCAAAGAAATCAAAGGCTACTAAGAAATATGATAGGATTTCACGGAATTGTAAGAAGATGAAAAAAGGAATTTCCACCCAAAAATTTGCAAATGAATCCCTCTCTGATGGAGATTTTATAAATCGATTCAATGTTATCTCAAAAGAAGCTGAGGACGCTTGGAAGCTTGGAAAAGAACTTGGGTTGTCTGCAGATTGCAGTGATGCTGTGGTCATTGAAAGCTTAAAGGAACTTGTTAGTTCTGACCTCTAAATTCCCTCTCTTGGTGAGTTTGATTTCTTTCTCTTTCGTTGGATTGCTTATAATGAGAATCATTTTGGGGTCTCGGTGAATGGGAAGTGATTTCCATTTTGGGAATATTAGGGCTTTAAATATTCATTAGCAGTTTTCTAATGATGTAAAAAAAGAATGGGTTACGAAGTAAAATCAATGAGTTTAGAGTTGAGATGGTGCATGTTTCAAGAGACAAAGAGGGAGTTGTAAATTGAAAGGCAGATTGAGAGAGTTTGGCCTGCTAGGGGGTTTGAGTGGGTCTTTAGTCTATTTTGGAAACTTTGGTGGTGATTAAGGATAATTTCATTGTGATTAAAGGCTGTTTGGGTTTATCACAATTGTGATTGTTTCATTGCACATGTGTATATGCCTTGCGGACGGGAAGAGAGGAATTGACTTTGGAATGATATGTTAGAAATCTAAGAGAGTGTGGGAGGTAATTGATGTATTATAGGTGACTTTAATAAAGCTACAAAAGCTGCAGAAATGAGTGGGTATGGTTTGATTGGGACAGAAGTTGAGGAATTTATGATTTCATTCAAAGAGGGGGATGTATTGATTTACCGATAAACTGTAAAAATTTTTCTTGGTATGGTCCTGGGGCAAAGATAAGTAGACTTGATAGGTTCTTTGTCACTTCAGAGTAGGTAATGTGTTTTGATGATTTTAGTCAAAGGTATCTATCAGTTTCATTATTTGATTCCTTTTGCTTCAGAAAATGTTGATTGGGGCCTAAGACATTTTCGATTTTTAGACTTCTTGTTTGAAGAAATTATTCAGTAAGGTGATTGATGGTAAATGGCAATCGTTTGAAGTGTAGGAGAAGCTCGGGTTCAAGTCAAAGGTTTAGCTTAATAGATTGAAACAAAAGTGTTTCTTTAAACAATGGAATAGGGAGAAATTTGGGATGGTAGACGGAGGCAAAAAGCAAGTTACAAGTGGATCAAAAATGGGGACAATAACACGAGATTTTTTCATTCTGAAGCAATTATTGGGCTTGAGGGAATTACATTGCTGGTTTGTTTTTGGATGGGGTTTGGGTATTGGATCCAAAGGAAGTTTTGACAGGGGTTGCAAAATATTTTTAAAGAAATTTTTTACTGTGAGAAGTGGAATAAACCAATTTGGGATGAGTTGGGTTTTCATCATCTAGATGTGTAACATCTCGTTACCACATTTTGCACGTATTTCCATACAACTTTACTGGTTGGGCTGTCTGCGATGCCATTAACATTCAACAGTAACAGTGATAAATGATAAACATTTATCTATTAATTATGGAATATGAAATTTCTTTTTCATTATTCCTTACATCTGACATCCCCTATTTACCTTTATTTCACTAAGGTAGTACTGTATACATATGTCTGATATGTAAAAGAGAAGAGATTGTACCTGTCACATTTAACGTGCCATGCCTCAGTGCTTTAAGCATAGCGATACCCATCTGAGAGTTAATTCTCTTAACTCCATGTACTTCTTATCTGTGGAGTTAAAACAAAGGGGTGAGCGATTCATACGCTCTGTAAAGGAAACATATGCTGCTTTAAATAAAGCAAAACTATATATCACAACGTATTTATTCTTTTCTTAACAATAACCCAGTAGAAAAGACAGTGAATATATAGTAAACAACTCTCTCTTAAAACACCATTCAAATTACTGGTTAAACAGTTTACTTTAAAATGTAGTAAACACTATATAGGATTTCAACAAATCCTCACAGTAAACAGAAATTGGTAAGTTGAGACTAGGCAACAAATAAATCATGCTATCATCGTTCTCCCTCCCCCTTGCGAGAACAGAATCTGCCGCTTTTGGGGTGCACCCGTAGGCCATCGCCCCTCACGGCTATCTCAGATCTATGGCCATAATCTATAGTGGTCCTCGGGTCCACTTGCCAAGTGACCTCGAGACCGCTGATGACTTGGCGGGTCCATCAGCCCTGTGACGCCCTGAGGTGCACTCGTTGGTCCATTGACCGAGCCACCGCCCCAGGTAGGTCACGCAATAGTAACGCATGAACTCAGGGCCTAAAGTCTCAAAAATAACTTTTATATCTCATGAAAACCTTTAAGGGCTTATCTCACCTACATTATCATTTACTCAAATGATTTAATTCCCGAAAAGGTTTTAGGTTTTCTGTTTACAAAACACTTTGAAAACTTTCCAAAATTCTCAACTTTTAAAACCTGTCCGCCCATGGTCAGCTCGCCCGTTATGGCTCGCCCATGGCGGAGAACATGTGTTTGCCCCCCCAACTTTGCCCTTTAAATCGACAATCAACTGGCTCGCCCTCAGTGGCTCGCCCATTAGTCAACTCGCCCAAAAGGTTTCATATTTCTATTTTGAAAATATTTAAAATAATTCATTTTTCGTTAGGAAATTACACAGAAAACCGTTTGCCAGGGTCAGCTCGCCCTCCACGGCTCGCCCCTGACTAACTCGACAAGACGGTGAATTAGTATTCGCCCGCCACTAAGCTTTTCAAAACAGAAGTACGTCTCTTGATAGCGGTCCGCCCGCCCAAACACATTAAAAAGGGTTCGCCCAACTATGGCTTACCCGGATTTCCCTTTAAAACAAGGGCACTCGCCCAGTTCTCATAAAAGAGAGCTCGCCACATGGCTCGCCCCATAGCTTTCTATAAAACGGTTCGCCCGCCCTTAAAACTAGAAACGGGTGTATAAAAATTATAAAAGGGCTTGGCTCGCCCTCCAAAACCAATTCGCCCAACATAAAAATACAAGAGCTCGCCCGCCCTATATCAGTTCATCCAGAAAACAGCATAGGGGTCGGCTTTTAGCTCGCCCGAATCAAAATAATTATCAATTAACTTCCTCAAACAATGCATGTCAGAAAACAAAACATTTAACTTAATGTTTTCAGAAAATTTACTCCACAGGACATGCATCACTTCACACACAACCCCTTTACCTGGTTCAATGAAGCCTTGCTTCGCCCTGCTCTCTGTTCGCCCATAGCCATGTCCAATTATCTGTTGCAAATAATTATAAATTCTATTAATATTTTCTTTATATATTTTTCCATTACTTGGGCGAGACTTCAGGTAAATCTACCAGCTCGCCCACAGACATTTTACTAGCTTCTTAACCGAGCTCGCCATTCATCATATGGCTTACACGTGGGAGCTCGCCCGCCATTACTCGCCGTAGGTTTGTGAGCTCGCCCAACATTCAACTCACTATAATTAGGCGTTCTCGCCCTTTGAACACAGACTTTACCTTGGCGAGTTCCTTATTATCTACTCACCTCATTGGCGATTGCTAGTTTTCAACATGGGCAATCACTGTAGTCGCCATTGTCGTCACTTATTCCATTACTTTCCTTGTTTTCATATTCTCCAAAGATCTAACTAAAAACAAAACTGTATTAATGTTTATTACTTCATAAAACATAGAAATCTATCATTGAGCATCAAGAACTCCTCAGAAAATATGAAACTCACCTCAACCACTGCACTTCGAGAACAGGTTGCTTTCCATCTCATGTTGGCCTTCCTTTGCTTACTCCTTTAACTCATCAAACTAAGGAGGAAAGGTTTACAAGCTAGTTTACTTGTTTAGCCAATTGAAGAGTGAAACTCAGTAGATCAAACATGGCAGAGAAATGGAAGAAACAGAGAAATGGCTCTCGTGAAAAAAACTGGAGTTGGCTAACCCTGTTATCCTCAATTGTTTCTTCTTATATAACCATGCTCAACCAATCAATAGCTACCGCCTGTCCCTTATCCTGTTTTCTTTCATCATTGTTCACGTCTTTCATGCATTTAAGGCATGAAGAAAACTGCAGTTCAAAGTGGCGTGGAAGTCTCCCTTTCACACACCTTTTTCTGCTTCTGTTGACTTTGTTTTGTTTCTCAACCAATCAGGTAAATTCCTTACTGACTTCAACCTCTTATCCGTTAATTGTTTTCAACCATGTGACTTATAAGTCAATTTTGGCTGCCAAATGGTTTCATTCTCTTTTCGTTTTGTCCGTGCATGATTCCAGTTCGCCTCCTCATCTTGAGTCATCAACTCGCCATCTTAATCTCATGTCGCCAAATGTAATTCAGTTCGCCAACTCAATATTTGGGAAATATAAGATGATTCCCTTCCCTTGGCAATTACATATAGGTTTGGCGATCACATTCGTCTATTTACTTTACATCATTCATATGGGCTATCACATGCCCTCGCCTATTCGGGCGATCATGCTAACAATAGACATGGCGAACTCAACTATTCACCCAACAAGCCATTAAACCATCATGCCAACAACATACTCGCCACCATTCATTGGCAATCCGTTCGCCTATTGGTGAACTCCCTAGCTTGGCCACCCTTTGGCGAGCTGAACAACATTCTTGCCCATACAATATCTCACCGAAATTGCTCCATTCTCATCTCATGATAAGGAGCTTTTCACCAAAGTGGAAATCAATACTCTTTATTTATTTAATTTCCATTATCACTTTTATGAAATTAGACTCTACAGTAGTGTAGAATCGGATCTTACAAGATGTTTTGAAGATTTGGTTTGTTAGAGGCTCCTTTTTCTGAATAGGATATTAAAAATTATGTGTGGGAGTGTGATGATTCGAACGTGCCTGGATTGTATGGATTCAACCTCATTCTCTTCAAAAAATCGTGGAACCTGCTAAAGAAGGATCTGTTCGAGATTATGAACTCCAAGTTCAGGGCTGATTTCTTCAACAAATCCACCTTTGAGCTAACCTCATTTTGCAGATTGGTTGAAATTCAACGTGATGGTTCTGCCCATGGTCCATCGGGTTTGGCTGGATGTGGAGACTTTTTTTTTAAGATGAAGTTGTTGAATACCGAATGACGGTCTTTGCTCATTTTGGTGTTTTCTCTGAGCTTGACGTTGACTTTGTTTCATTTGTATCTCTCTGTTCTGCAACAGTTTTTTTGACTGTATTATATTAATAAACACCATCTTTTGTGGCTGAGCAAAAAAAAAAAAAGTCCGGAAGTTGTTTCATTGCCTTAATATCCCACCTAAAACATTGTATAAAAGAGAAAGAATCCAATTTATCCTCTTGTAAAGTAATAAGGCATTGTAGATGGCAGAACATTTTCCCACCGACCTCTCAACGACATCAGTGAAGAGCTCAAGTTCATCCAGGGTACCATAGATGTCATAAATGTCATCTATCACTGTTGTAGACACCTAATTTTGTCTGGATTTTACAAATTATTTTGACAAAAAATTTTGTTATTATTTTTTATTATTATTTTCTTTTATTTTCATTTATTTTCATTTTTCTTGTTTATTTTGTTATTATTCATGTTACTATTATTAGTTTTATTATCATTACCTTTATTATTTTTATTATTTTTATTTTTATTATTTGTTTTTATTGTTATTTCTATTATTATTGTTATTATTATTATTATCATTATTATTATTATTAATCTACTTATATACTATTTATTTTCTTTATTTTTACCTTTTATTATTTTTATTATTATTGTTATTATTATTATTATTATCTTTTCTTTATTATTATTATTATTATTATCAGTCCCATTGTCACAGTGAAGCATTAAATGCTTCGGATCTACCCAAGATCTGCCGGTTCCTGCCTTAGCCGCCGGCGCCTCATCCTCCAACCCAGATCCAGAAACAGCGTGCCGTAAATCCCGTTCCAACAGAAGCCTACCGATTCGGTGATTCTGAAAGGCTAGGGGGAGCTTCAACATCGTTTAAGAAGACCCCAAGCAAGGATCTGGGGTTTCTTCTTCGGACAGAGAAGAGAACCGAAACCTTCCCCACTCACCACCGAACCCCTCAAACACCCTCACCATCACCACGGCCACCCAAAACACAAGACTAACACCCTAAACACAACCGCAAACCAAATCCCTTAGCCCAAATCCGAAACCCTAAAATCCGAGACCTTAGGAACCCTAGATCTAATACCCAAATCCCCATTACCTGCAAAAAAGGGAAACCAAGCAAACAACAACCACAATAAGATCCAACCAGAGGCGAAAACAAACAAAAAAAATAAAAATAAAAAAGGGAGAACGGTTTCGGTTCGTCAGATTCGGGAGGCTAGAGGAACTTTTGAAAGGAAGGGAGGTCGGATTTGAAGAGAGGGAAGCAACGGAAGCATTTTAGGGCATCGGGGGCATCACCGGCGACCGGCACACGGCGGAGCACGGCGGCCGGAAATCGTCCCGGGGAAGGAGGGTTGAGAGGATTTTGGGGTTTCTGAAATTTTTTTTTGGAAAAGCCGGTTGCAAATGAAAGGAGAAAAAAAATGGGATTTTTATAAAGCACCAAAACGGTGCGTTTTGACTGGTTGACCCGCGCGCCTATCGCCGACCCGGATCCGAGATCCGCTCACCCGCCCGCGACCCGGCTCTCCTTTCCCGCGACCCGCGTGTCTCGCCCGATCCGGATCCGCAACCCGCACGCGACCCGCTCCGTTGGCAGGCGTTGGCCCTGCTGCTTGGGCTCGTTCTTGGGCTCGTTTTTGGATCTCCCATTTGGGCTATTTGGGTATATTTCTTTTTCTTATTTATTTATTTCATTTATTAGTTTTATAAAATAATTTGTTTTAGGTTTTTATGTATTATCATGGAAAAACACAGAAAATAGTAATAATAATAAATAATACAATATAATATATGCAAAAATAAAATAAAATAAAATAAAATAAACATATAGTTTTAAAAAAAATATAAAATATAAATATAAAGTATGTAAAATACGTAGTTTTAAAGTATATAAATTTGATGTATATAAAATACATATATTAATAAAAAAAAAGGTGTAAATATATAGTTTTAAAATGTATGTAAATAAATAATATAGTTTTTAAAATATATAGCTTTAAGACATATGAATATATATTTTGTACTTAGAATGTGTAAATAAACATATAAAGGTATATATACATAAATTATACATAAAAACATATTTTTAAGATAAAAATAAATTTTTTTAGATAATGAAACGTGGGTTAAGGAAAAAATAATAATAATAAATGAGGAATAATAATAACATAAATAAAATAAGTATGGAATCTCGATGATAAGTCTTTGTAGAACTCGCAAGTAGCGATTCTTCGAAAAACTTTAGATGAGAAGAATTATATCGAATGTTACCAGAGTATTGGGATATTCGGTATTATTCCTCAATATCCAATTTCATACTTATTTGTTTTTTTTAAAAGAAAAATTAAAAATTAATGAATAAATAAATATATATAATAAATAAAGAATTTTGACAAATAAAGAGTGTTTAGAGGAATATTAATTAAACGAAAACTAATAAAAACAAAAGAGGTAATAAAAACAATTGAGAGAAATAAATAAAAGGGGATTTTTAAAAATACATAAATACAAAATAATAAAAATCAATCATAATAAAGTTTCCAAAAGTAAAGAATGATAGTTAAATTAATTAAATAAGTAATAATAGAATTTTAATAAAAAGGAATAATTGAAAGAATCAAGATAATAAATCTTAAAAACTAAAATAAATGAAATTCATCCGATGATGGGATGTCATGAAACTCACAAGTAGTGATTTCTTGACTGATCCCTAGGTGAGAAGAATTGGCTAAATGTTACCAGAGTATTGGGATATTTAGTTAAATTTTTCAATATTAAGAGTTTCATTAATAAAAATTAAAATATAAAATTCCTTTTATGATTCCACATGTGTCACATATCAAATGCTAGCATCATCTGCATAAATATTAAAATTTTAAAATAAACGAAATTCTGCCGATGATGGGATGTCATGAAACTCACAAGTAGTGATTTCTTGACTGATCCCTAGGTGAGAGGGATTAGCTAAATGTTACCAGAGTATTGGGATACTTAGCCAAATTTCTCAATATTAAGAGTTTCATTAATAAAATCAAAATAAATAAAATTTCTTTTAAGTTTAATATGCATCATACATTTTTATCGATACTACACATATACGATTAATTATAAAATAGCATGAGCACCACCAAGGATGAGATTCTATAGAACTCACAAGTAGTGATTCTTAAGAAATCTCTAGGTGAGGGGAATTATTTCAAATGTTACCAGAGTATTGGGATATTTGATCTAATTTTTCAATAAATGGTATTCATGTTGATTTTCATTATGAATTTTTTTAACCACATTTAATAGTGATTTTTAAGCAAACACACGATTTTTTTTTATAATAAACGAATTAAACCTAAGCCAAGACTATTTTATTAAAATCAAAAGATATCGTGTAGTTGGATGGTACCGTTTTTTAACGGGCGTTGTGAGGGTGCTAATCCTTCCTCACACGTAACCGTACCCCCGAACCCAAGTTTTGTTTTCGCAGACCTTAAAATTGTCCTTTTAATAAAACTTAATTAATTTTAAGATTTTGTTGAGAAGATAAACGTTTTCAGGTGGCCAATCACACCTAGTTAAAAAAGATTGGTGGCGACTCCTTTTTTGTTTTTAAACGCTTTTTCGAAAATCGTCGAGCGCGAAGCCGTTACGACAACTGTAATTAGTGCAATGGCCTTTGTCAGAAGCAGCTTCCATACTGAGGCTTGAAAGCAATTCCCACTGCCCATAAGAAGTATTCTACCAATCTGTTCCTGGCAAAGCTCAATTTCTCTCCAAGACCAGTACTCTTCCACCACCTTTGCAGGCAAATTGAAGGCATCAAAACCAATTACATGTTTTAATATAAGAATCTAGATTCACCAATGAGAACCTTCTATTTTTAAGAATAAAAGTTTTATGTTAAGTTGATCCATCAATATACCTTGACATATCTTTGAGTTCTTCCTGGTGAATTCCTTGTACGATGTTGAAGTCCAACTTTGCAAGCTGTAATACATTGGGGTTCATGTATGCTCTTCTTTCATATACATCAATGTACACCTTGCTTCTAATCTTGGCATCCTCCACTATAGCAGAAGCTTTAGTGCATGCCTGATTTGGATGGCAAGATTAGGATCCACGTGATCACCCTCGACGGATCTGAGATGTTTAGACGTGAAGTGCCAAGCTACCTCCATGATTGTCTCTCCTTCAAAATAGTAGTATGAAGCTTCATACAAGCTCAGCATGGCTTTGATATCGTGTGTGACCCGAATTTTATTACACTGTACATCATAATTGTAAAGGATTTATAGTGAAAATAAATATTGAATGTGGATTTCCACTTCACATTCTTATTAGATTTAAATTCTATGTGGTGTATGTGAAGTAGAATGAATATCTAAAAAGTTTTAAGAATGGAAATTAAATATAACATGATGCTTAGAAGCTTATTGGAGGAAGCTTTGAAATGTGAGCATGAAGAAAAGTCAAGAAAAGAGGCTATAAGTGGACTTCACGCCACTTTGCTTCTCTTGTATACTTTGGTTTAGGTAATTAATGGCAAGGAAAAGATGAGATAAAAAAAGTCAATAATAGTGGCTGGAAATGGCGTGGAGAGGAAGGAGAAGAGAAGAGGAAAATTTTGTCAAAAACGAACTGCAGCAGGAAGCTTCACCACTGTTCCTTTTATCACAATTTTCTTCGGTTTTTAATGCATGAAAGACGTGAAACGATGAAAGAAAACGGGATATGAACAGGTGGTAGTTTCGGAGTGGAGTTGGATGGCTATATAAGAAAAACACATGAGGAAAAACCCTACTATTGCTACTCGCCTATCCTATTTTGCTGCAAGTTCAACTTCGTTTCTTCCATTCCTCTCATACATGAGCCATGGAACTTCATCATTTAGTCAGTTAAATCTTTCCTCCATCGTTGAAGAGCTAAGAAACAAGCAAAGTAAAGCTAAGTGTGGCAGAAAAGCACTCTGTTCTGGAAATGCAACTCAGTTAAGGTGAGTTCCATATTGCTATGGTTCTCTTGATATTCAATACTAGATTTCTATGTGTCGTAACGTATTAAGTTTTGGATAAAACCTAATAGCTAGACACAAAATCTATGGAGTCGCCACCAACCATTCTACCTAGGTGTGATTGGTCACCTATTCAAACTATGGATAAGACTGGTCTACATCTCAAATTTAGGGTTCGGGAGTACGGTTACGTGTGAGGAAGGATTAGCACCCTCGCAACGCCCATCCTAAAATGGTACCAACTAGCTTTAGGTTATCTCAAATTTGCCTTAGTTAATCTTAAGTTCAATAATTTAATATTGGAAAATATTTCTAAGCATCCTCCATTAAGCTGGTGGGATAGCTTAAAAAATTCTCCTCACCTCAAGAATATTCAAGTAGTACTATGTGACTTGCTTGAAGAGGCTCCGTCGTCAGATTCATTTTAATGTTTTATGAAAAATTCCATTTCGATTCCTATTTAATTCATTCTTACTATCTTATCATTTTTATTACTTCTATTGTTTTCGATTATTTTATTAATGTTTAATTTTATTAATTTATTTTATTAGAGAATGAATATGAATTATTTTTCTCAAAAATTCTTTTTAGATCTTCCATTAAGCTGGTCAGATCTTGAAAGAAATTATTTGACCTAAAGATTTCCAAAGTATTACTTAAGCGTAATCTCTTAGGGAATCTTATCATCGAAATAATCAATACTCAATCTCAATAATTATTATTAACCATTATCATCCTATTTTATCATTTATTATCATTATTATTATTTATTATTTATTATTGTTATTGAATTATTAATATTTCTTTATATTTATTATTTTATCTTTGTAATTAATTATTTTAATTTTAATTTTTAATACATCTTATTTTATTTTTAAACTGAATATAAATCACTTGTTATCGAAAACCTCTTTAGACCATCCATTAAGCGGGTGAGGCCTTGAGAGAATTTTTTAACCTAGAAATGTTCAAGAAAATCATTTAAGCATAATTCTCTTGATATTTCATCATTGGAGTAATTCATATTCATATTCATTATTTAATATCTAATTCTAGTTATTTTATTTATTTCCTCCCTTATTTTGTTATTTGCTATTTTTATTATATTATTACCAATCATTGATATCTTTTCTAATTTTATAACTAATTATTTTTATTGTTATTTTGTAATAAACCTAATTTATTATATATATATATATATATATATATTTAAAAATGAAAACAAATTATTTATTATCAAAAATCCTATTTAGACCCTCCATTAAGCTGGTGAGGCCTTGAATAGAATTTCCTTACCTAGAAATTTTCAAGAAAATTACTTAAGCGTAATCATCTTGATATTTCATCATCAGAGTAATTATATTCACTTTTATTATTTTAATATCTTGCTTTGGTCACTTTATTCATTTCCTTCCTTGTTTTATTCTTTACTACTATTAATATCCTTTTTTGTAACTAATCGTGTTTATTGTAATTTTATAATAAATTTATTTTTTTAAAATGAATATAAATTATTTATTATTGAAAACTCTATTTAGACCTTCCATTGAGCTGGTGAGGCCTTAGATAGAATTTTCTTACCTAGAAATGTTCAAGAAAATCACTTAAGCGTAATTCTCCTGATATTTCATCATCGGCCAATATTAACGTATTCTTATTATTTTTTTTGTTTTTATATTTATTCATTATTATATTTATTATATTTTTGCAAAAAAAAAAATCTTATGTAATTTTAATCTTCTAACCTACAACTAGATTTCTATTAATAAGTCTAATTCTAAAAGGAATAGCATATAAATTAATAAAAACATAATAATAACTAAAATGAATAAATTTGTCAAATTATTTATATTCCTAAACACCATGATTACTCAATAAAATATTAAAGGACTAAAAGACACAGGAATTGAAGGCAAAGCATTACAAAAGGAATACAAAAATAACTTCAAATGCATGTTATTATTAAGCTATTAGCAACTACAGTTTTACTTACCACCTGTTTCACGTACTTTCTCTTTTCCAATCCTTCCTTCCTTATTCTCCCACGTTTCTTTCTTATCTTCTTTTGCTGTTTTAACTACTGCTCCTCAACAACACAGCGGCTTCACGTGCAAACTCCCTGGCAGTGGGTAGAGGCAGCTTTGATGAAGAAAGGTGGTTCGTTGCAACACCGTAGGAGAGCAGCTGGTGCGGCGTCGGCGTCAGGCAGGGATGATGATGATGCAGGCTCGGCAAGGAGACAATATAGCCTATAGGGATGTCTGCGAGAGGTGCAATGAGGACAGCAACCCTGGGTGATGATGATAGGAACGGACAACAGTTTTGGTTCACGCAGAACGGTGGGGCAACTCATGAGCTGTAGTGCAACTCGTTCATGCAGTAGACCAGCGACGACGATCCTTGGTTCAATAATGTTGGTGCAATGGACAACGTGGTGTAGAGGCTAGACACAGAAAGAGAGGCAGCGATATGTAAGACTGGGCAGCTGCAGAAGTAAGGGATGTTGGCAGTGATTCGTGATTGGTGCAACAATGAGCAGAGCCAGTAGCAGTGCTGTGAAGGGCACGGGCTTTGGAGGTGTTGAGAGGGTCGGTTTGGTCTTGCGAGGTGGCAGCTGTTGAAAGCCAAAAGGTGATCAAAAACAGCGCAGAGGTGCAGGCAAAACAAATCTAAATTGACAGCGGGCAAGGGGAATTAGTGTGACGATGATGTTTGCTGACAGTGGTGTTGATCAACTCTGATCAACTCAAGACAAGCAGCAACTCAACGTCACTCATGCAGAGAGAATGATGCGGCAGTAATGTAGGGACCGAAACCAGCAAATCGATAATGGCTTGGTGGTGAACTATGGTGGGTGCAAGCTTGGACAGTGGTGGTCGAAGTTTTTGGCTGTGTAAGTGGTGATGCTAGGTCTTTTTTTTCTTTCTTCCTTTCTTCTAGGGTTTTCTCCTCTACGTTTTTCCTAAGTTTTTTTCTCTCTAGGTTTTCTTCTAGGGTTTTGCTAGGTTTTTTTTTCCTCTAGGGTTTTCTGTGTGTTCTCCTCCTTCTTCTTTTTTGCCTCTATTCCCCCTTGTTTATATACATATTTTTTTGTATCTCCTTTTGGAAAATGAATCAATGAGTTTATTCATCCCATAATCATGGGATTTTCTTCATTTATTTTCATTTGACCTTTCCATCTTTTTTTATTTATTTCCTTTTCATTATTTTATTTTTGGTAATTTATTTTTAGATTTTATTTCACTTTGATTATTTCCTTTATTATTATTATCTTTCTTATGGCAACAAATCATTGAAGTCAACTCTCTTTTATTTTATGGTTTGTTTCTTTTATTTATTTCTATTTTTATGTTTTTTTTATATATAAAAAAAACAAAACAAAAAAAAAAATTGTTCGGACAAAATTAGGTGTCTACACTATGTTTTACAACGTAATAAACATAGATATAGCCTTGTTGTAGCTAAATCTTGTTAGAATGTATAAGAAACACGATGGGCGAAGTGATTATTCAACTGCTTGCCAAATAGGCGAGCAAAGGTAGATACTCGCCGAAAGGATGAGGCGAGCTTAATGAAATGTATGACTCGGCGATACCATGTTTGCCAACATTTATGGATAACCAGAATGATAGCCGGATGGGTGAGGACCAATGATAGCCCAAAAGATGAGAATGGCGACTATTGTGATCGCCCATGTGGAATGTTAGTGATCGCCAATGAGGCGAGTAGGAAATAAAGAGGTCGACAAGTGTTAATTCAATTCATGGGCGAGCCCATCTCTGAATAAAAGCCACGAATGGCGAATTGAAATTCATGAGCATGGCGAGTTGAGTTGAAGTGGGGGCGAGCTCCCATGTTAGGCGAGCTCTAACGAATAAGCCAATATGAATGGCGAGAACGTTAGGCAAACTCACATGAATAAGCCAATATTTGAATGGCGAGCTGTGTTGGGCGAATGGCGAGCTATAGATTGGTCTCAAATCTCCCCTAAGTGTCTCAAATAATTGAAAGGAAAAATAGTAATAGTTTTAGGAAATAATTCGAAAAGAAAATATTAATGGTATTAATATTTTACTTTGCAGTCGGGAAGTAAGAATTGATAAGGTGAGCGGGAAGCAAGGCTTCATCAAACGAGGTAAGGGAGTAGTATGTGAAGTAAAATGCATGTACTGTGGAGTAAAACATTATGAAAATATTGAGAAAATGTTTTGGTTTACGACATGCATTAGTTTAATAATTGCTTTGACTTGGGTGAGCTAAGAACCCGACCTTTTGTGATGTTTTGGCGGGCGACCTTTATTTTAACAAACTTTAAGTGAGCCAATTATTAGCACCCTTTTTGATGTCTTGGACGAGCGAACTATGCTTTAATAAACTCCGGTGAGCTACAAAGCTGACCCATTTATGTTGTTTTGGGCGAACTGATAAAGGCGGGTGAGCCTAAGTGGGCGAACCCTTTTATGTTCTTTTGGGCGAGTGACCCTGTTTTAATAGAAATCCGGGCGAGCCACAGATGGGCGAATCTTTTTATAATGTTTTGGGGCGGGCGACCCCTTTTGTTGAGAAAATTATGGGCGAGCCAAAGAAAAATAAACTATGTTTTTAATAAACTGGGCGAGTTGACCTCATTGGGCGAGTTGACCATGGGAACAGCCTAATGGGCGAACTGACTATGGCAATGCCAAAATGGGCGAACTGACATGGGCGAGCCAGTTTAAATTATTTTTTTTAATGCTAAGGTTGGCGGGCGAACACTAGTTCACCGCAATGGGCGGGTTGACCATAGGCGAGCAGATTCTAATGTATTTTCTTATACGAAAATTTAAGAGAATTTTGGGTTGTTTTACTATATTTGTAAATAGAAAATAAAAAACCTTTTTGGAATTTAAATCATTTTGAGAAAATGATAATATGGGTGAAATAATTCTACAAAGGTTTTCATGAGATATAAAAGTGATTTTTGAGACTTTAGGCTCTGAGTTCATGCATTACTATTAATGTAATTGAGTGATCCGCCTGGGGCGATGGCTCAGGTCGATGGACCTACGGGTGCACCCCAGAGCGTCACAAGGCTGATTGACCCTTCAAGTCATCAGCGGTCTCGAGGTCACTTAGCAAGTGGACCCGAGGACCACCTATAGATTATGGCCATAGATCTAGCCGAGATAGCCGTGAGGGGGGATGGCCTACGGGTGCACCCCAAAACTGGACAACTTGTGTTCCAAGGGAAACAATAAGAGCATGATTTATTTGTTGTCTAGTCTCAACTTATTGATTTCTGTTTACTGAAAGGATCTATTGAATCCTGTTTATTGTTTTACTATATGCATTGTTTTCTTACTTGGTTTATTGTTAAGAAAAATAAACGTATTTGGAGGGATATAGTTTTATTTGTATAAGTAGCATACGCTTTCCTTACTGAGCCTGTTATCGCTCACCCCTTATTTTCCACTCCACAGATTGTTGATCTTGGGTTAAGAAAATTACCTTCCAGAGATTATCGACTGCTAGAGTCAGCTGATATTCGATATCGAAGGTATAATACTTTCTTTTATATATTCAGTAAAATTGTACAGTACTACTTTAAATAGAAGGGAATGTATATACATCTTAAAGAATTAATGTAACAAATTATATTTCTTTATTAGTACGAGTAATAAGAGTACTAATTCTTATTAAAGTGTTAGGAGTTGTTAAGCATCACAGACAGCCCAACCGGTAAGTAAGTGGAGTTTATAAGTAAATATTATGTTATACGGTGGATTTGGGATGTTACATATCGTCACATAGAGATAGCTCGAAATTGCTTGTCTTGTCCCCAAAGCTGTATAAAACGTCTACACTAGAGCAAAACCACTTATTGCAAGCACTCCAACACAAGAGTCCTATACATTTTTCCTTTGTACATTATTAAACAAAACCACTCATACCTGGTGAAGAATGATATCCATGCTCTCTGAGGAGCCTAAATTCCAAAACAGTTGCATATAAGTTGTCCTTTTTCCTTTCATTGTTGCTATTCTTGTCAATATTGCCAAGTATGTTGTTTATCTCATCCTCGAAATGATATGCCACTCCAAGCCTCTGCAAGTTGTCTATCAGCTCAAGCTGATCTAATAGCTTATCTTCTCCGTTGTTTAGCATCATCTTCACTTTTTCTTTCAGTTCATCAACTTGTCTTTTATAGTCATCTCCGTGTAATTGAATTTTTTAATCAGTGACAAAAAATGAAAGCAATAAACAATAAAAAAACCGGTGCCAATTTTGATTCTATATTCTAGGCGATTCCTCGTCACGCCTATCTACTGAAGAACTCAGAGGTTGAGGAGTTTCTTGAATAATGGAACAATATTAGGTCACATTCTAATATTTATGTAAAACAGACAATTCCTGTATTTATGTTTGAAGAACTTTTACAGTAAAATCCATGTAAATATATATAATAATAAACATAAACTTGGTGTTTCTGTTGGTTTTGTATCCTTGCTGTTGGTCTTCCCCAGTTAGCTTCTATCAATCAATGAATCTTTCGCTTAGCAAAAAAAAAAAAACATAAACTTGGTGTCAATGTATATAGGTATATTATAAGTATTGCAAATACATCAGCTTGTTACAAAACATAATACTAAAATGTACTTTTAAGCTTTAGCGATTGTTTTAATTTCATATGGTTCAATTAGTATTAATTAAAGCAGCAGATCTATCTGGTTTAAAGTAAAAATGTCTTACGAGAGCATAGAACTGTAGTCAACAGTGGAAGTGTCATGGGTGTTTGCAGTTGCTTTGATTGAAAGGCCATGGCGACGCACTCATATCGTATGATAAGCATATTGAATATTATAAATTATATCATTTCTAGTATTAAATATTGTATATCTTTTAAATAATATCATTTATTATAATTTTGATATGTTATAGTTAATATTATCCCTAAGTACTATTATCTAATATAATTATATTAGTTTATTATAATTAACTATTATTTTACTAAATAATATTATTTTTTAATATTATTTTTTCAATTAAAAAACTACTACTATTAAATAATTTAATATCATTAAATAAGTGAAACTTAACGTTAAATAATATTACATATATTAAATGTAATATTTTAGTAATTACATAATTTATTATAAATCAATTAGTTGAATATATATTATTTAATGATTTAATAATATTACAATTAAATTAAATAATGTTGTTAAATATAATTTATAATTTATTAATTCATATTATTATTTAATATATAAAATTTAAAATTTTATTAATCTCAATTATTATGTAAAAAATTATTTAATATTATTTTTAATTGAATTATATTTAAGTAATTATTTTATTTAATATTTTATTTAATTATAATATTATTTAAATTATATTAATTTTAATATGATTAAATGAAGATATTTAATATTAATATTAAATAATATAAATTAATATTATTTAAAATTATGTACACAGTATTATTTAGTGTAGGATTGATAACTGCAAAATGTAATTCGAAACAAACCTTGCATTGTAACCAAAGCCAATCAACGCTATTTGGCTTAAAAAAAATCAAAGAACAGAACTTGAATGAACAATTGCATCATCCAGAAAAATCAAAGTAGTTCGTAGATATCAGCAGCCCAAGTAGGGTCGCCT
Source organism: Heritiera littoralis (assembly GCA_031772115.1). NCBI lineage: Eukaryota > Viridiplantae > Streptophyta > Magnoliopsida > Malvales > Malvaceae > Heritiera > Heritiera littoralis. The sequence goes on along the minus strand of JAPDPK010000099.1, from coordinate 371,231 downwards.
TTGTCCGTGCATACAATTTAGCCACTCTTTAGTTGGTTTATGTAAACTTTATCAACCACTCTAGTCACATCATCACGTGGTCTTGCATGCAAGAACTATTTGCAATTGTTGATTTTTTTTTTATGATAAAGCAATTATTGATTCAAAACATCATAAAAACGTTGGATGATATTATAGTATAGCGCCGTGTACGTCTAAAAAAATTAAAATTCATACGGATCAGCATGGTTTTTCAGTTCAGTTTTGTTTTGAGTTTTGTAACTTGTTTCTTGACTGGTTTTCCCGTTTGAACACTTGGTTTGGTTTTTATTTATTTATTTATTGCGTGTTGCTTTTGCCAATTTGACTGTCATGCTAAACAAAAATGACTGAATGAACTTCCAACTAATCCATTTCGTGTAAGGGCCATAAATAAATATAAATATAAATATCTATAAGGTAATTATTTTATATATAATTGATATTTTTTTTTATTTCACAAGCGAGATTATAATCATGACACATCATCATCATCATCATCATTATTATCAGAGCCTTTATCCCAATAGATTGGGGTAGGCTATATGAACCAATATCTAAAATCACGTTAGATCGTCCATATGTATTCTCTGCCTCCATAGATTCCTATTCAAGGCCATTTGCTCATCTAATTCTAAAATCTCCATGTCTTTCCAAACTACTTCCTTCCAAGTCTTTTTCGGTCTTCCTTTAATCTAAACCCTTCTCTCAACATTCATAGCCTCTATTCTCCTAACTGGAGCATTTACAGGTCTACGTCTTACATGTCCCCAACGTAAACGATTTTCACACATTTTGTCTTCGATAGGTACCACTCCAATCATCTTACGAATATCATCATTTCTCATTCTATCCTTTCTTGTATATCCACATATCCACTGTAAAATTCTCATTTTTGTTACACTCATCTTTTGTGTATGTAGCCTCTTAGTCGCCCAACATTCACTACCATATAACAATGTTGGTCTAACAACTGTCCTATAAAACTTGCCTTTCAACCATGTAGGAATTCATTTATCGCACAACACACCTGTAGCACTTCTCCACTTACTCCATCCAGCCTGGATCCTATAGGTCACATCACCATCAATCTCTCCATCCATCTGTATTATTGATCCCAAGTATCGAAAATGATCCCGCTTAGGTATCGCCACCCCATCTAACTTCACTACATCATGCTCTTCCAGTCGGTTAGAACTGAATTTACACTTCATGTATTCAGTCTTCACTCTGCTTAGTTTAAATCTTTTTGATTCTAACGTTTGTCTCCATACTTCTAACTTTGTATTGATCTCCGCTCTAGTTTCCGCACATAGGACAATATCATCTGCAAACATCATACACCAGGGCACCTTATCCTGGATGGATTTTGTCAGTTCGTCCAAACTACCGCAAACAAGAATGGACTCAACGCTGACCCTTGGTGTAATCCCACCGTGATAGGAAACTCACTTGTTTGCCCCCCACCTGTCCTCACATGTGTCCTTGCGCCTCTATACATGTCCTTAATTAGTTTAATATATTTCAAAGGAACTCTTTTCTTCATTAAGGACCACCAGAGTACCTCCCTAGGCACTTTATCATATGCTTTCTCCAAATCATGACACATGTTTCATTTTATTTATTATTTATTTTTTAATATTTTTATAATACATGTATAATGATCTTAATATTGCTTATGAAATAAAAAAAATCACCGATGATTAATAAAATAATTATCCATATATATATATAATAGAAATTTTTTATCTAAGAAAATATGTAAGTGCTAGAACTTGAACACGAGACTTACAAAGTTTTTACACGTACAGTCCATAAATGTATTAGGCCCAATTGTCAACCCATCAAGCATCAAACATATGATCGCTTAAGGGGCCAAGCCTTGATTGTCCATGAGGACCATGACCAATCTTCATCACATCTGTTGGGCGACTGCTACCTCGAGCAACTTGACATCTTGAGTTGTAGATCCTATAGAGTGATAGGACTCAACATATATAAATATAACTGTTGTAACGATTTAAGTCCTAGATCAAACACTAGACATGATTTTATGGAGTTATCACTAATCATTTTTAATATAAGTGTGATTGATCACTTATTCTCATATAAAAACAAGAGATTATCTACGTTTTAAATTTAGGGTTTAGAGATATGATTACGTGTAAAGAAAGTGTTAGCACCTTCATTATGCCCATCTTAGAATGGTACCTAATTAATTTTGTGTTATCTTAAAATGTTTTTATTTGAACAATCTTTAATTTGTTACTCTTTATTTTATTCCAAATATTTAAATATTGAAAAATTTTCTAAGAAACTCTCCATCATTCTTGCAGAGTTTCTTGAAAATTTATCCTCACCTCAAAAGTATTCAAGTAATTCCATTTGGCTTGCTTGAAGAGGTTCCTTTATCGAATTTATTTAATTTCTTATGAAAAATCTTTTATGTATATTTATTATTTTTTTAATTCCTTTTAATTTTATCTGGCTTAATACTTAAATATGCCCTTAATGTTTACCATAAAATGGAATAAGCCCTTAACATTTAATTCAATGGAAATAAGTCCAGTAAGTTTTATTTTAAGCAATTAAAATCTAAACGTTTCAAAATAATAAAATTAAGTACATATCTATTAAATCCCTCTAATTGCCGTTACCCTTGCACAAGTGGCATGCCACTAAGATGCTGACATGGATTATATTGCCACATAGACAGATGATGTGGATTTACTTTGCCACATGTAAAATATAGCTCAGCAAAAAAAAAATCTTGAGACAAATCGTGGTAAGTCTCCCTTTTGTTATTCAAAAATGTAAGGCCTAAACCCGTCCGCCATTACTCATCCGTACTGTCCTCTTTGGCGAGCCCATTGGCCCCTCAAGGTTTTTTCGTTAGGTCTAGCCCGTTCACTGGATCACTCACAATTCGCATCTGGAGCGACTTAAACCCTTGACTTTCTCAAGTGTCAAGTCACTCCTAACCTCAACTTATCATATTTATATACATCGTAATCAAAGCCTTAAGCATGTTGACTTTAAGTATTAGCTTAAATGATTGTTTCCACTTCTAACATGTGAAAGTTTTGCGAGTTTGAGATGGAAAATCTAACACGGTGGAATGACTTCCACCGTCCCACAGGCCACAGCTGCATTTTTCATTTTCATTTGACCAAGACGCTCCAGTGGAAAATGTCATTCTCACCGCACTCTTCAATTTCTAATTTTACCTTCTTTTTTTTACAATTAATATTAGGAATTGGATAATAATATCTTTATATTTATATTATTTTCATTTTAAGTTTTATTTAAAAATCTTAAGTTAACTTTATTAATTTGGTATATTATATAAATAAAATTTATTATTATATAATAGATTAATATTACATATATACATATGCATAATAATTTTTTAAATATTTAATAATAAAAATATTATTTGATATAAAAATTCTTTAAAAAATAAATTATTTCATATAAAATAATTTTGTAATTTTCACTATTTATTAGTTTCACAAATATATATATTTTAATTTAATATCCTTAATTGTCATTTTCTCTTTAATTTAATATTATACTATAAATTTTATTATATATAAAAATTATAATTTAATATATATACACTTATAAATTTTAATCTAATATATATACTATAAATGTTATTATATATAAATTTTAATTTAATATCTTTAATTGTTATTTTCTCTTTACACTATACTCATCTGACCGTCACGGTTGCGTTTGCATCAAAACACATATTTTGCCACTAAATTTAATTTCACTATTACCGTGCCCAGTTTCACTATTTAAATATTATTTTTAATCTCATCAAAACCAATTTCATCATCCATTCAAATTTGTTCTTAGTTAATTTATATACACTTTGCCGACCTCTCTAGTCACATCATTACCTGGTTTTGCATGCAAGAAATATCTGCAATTATTGATTCAAAACTTCAGTAAAGTCTTGGTTAATATCGTAGTTTATCACTATGTAGGTACCAAAATGTTAAAATTCATTTGGAAAAATTTGCAGTCGTGCGGCACGCACTTTGTGTGAAGAAAATGTGCACAATTTAGGGTTAGAAAAATAGGGCGTCGTGACAATTATTTTCACTTGTTGATATCTATTATTATTAGAAAAGAAGGGGATGGGGTGGTAGTTGATAGCACCATTGGATGGTATGGATGAGATTTTTGACTTTGGGGTTGTGATGTTTTGATTATCATAGGAGTGGTTTGAAATCTATTCGGCTCAGCGAAAAAAAAAAGAAGGGAGTGGTTTGAACAGTGTTCTTGCATTGCCTGGGGATGGCGTTTTTGTTCTTGTGATTCAGATTTTTTTTGGTTTTGAATCCCAAGTGGTCTGTGTTAAAGATTCCATGAGATGTTGATTTGTGTGAAGTGTGAACTTCACGTGGTTTGCCTTTGTCCCAGTAGCTCTTTGATCACTTGATTTGCAAGATTTGAAGCTGCGTTTTAGAGAAAGAAAAGGACTATGTTCGAGGCTTTCAAAGACGGTGCTTTCTAGCAGGATGTTGCTGACTTTTTGTACCTGTTGCTTCCTGGAAAGCGGTCTGCTGAATGGAATATGGTCTTTGGAAACATCCTTATCCTTGGTTATGCTACACTCTCTATCCCTGTTCAAGGCTTTCAAAGACGGTGCTTTCTAGCAGGATGTTGCTGACTTTTTGTACCTGTTGCTTCATGGAAAGCGGTTTGCTGAATGGAATATGGTCTTTGGAAACATCCTTATCCTTGGTTATGCTACACTCTCTATCCCTGTTCGAGGCTTTCAAGGACGGTGCTTTCTTGCCGGATGTTGCTGACTTTTTGTACCTGTTGCTTCATGGAAAGTGGTTTGCTGAATTGATGTTTGATAAAGGGCGATGTTGTGGGTGGGGTGTTGTAACTAAAGGTGGCAAACGATTCGGTTCAACCGCTTCGGTTTAGGTTATTTTGGCAATGGATTTTTTCGAATTTCGATTATTTTGGGTTCAGGCCATTTCAGATTCATTTTTTTTGGGTTTTTTCAGATTTGGGTTTTTTTATGTTCAGGTACTTTCGGTTTTGGGTTTTTTTAGTTTCGAGCATTTACACGTTCGGTCTAGTTTTTATCGAATAGGTTTAAGGGGCTGAGTCAAATTATTTTGAAATTTTATAAGTTATAAATACTTTCATAATTTTGAATGTAATAATTAATTTAATTTTTTATATAATTAAATAAAAATATAATAGAATTGCTATAAGTAAAGTTAAAATGTAATAAATATTCATATAAATATAAATTTTTACATTTTAATGTTTTTATTACTTGACAATGATTATTTATTTTTTAATTTCTTGCGATATTCACATTTATTATAAAATATATAATTATATATTAATAATTATATAAAAATTTATTTTTTAAGTAAGCCAAAAAATATATATAGTAAAACTAAAGGAAATTGAAAATTTAAAAGTATTAGTTATACAAATAAATAACTAACAAATCTAATATATATATATATATATATATATATTATAAAGTACATAACAAATTTGGTAAGATGTCTACATGGATGTTACATGGACATTCTCTTTGAATGACATGTAAGTATCCATTAATTTTATGTTCACCTAAGTTAAAAGGAATAATAAGTACAAACTTCCTCACTTTTTATTTTTTCCAAATTTTTTTATTTCCTAAAATCTCTCAATTTTAAAAAACACTAACCTTAAAATAATTTTAAATACTAACTATCTAATAAAAAATATTTAAAAACATATAAATTTAATATTATCTATTTGGAAAATTAAATAAAATATTTATTGATATCTATTTATATTATAAAATAAAAAATATTTTATTAACAAAAGTAAAAAGTATAAAAATAAGCTATCAATATCATGTATATTATTTAAAAATTTAAAAGTGTCATTTTTGTAAATAAATAAATAAAATTTATATATGAAACATCTAAATTTATAAATATATATGTTACACACATATTTAAATAGATAAAATTAATTTGTGCATTGCACAACTTATTGTACTTTCATATATAAATATAAATATTTTTATGTTACAATCATTCTTTTATATATATTATATGTATATAAAATGCATATTTATATAATGATTATTTACATCAATAATAAAAATATACCTCAAAATGTTAATTTAACACTTGAAAATTGTTAAAATATACTTTTAATTTCTATTTTAATATTTTGTTGATGTGCTCAATAATATTATTTATAACATGTTTTTATTTTTTTATTCTTTCTATTATTTATTTATCTTATGTTTTGAATATTTTAATTTTTTAATTAAATATTTAATTCTTTTATAATTGGATATATTAATTATATATATGTATTTTATGTATACTTTAATAAATAAACTAAATAATATTATTTTATATACTTACAAATTTAAATAGTTAAAACTAACTCGTGCATCACACGAGTAAAAACTAGTTATAAATAAATCATACTAAATAATTAAACATTTATATAAATGACCTTATACTCTTAACAATAACTTATTGGGTAATTACATTTTTTTGGGATCGAAGTTAAGCCATTGGAACATGAATACTCTTAGTTCAATAATTTTTTTTACTTTGTTTTATTAGCTTTTTTAATAATTATATTATAGTTTAATAAAATTTTAATTTTTGAAAATTCTTTGTCGTAACGGCTTCGCGCTCGACGAATTTAAAAAAAGCGTTTAAAAAACAAAAGGAGTCGCCACCAATCTTTTTTTAACTAGGTGTGATTGGTCACCTTAAAATATTTATTTTTTTAACAAAATCTCAAAATTAATTAAGTTTTATTAAAAAGACAAATTTTTGGTCTGCGAAAACGAAATTGGGTTCGGGGGTACGGTTACACGTGGGGAAGGATTAGCACCCCCACGACGCCCGTTAAAAACGGTACCATAATAATCATGTGTTATCCTTTTTGTTTTAATAAAATGATCTTACTTTAATATTTAAAATTAATTCCTTTTTTATTCCAACCTTTTTATTCAAAATCATTCCTTATTTGCAAATTTATTTTGTTTTATTTTAAAAGGTTAAACTTCATTTTTCGAAAGTAAATGTGAACCTTTTTGTATTGAATAATTAAATCAAATACTCCAATACTTTTGGCAGCATTTGAAATAATTTTCCTCACCTAGAGATTTCTTAAGAATCACTACTTGTGACTTCTATAGAATCTCATCCTCGGAAAATTCACACTTACTTCGAAAATTATTATGAATGCACATGATGCAAACAAATAAAAATGATGCAAATGACTTTTTTATTTCAAATTTCATTATTTATTTGTTTATTTATCTTTGTTTTTTTTTAAAAAACACTTATTTGTTTTTATTTTGTTATTATTTATTTATTTATTTAATTTTCTTTGTTTTTTTTTTAACTTATTCATTTTCTTCTTTTTTTTTATAAAAATTTAAATTATTGAAAAATCATACTAAATATTCCAATACTTTTGGCAACAATTAGTATGACTCTTCTCACCTAGGGATCAGCTAGGAATCACTACTTGTGACTTCCGTAGCATCCCATCATCGGGCTTTCATTTTAATTTAAATTTTATTATTTATTTTCTTTTTCTATTTTCTTTAAAAAATTATTTGTTTTTATTTTTAATTAAAATATTAAATTATTGAAAAATCATACTAAATATTCCAATACTTTTGGCAACATCTAGTACGACTCTTCTCACCTAGGGATCAGCTAGGAATCACTACTTGTGACTTCCGTAGCATCCCATCATAGGAAATTCATTTAATTGAATTTTAAATTTTCTTATTAATTTTAAAAGAACTTATTTATTTTCATTTTAATAAAAATAAAAATTATTGAAAAATCATACTAAATATTCCAATACTTTTGGCAACAATTAGTATGATTCTTCTCACCTAGGGATCAGCTAGGAATCACTACTTGTGACTTCCGTAGCATCCCATCATCGGAAATTCATTTAATTGAATTTAATTTTCTTATTTTTAAATATGATTCCTAATTAATAATAATTAATGAAGATGCAAATAAAAATTTTTTCAAAAGTTTATATTTTATAACATGCATTAATAATAATAATAATAATAATAATAATAATAATAATAATAATAATAAAAGCACAAAATAATAACATAATAATAACAATAATAAAAACACAATAATAATAATAATAATAATAATAATAATAATAATAATAATAATAATAAAGCAAAAGGGCTAAAAAAAATACCCAAATTAATTGGGTTTAAACCCAATAGCAAGAGGCCCAAAGCAGGTGGGCCGGATCGGGTCGCACACGGGTGGACTCCGGGTCGGGTCGAGTCTGGGCGCGGATCTCCTTCCTCAGCTGCCGGGTTTGGGTGGTGATGGTAATGATGATGGTGGTGGATAGTCTGGTGGGAGTGAGGGTGGTGGTTCAGTTTAGGGGGTTCGGATTCTACGAGGGATGGGGTTGGAAAGGCTGATGATAGTGGGCATCGGTTTTGGGTTTTTTAGGTAGTATGGTTTTGAATCTGGTAGAGGAAAAGAAAGAGCTATCCGGCCCCGGTAATCGAAAAATGGTGGATTTTTTTGTAGGGGTTGGCATGGGGCTTCTGCTATGATGGGATGGGGAGACAGAGTTGGTGACCGGCGGTGGTGTCAGGCGGCAGTGGCTGGGTGATGGACAGATTAGACAGAAAAACAAAGAAAATAAAAATAAAAATATAAAAACTAAAAACTAATAATAATAATAATAATATAAAACTAATAAAAATAAGATAAATGATAATAATAATAAAACAAATAATAATAACATAAATAATAATAATAATAAAACAAATAATGAAAACAAATACAAATATATATATGTAATAATAATAATAATAACAAAATGGGACAAAATTAGGTGTCAACAGCTGCCCCTCTTTGTTCATTGCTGAGGATCAGGAATAGAGCAAAGACAATAGACACTAATTTTGTCCGGCTTATGACCTAATCTCTCTTTTTTTTTTTTCTTCTTTTTTCTTTTTTTTTTTTCTCTTTTTTCTTATTTTTTCTTCTTTTTTTTTTTGTATGCGCTCCTCTTGCATCAGAGGCGATGAAACTTTAAATTTAATCATCCATTTTTTTTCTTTTGAAATGTGCTCCTCTTGTAGCAGAGGCAATGAAACTTTAAAATTTTTTCTTTCTTTTGAAATGTGCTCCCCTTGCAGCAGAGGCAATGAAACTTAAAATTGAAAGATTTCACATTCAAAAATCTAAGATTCGGAGATTCACATCCGAAAATTTGATTTGGAATTCAGAGATTCACACCTGAAATATTTGATTTTGTTTTGGAGATTCACATCCGGAAAGTTTGACTTAGAATTTGATTTGGAGATTCACATCCGAAAATTTGACTTGGAGATTCACATCCAGAATTTTAACTTGGAGATTCACATCCAGAGATTTAAATTTTGGAACTCACACCTAAAGGTTTGATTCGGAGATTCACATCCAAATCGAATTTTCCTATCTTAAAATTCCCTATCTTGAATTTTCTTCAATTTCATCTTTAAATCTTGTATTTAATCTCATTTCAAATTTAATCTCGAACCTCCTCTTTAAAATATAGCGCTGAACCTTTTTCTTTTCCCCTTTTTTTTTTTTTAACCTTCTTCTTCCTCTTTTTTTTTTTAACTTCAAGATCTTATTCTTCCAACTTCATATTCTAATCTTGCATTTTCTTGACAAGGATACATTCAGGAACTCAATTTGAGGATTTGCATTGAAAATTTCAAACATAAACCTTAATACAGAGATTCGCATCTTAAATCCAGAGATTCTTATTTGAAATTTTGAGTTGAAGTTTCACATCCAAATATCCATTTTAGAGATTCGCATCCGAAATTTCAGAGATCCTCACCTGAAATTTTGAGTTGGAGTTTCACATCCAAATATTAGGTTCGGTGATTCACATCCGAAAATTTGACTTAGAATTCAGAGATTCACACCTGAAATTTGATTTGGAGATTCTCACCCAAAAATTTGATTCGGAGATTCACATCCGAAAATTTGACTTAGGGATTCACACCCAAAAATTTAATTCGGAGATTCACATCCAAAATTTTCAACTTTGATTTGGAGATTCACATCCGAGATTTTGATTCGGAGATTCACATCCGAAATTTTCAACTTGAAATTCAGAGATTCACACATGAAATTTTGATTTGGAGATTCACATCCAAAATTTTAACTTGGAGATTCACATCCAGAATTTCACTTAGGGATTCGCACCCAAAAATTTGATTCGGAGATTCACATCCGAAAATTTGACTTAATATTCAGAGATTCACACCTGAAATTTTGATTTGGAGTTTCACATCCAAATATTCACTTAGGGATTCGCACCCAAAAATTTGATTCGGAGATTCACATTCGAAAAGTTTGACTTAGGGATTCACACCCAAAATTTTAACTTGGAGATTCACATCCAGATATTTGATTCGGAGATTCACACCCGAAATTTTCTGAATTGGAGATTCACATCCAAATATTCAATTTCTTGCTTAAAATTTTTTGAATTGGAGATTCACATCCAAAGATTTAGTTTCTTGATGCATCATCCTTTTAAAACTCTTTACTTTAAAAATCTTATCATCTTATCCTAAAATTTTCAGAATCCTGCTTCCTTCCTTTGTCTTGTGTTTTGCACCTCTTCTTTTTTTTCTTTTTTTGATCAAGAATGTACAAACTTTGTTACTTATAGGTGAAATTTTCATTTGTCTTCCCTTCTTTTTTTTTTTTTTTGGATGTATGTGATGGATGCAATGCAAATGTCGAGAAAAAAGAAAAAAGAAAAGGAAAAGAGAAAGAAAAAGATAAGGAAAAAAAAATCAAAAGTTGCAGTAACAAGATTCACAAGACCACCATCCTCACCTTTCTGAATCTTTTCAAAACATAAGCTTCCGTACATCCATTAATTCCACGAAACACCATTAATTCTTGGTTATTCTTCACCATTCGATCATACATTCATATTTCTTAGGCACACTTGTAAACCTTCCCATGGTTCTCATCTGTTCTTTCTTCACCCCATATCATGTTCGACTTTCCTCTTTTGTAATGCATTGTGCTTTCACAAACATTGTCAATCACTTATTTACCGTCATTTCAATTTCATAACAGATGTAATGCCATCACATTTCTTTCAATAATCATGAGTATGCAGATTGGTTGAAAGTTGAAGGGAAGACATTTACGATGAAGTAAACAAGAACAGATTTAACCAAGAAGAATAGGCAATTTCCAGAGGCCAAGGGAGGTAACAATATCTAAACAATGAATATTAAATCAATCTTGATAAACTAATCTAGGATTTTTCCCAAAATTCTATTTGATTGACATTCTAATCATTTTGGTTCCATCAATGCTTTGCCCCCCGCTTTATGAAATCTTCGAGCAGTACTGGTTTCCCTTATAAAAGGTTATCTTCCCAAGATTTTAGCCAAATCCTCCATTCTTCTCTTGACTCAAATTGCCCTTTTGGGGTTTTCAACTTGAGCCCCTTCTTCTTCTCCTTCTTTTCTTTTCTTCTTTTTTTTATTTTAGCTTTTTCTTTTTCATTTTTCATTTTTCTTTTTTCATTTTTCATTTTTTTTATTTTTTCCATCATTTTCTTTTTACATTTTCATTCTTTTTCAAGGACCATACTTATCCATGATCGACACACTTGCCAAGCTCCAAATCATGAACTTGTAACACGTCTAAGCTCAATATATGATTCCTTAACTCAAGCATTCAAATTTGATCGAAATGGACTTTTAAGGTACGTAATGTAGGCCGGGTTTTGAGGTTCTGAAAGAATGGATAATAAGGCCCAAAATACGTGTTTCAAGGGTTTCAAGCCATAGGATCATTTTTCATCATTTTAAGAACTTTAGCATTCTACCCCATTTTTTTGTTTATTCTTCTTTGGTTTCTCGTTTCCCTTTCCGTTCATTTCTTTTTCTTTTGATTCACTCTTTTCCTCATTTCCCCCTTTTTTTTTTTTTTTGAGAAATTCCAGTATGAAGATATCTTTTTCTTTATCTTGCCCCTAGCTTTCTAATGACTTGAAACTTTTTCGTGGGCAAATCTTACTTCATTTTTCTCAATTTTGCCCCCCAATGTGGAGGGTGATCCTTGGCAGGTTTCTTAAAAAACATATATAACTATAAGGCTCAAAAGGGGTGACGACGGATAATTTTTCTCATGTGTGAAGGGTAAACCAAAGATGGCCATTTCTCATTTCAAACATAAATACTCTCATCAAAGAATTATTTACTGAGCCATTACAACCTTGTGAAAAGTCTACTTTCCTTGTGCACACTTCGTCTATTGACTTCAACATTCCCATCGATCAAGGGGGACAAAATTGTCAATACAAATAGAATTTTAAAGTTTTATCCTAAATTATTATCATAATCAACTTCATATTCATCATTTAACAACAAAATTGGGTGAAGAATGAAAATTAATCATTTATAAGCCAAAAGAAGGAGAAAAAGGTAAAATATAGGCAAATGCACAAAAATATAAGATTTAGAAGGGGAGAGAAAATGTAATGAAAATGCATCGATTACTCTGTTGAAATGACAAAAGATAAATGAAAGTCAATACACAAAAGCGCTTTTCAGTTTATGAGCACTACAAAAAGAAACAACTTTATACCATCATGAATGACCAACCAAAAAGTCTTCTTTTGCAATCATACTGCAGCATGGTTAACCCGTTCCTTCTTTTGTCCCAAAGTCCAACAAACCAGATCTAATCAAACTTTGCACCTTATGCTTGAAAGCAGGGCAACTTTCTATCGAATGACCCATATTTCCACTGTGATAGTCACACCGAGCATTTGGGTCATACCACTCTGGATACGGAGGTTCCAAAGGTTTTAGTTGGACTGGGGTAATAAGCTGGTTCTCGAGAAGGTATTGAAATACTTCAGTGTAGGACCAAGGAATTGGATCAATGTCGATCCTCCTCTGTTTGTTTCGAGATCCTCTTTGGTTACTTCGGGTAGGCATAGGTGTTTGGAAACCCATTTGCCAACTAGACTGCGGAATTGGCTGACATGTATTCAGGCTTGGAGAGATATTATTTATGGTGGGGTAATGGGTGTGGTACATTGGATAAGGATGGTATGGAGCAAAATCTCCCACATGTTGCCCCTCATAATTCATAGCATGAACATCTCCTCCATTCCCGGATGTATCGCCTTTTCTCGCATTCATAGCATCATCTCCTACAAGCTTGCCACTCTTGATTGCATTATCTATAATTTCACCAGAGATCATCATATCTGCAAAATTCTTTGTGGCATTTCCGACCATCATTTCATAAAATGGTGTTGAGAGTGTATTGACAAACAAGATGGTGGTTTCTTTCTCTGTGAGGGGTGGTTGAACTTGGGCAGCTACATCCCTCCACCTTTGAGCATATTCTCTAAAGTTCTCCTCATGTTTCTTCCTCATGCCCTGTAAAGATAGGCGGTCCGGTGCCAGATCTTCAATGTGCTTGTATTGAGCAATGAATGCCCGAGCCAATTCTTTCCATGAGCGGATATGAGCTCGATCTAGTTGGGTGTACCACCTGGCGGCTGATCCGATAAGACTGTCTTGAAAAATATGCACCAATAATTCATCGTTTTGAGCATAAGCAGCCATTTTTCGGCAATACATCTTGATATGAGTTACCGGGCATTTGGTCCCATCATACTTTTCAAAATATGGAACTTTGAACTTTGGTGGGATAACTACACCCGGTACCAAACAGAGCTCGCTCGCCTCCAAAGAACCATATAAATCCATCCCTTCAATAGCTCGTAACCTTTCTTCAAGGAGATCAAACTTTGTTTGAGGCTTTAAATTCTCTTTTGCTGTTGATACATTCATCTTTAATTTCCCTTGTTCTTTAGGATTACCTGAATCATGGACAGAGATCGGGTCTGATGGCTTCCTTCTGAGGTTTGGAATGTCGTGCCCTTCAAATAGCATATGCTGTGAAGTATGGACTTGGGGTGGAATAGGACTTTGTGGATATGAACGTTCACCGTCTTGTGCCCACCTTTCTTGAGTAGTTGCTTCCCTTACTGGTTCTTTTCCTCTATTCATTTTAGTCATCATCTCCAGCATTGCAGCCAACTGTCCCTTCATCTCTTCTTGTGCCTTTTCTATTTTCTCCATTCGGCTAGCTTGTCCTTCTTCCATGGTCTATACTTGAGGGTCCTGAATTGCTTTGTAACCTTTGATGGTCGAGAGGTCTTGAACCTTATTACCACAATTTTCTAATTAGAAAAGCCTTATCTTATTTCTTTCGAGATTTTTTTGGAACAAACAAATTTTTTCTTCTTTTCTTTCTCGAAAAATGAAGAGTATTGACATATTTACTGAAGTATAACAAGTGTATGTTGTGAATTTTATGAAAATCATGTTATTTGCATATGTGTGCAAGTGATATGTATGACAAATTCTATGAAATGGAACAATTTTTCTTCTTCTTTTTCTCTTTTTTCATTTTTATTCCTTTCTTTCCCCTTTTTTTTGTTATTTTGTTAGTTTGCATAACTTTCTTGATTTTACATGTTGGGTATGTATGCCTTTACTTTAACCAAATCTTAAGGAAGAATAATTTTAACGAAAATAATCAATCAATAGCACATGTATACAAATTTGATAAAAAAAAAAAATTAAAGAATAAACAAATTCAAAATTGTAAAAGACTTAGTCTAGTTTCTCAAAGACTTATCTACGAAATGCGATGCAACAATGCAAAATGCATACCAAAGTTCGAATTGAAATTTGCCCCTTACTTATCATATTCACTTATTAACTTAAGAGGTTAAGTCCGAAACAAGTAAGAGAAGTTGAAGAGTAATCTTAAACCATATCGAAATTATTTCAAAAACTCTCTTCTTTTTGTTTTGTTTTTAATTTTCTATGAGAAAGAACATATTCTTTTTTTTTTATGAAATGCTATGTAAAATGTTTAAGACATGACACAATAACAAGGCATAGTTGGAAGACATGCTCAAACAAAATGCAATTTATGCAAAATGCAATTACAATGAAGATCAAATTCTATTTTATTTCACCTAACCTTCATGATTCTAAAATGCACATGACATAATTATCAATATATGTATACACAATGATGATGAAATGAATTAAAATGATATATGTCCCTAACATGTTTGAGAAAAACAAATATTTGTATCCACGATACCTAGACACTAATCTTATTATTCCTTAATCCAATCATGCAAGAAAGATGGAATTCCTAACTAAACCTGAGCATTCTTCTTCATTTTTCTAGAAATCATTTTTCTCTGATCACCAAACAATTTTTTTTTTTATTTTCTATTTTTTCTAAAAAAATAAAATTCACATTCCCTATTCTATTCTTTTTCCAAAAATTGATTTTATTTCATTTTTATTCCAAATCAAACTTTTTCTTTTATCAGTAAAATTTTCTTTTTATTTTCTATTTTTCCTAAAATTCACATCACCTATCGATTCTTTTTCAAAAATTAACTTTATTTCATTTTATTCCAAATCTAACTTTTTTTTTGAATTCTTTTTCCACACAAATTCAAGGAAAATTTTTTTGTTAACATCTTTTTGTTCAAAACTTTTTCTTTTATCACTAAAATTTTCTTTTTATTTTCTAGTTTTCCTAAAATTCACATCCCCTATCGATTCTTTTTCAAAAATTAACTTTATTTCATTTTATTCCAAATCAAACTATTTTTTTTTTGAATTCTTTTCCACACAAATTCAAGGACAATTTTTTTGTTAACATCTTTTTGTTCAAAATTTTTTTTTATGAGATAATCAAGAAAAGGAAAAAAAATTTTTTTTTTTTCTATTTTTATATTTTCATTAAAACTCCTATACAACCCAAAAATAAAAATATTTTTCTTTATTTTTATTTTTATTTTTTGTCAACTTATTCTATAAATTATTCAAAAAAGGAAAAAAGAAAAATCAATGAAAGATTCTATTTTACCTTTATTTAGAAAAAACGTCAGCTCTCTCCGTATTTTTCCATTTATTCCCATTTTTATGTCCATATTTTTGAAAGAAATCCCTCCTCTTTTTTTTTTTTTTTAGAAAAATTATTCCCATTATTTTGAAAGAAAAGTTTGTTTTATTATTTTTCACACACTTTTTTTATTTAAAAAAACTTAGATTTCTTTCTTTTTGTTTTACGAAATCTCTTTCCACAATTTTATTATTATTATTTTTTTAAAACCCTCTTTGAAAAACAAGAAAAATTTCAAAGACTTAAGTTATGGACAATTCAAACCAAAATCCATAGTACCTTTATTGATACAAGAAATGGGGTCAAATAATGTTCCCTCTTGTGTCCTAATATCGGGATAATTTCTACAAAAATTGGGCATGGCTCTACCTAAGGCTGGCCTCTTAGGTTTTTCTATATGCTGAGCTGGGTTTTCAAATCTAAAGGTTCCCAAATTATACCTCACTGTCGTCCACACTGGACTAGTAAGATTTAATTTGAGTGGGAGTATTTCGATTGCCATTGCGGAGGTGATTACCTCACGAAAGCAAAGGTACTCTACTCCCTCCTAAGAAGGACTGAACCCGGGTATAGAGCTCATGTTATGCAAATGCAAGTGCAAGTGTGTATATGAGAGAACATTTATCAAACCATAACCCTTATTCTACCCCAACAATTTATTAGCAATAATATATACAACTAAAGAATGCTATAAAATAATCAACATAATTAAAACACAAATGCAACTAATTATTTTAAAATTAAAGAAATTAAATTTAAATATTAGTTAAGACCTTTAAATCAAAACTTAGGATAACACATGATTAATAAATGGCTTGACCCTCAAAAGCGTCCCCAGTGGAGTCGCCAAGCTGTCGTAACGGCTTCGCGCTCGACGAATTTAAAAAAAAGCGTTTAAAAAACAAAAGGAGTCGCCACCAATCTTTTTTTAACTAGGTGTGATTGGTCACCTTAAAATATTTATTTTTTTAACAAAATCTCAAAATTAATTAAGTTTTATTAAAAAGACAAATTTTTGGTCTGCGAAAACGAAATTGGGTTCGGGGGTACGGTTACACGTGGGGAAGGATTAGCACCCCCACGACCCGTTAAAAACGGTACCATAATAATCATGTGTTATCCTTTTTGTTTTAATAAAATGATCTTACTTTAATATTTAAAATTAATTCCTTTTTTATTCCAACCTTTTATTCAAAATCATTCCTTATTTGCAAATTTATTTTGTTTTATTTTAAAAGGTTAAACTTCATTTTTCGAAAGTAAATGTGAACCTTTTTGTATTGAATAATTAAATCAAATACTCCAATACTTTTGGCAGCATTTGAAATAATTTTCCTCACCTAGAGATTTCTTAAGAATCACTACTTGTGACTTCTATAGAATCTCATCCTCGGAAAATTCACACTTACTTCGAAAATTATTATGAATGCACATGATGCAAACAAATAAAAATGATGCAAATGACTTTTTTATTTCAAATTTCATTATTTATTTGTTTATTTATCTTTGTTTTTTTTTTAAAAACACTTATTTGTTTTTATTTTGTTATTATTTATTTATTTATTTAATTTTCTTTGTTTTTTTTTTTAACTTATTCATTTTCTTCTTTTTTTTTATAAAAATTTAAATTATTGAAAAATCATACTAAATATTCCAATACTTTTGGCAACAATTAGTATAACTCTTCTCACCTAGGGATCAGCTAGGAATCACTACTTGTGACTTCCGTAGCATCCCATCATCGGGCTTTCATTTTAATTTAAATTTTATTATTATTTTCTTTTTCTATTTTCTTTAAAAAATTATTTGTTTTTATTTTTAATTAAAATATTAAATTATTGAAAAATCATACTAAATATTCCAATACTTTTGGCAACATCTAGTACGACTCTTCTCACCTAGGGATCAGCTAGGAATCACTACTTGTGACTTCCGTAGCATCCATCATAGGAAATTCATTTAATTGAATTTTAAAATTTTCTTATTAATTTAAAAGAACTTATTTATTTTCATTTTAATAAAAATAAAAATTATTGAAAAATCATACTAAATATTCCAATACTTTTGGCAACAATTAGTATGATTCTTCTCACCTAGGGATCAGCTAGGAATCACTACTTGTGACTTCCGTAGCATCCCATCATCGGAAATTCATTTAATTGAATTTAATTTTCTTATTTTTAAATATGATTCCTAATTAATAATAATTAATGAAGATGCAAATAAAAATTTTTTCAAAAGTTTATAATTTTATAACATGCATTAATAATAATAATAATAAAATAATAATAATAATAATAATAATAATAATAATAATAATAAACACAAAATAATAACATAATAATAACAATAATAAAAACACAATAATATATAATAATAATAATAATAATAATAATAATAAAGCAAAAGGGCTAAAAAAAATACCCAAAATTAATTGGGTTTAAACCCAATAGCAAGAGGCCCAAAGCAGGTGGGCCGGATCGGGTCGCACACGGGTGGACTCCGGGTCGGGTCGAGTCTGGGCGCGGATCTCCTTCCTCAGCTGCCGGGTTTGGGTGGATGGAATAATGATGATGGTGGTGGATAGTCTGGTGGGAGTGAGGGTGGTGGTTCAGTTTAGGGGGTTCGGATTCTACGAGGGATGGGGTTGGAAAGGCTGATGATAGTGGCATCGGTTTTGGGTTTTTTAGGTAGTATGGTTTTGAATCTGGTAGAGGAAAAGAAAGAGCTATCCGCCGCCGGTAATCGAAAAATGGTGGATTTTTTTTGTAGGGGTTGGCATGGGGCTTCTGCTATGATGGGATGGGGAGACAGAGTTGGTGACCGGCGTGGTGTCAGGCGGCAGTGGCGTCAGGCGGCAGTGGCTGGGTGATGGACAGATTAGACAGAAAAACAAAGAAAATAAAAATAAAAATATAAAAACTAAAAACTAATAATAATAATAAAATAATAAAACTAATAAAAATAAGATAAATGATAATAATAATAAAAAATAATAATAACATAAATAATAATAATAATAAAACAAATAATGAAAACAAATACAAATATATATATGTAATAATAATAATAATAATAACAAAATGGGACAAAATTAGGTGTCAACATTCTTCTTACGTTTATTTTGTTTTTTAAATACCAACATAATTAATAATTAAATTAAATCTAACCGTATAACTAGTTAACTAATTGTTCAACTAATTACCTCAATTTTATATTGATTTTCTTTTTTGTTTGTATATAAATCATAACATTAACATTATTACATTAAATATAGTCGTATTCGTACAAACTAATTAATTAAATATCTCATTAAAAATTTAGAACATTAAATTAAAAAAAGTTATATACACAAATTGACATTCTATTAATAAAAATAACATTTGATATAATCATATCATATACAGTTTATATACTAATTGAGTACTAATTTTTTATGTTCACATTAATATAATAACGTTATATATACATTAATTGATCAAATATCAAATTAAAATATTAAATGGTAGATATTACTAAATTAATTAATATAATGCTAGTTATTTAAATATAATTAATCATAATATTAATAAAGTATAAAAAACAAATTTTATCAAAAGTATCGCTTACACAATAATATTAGTATAGTATTATTATTAAATTACACTTTAATTTACTATTAGAAATATTATTATTTATATCTAAAATTTAATTTTCTATTTAATAAATAATAAATAAATTATTTTTAATAAATAATTAATTCTATTAGAATAATACTTACACATTAACGGATTACATAATTTATTCTTAAAAGATTGTTATAATATAATATCTAAATAATTGTTATACCAAATTGGAATCTTATTAATATAACAAATAATTAATTATCAATTATTTGATTTATTTATGTATTTTATTAAAATTACTACTTACATAATAATATTACTATAGTATATTTTTAAATTACACTTTACTATTAGAAATAATTATTTTTATCCATTCTTTAATTTTATAATGAAAAAAGTGCATCAATTATTTATTTATTTTTAAATAATAATCATATAATTATAACTCTAGTTTTTTTGAGTTATAAATTCAGTTTTTTATGGATTTCAGATTGGATCGGTCTCAGTTTCAGATCGTATCAGGTTTAGGTTATTTCGGGTTCGGGTTATGTCAGATTCAAGTTTTTCGGGTTCCAGTGTTTTTTAGTTTTGGGTATTTTCGATTTTGGGTTTTTGAATTTTTGGATCAATTCGGATTGATTCGGGTTCGCTCTTGGGTGGGTTTTTGGGCTCGGGCTAGTTTTTGCCACCTCTAGTTATAACTAGCTCCACAACATGTTTTTGCTATGTTCTTGGATTTTTGCTGTTCTTTGTACTCTGCTTCTTTCGATCCCTCTCTGCTTAGGACTTTAATTTAACCAATGAAACCTTTGCTTATAACAAAAAAAACTTATGGGCATCTAAGATATAGGATTATTGACTAAGAATTCACCTTTGTTGTCGTAATGGTTTCGCGCTCGACGATTTTGAAAATATTTAAAAACAAAAAGGAGTCGCCACCAATCTTTTTTTGACTAGGTGTGATTGGTCACCTAAAATATTTATCTTTTTAATAAAATCTCAAAATTAATTAAGTTTTGTTAAAAAGATAATTTTTGATCTGCGAAAACAAAGTTGGGTCCGGGAGTACGGTTACGCATGGGGAAGGATTAGCACCCCCATAATGTCCGTTAAAAACGGTACCATCTTAATCACGTGTTATCCTTTTTGTTTTAATGAAATGATCTTAATTTAATATTTAAAAATAATTTCTATTTTTATTGCAATCAGTTTTATTCTTTTAATTTTGAAACATTTAAATTTTATTTTTATTTGAAATAAGTGAAAATCTTTTGTATTGAAAATTATTCCGAAGTACCCCAATACTCTGGTAGCATTTCGGATAATTTCCTCACCTAGAGATTTCTTAAGAATCACTACTTGTGAGTTCTATAGAATCTCATCATCGAAAGATTCATACTCGCTTCAAAAATTATTGTGAATGCATATGATGCAAACAGATAATGAACGATGCAAATGAATTTTTTAATTTTTTTATATAAATATTTATTTATTTATTTTAAATAAAAATTTTTATTATTGAAAAATTGCACTAAGTATCCCAAGATAACACTTAGTGAACTTCTCTCACCTAGGGATCAGTCAAGAAATCACTACTTGTGAGTTTCATGACATCCTATCATCGAAAGAATTTCGTTTAAATTTTATTATTTATTTATTTTTGTTTGTTTTTTTTATTTAAAAAATGAATTATTTATTTTATTTTTAATAAAAATTTAAATTATTGAAAAATCATACTAAATATCTCAATACTCTGATAACATTTAGTAGACTCTTCTCACTTAGGGATCAGTCAAGGAATCACTACTTGTGAGTTTCATGACATCCCATCATCGGACGATTTGTTCACTTAAATTTAAATTTTATTATTAATTTCCTTGTTCTATTTTCTTTTAAAAACTTATTTATTTTTATTTTAATAAAAATCAAATTATTGAAAAATCGTACTAAATATCCCAATACTCTAGTCACATTTAGTAGACTCTTCTCACCTAGGGATCAGTCAAGAAATCGCTACTTGTGAGTTTCATGACATCCCATCATCGGATATTTATTTAATTAAATTTAAAATTTTATCATTTACTCAAATTTAAATTTCATTATTTTAAAATACTTTTCCTAATCGATAATAATAATTAATGAAAATGCAAATAAAAGAAAATTTTTCAAAAATTTTTATTTTACAACATGCATTAATAATAATAACAACAACAATAATAATAATAATAATAATAATAATAATAATAATAATAATAATAATAATAATTAAACATTGAGACAAAAATTGCTAAAATTAAAGTAAATATACCAAAATAATTTGGGTCTTAAATAATTGATTCCAGTTCTCTATGGTGGCTGTTGTGTTTTTATTTGTTAAATAATTTTTACTTAATTTTTTACTTAATTTAACCAATTTTTATAATATTAACCTTTAATAAAAATTATATGTGGTCAATATAAAAAAATTATTAATTTTTTATACTAATTATATAATTTTATACATATATTATCTAGTTACAAAATCATTGATCCCACTCAAATACATGCGGCAACGCCACTGCATGCAAGCAAATGCTAACTTAAAAATTAGAGCGTGGCCCGGAGTCTTAGCTTCAACGTCCTTTGACCTCTACTATTTGAGCGTAGGTACGAAAAAGGGGTGAAAGCCACTCGTCCAGTAACTCTATTTTGAAGAGTCAATGTTGAGGTCTAAAGAGACATCAAACACATCTTAGAAATGAAAATTCACAATACCATTTGAACCAATATTCAACATCATTGACGCACTGTACACATAATAAACATGTGATTTGGTGTACGTTGTAATAAACTGATAATGAAAACTTTATAGTACAGCGTTATTCTACAGTTCTTCCTCAAATTCAATTACTTGTATGCTTGAAACTCAGGTTGATTCAGTTTCACCGGAGCGGTGAGGGTCCATATTTTTGTTTTGCCATGATATTTTTCAAACACACGTTAATTTGTATTCGCAAAATTAACTTTACATTTAGGAAGCGTGTTACACATTGCGTTTCCTTTGCATTAATCATCAGTAGTCTGTTCGAACATAGAACCCTATAAGTAGATCATACCTTTGCTTTTCTTCAAGCAATTCAAGAAATACGTGACCAAAACCAGAAACAATTCAAGAAATACTGCCCATGGCGTTCTTCGACAAAGTTTTTCCCTCAACCCCGAATGCTCCAGATCCTATTCGCAAAACTTCACTAACTAACAATTCTAACCAGCTTCTTCCTTCTGCTTCGTTGCGTATGATTCCCAGATGTGGCTTTGCTCAAGATCACAAAATCGTTACTAGACCCTTAGAACACTTCGATTATCCAAATGGACACCTCGCCATTACTGTGAGTTTGTTTTTTTTATGTTCTTTTCCTTCTTTCACTGTATCCTTGCATTTCTCTTTGAATCTTAATCAGCTAATTTATTTGTCTCCGTCTTCAAAATCAACTCTCTGATCTTGCAGGATGAGCTTCGCGTTGAACACGCAAACAAATTGCAGGCGTTCAAGCGTGTATTTAGAGAAGATGGTGAAGATCCATTGCAAGGTTTGGCCATGATTGATGCTATCCAGCGCCTTGGCATCGACCACCATTTTCAGTATGAGATTGAAAAGGTTCTGCAAAAGCAGTATATGATATCTTGCACTGATGGTGGTCATGACTATGATCTTTATGAGGTTGCCCTCCGATTTCGACTACTGAGACAAGAAGGTTACTTTGTCCCAGCAGGTGTGCAGAAGCGCAAATTCAAGTCTTTTCATAGACGACATATTATTTTGTTCTGGCCGTTAATTAACTAATGGAAATTGTTTTTATTTAAAGGAGTGTTTGAAAGGTTCAAAGACAGGGAGGGCAGTTTCAGACATGAACTAGGCAGGGACATCAAAGGATTGATGGAACTGTATGAAGCTTCACAACTGGGCATTGATGGAGAAGATATTCTTGATGAAGCCAGAGAATTTAGTTCACAAGCCCTGCAAAAACGTGGAACTGCAGAAATTGACCATATTTCTGGCAAAGCTATAAGGAATACACTGGATTATCCTTATCATAAAACCTTATCAAGATTCACAGCCAGAAACTCGCTATCTAAAAATTTCCAAGTCACAAATGGATGGATAAACATCCTTCAAGAGTTAGCAAAAATGGATTTCAGTATAGTCCAGTGCTTACATCAGAAAGAAATAGTTCGCATATCCAAGTAAGGATATTAATTATGTCAGCACAACTAAAACCTTTATATTTTGTACCAAAAATCCCCAAGTCTAATTTGCTTATATGATTTATGTATGTTTAGTTGGTGGAAGGAGCTGGGTTTAGCTAAGGAGTTGGAGTTTGCCAGAGACCAACCATTGAAATGGTACATTTGGTCCATGGCTAGCCTCGCTGATCCAAGCTTGACAGAGCAACGGATAGATCTCACAAAACCCATTTCCATGATCTATATAATTGACGACGTTTTTGATGTTTATGGGACACTTGATGAACTCACTCTCTTCACGCAAGCTGTCGATCGGTATATATGCACATCAACTTTCAGTATCATATACATATTATATATAATTAAATCACAATCTTTTTTACTAATTAATAAATTGCATGTAGGTGGGATTACGCTGCTACTGATCTACTACCAGAACACATGAAAATATGCTTCAAAGCTCTTCACGATATCACTGATGAAATCAGCCACAAGGTGTATAAGGAGCATGGGTGGAACCCTGTCAACTCCTTAAGGAAGGCGGTATGTATCATGTAGTTCTCAAATTCTATAGAAGTTCTCAGACCAAAAAAAAGGGTGGAAATTGTGCACGACATAATACGAGCAAGAAGACAAGTCACAGACAAAAAATAAATTAAATTCTCTTTTTGGGTGAAAATCTTACTTGCATGTTTCGCATTCCAGACGTTTATTAGTAGTAAGTGGTGGGGTTTTGTTTTATTGCAGTGGGCCACTTTGTGCAGAGCGTTTTTGGTAGAAGCACAGTGGTTTGGTTCAGGGAAGACGCCAAAGGCTAAAGAGTACTTGGAGAATGGAATCATTAGTTCAGGAGTACATATTGTGCTGGTTCACATCTTTTTCCTCCTTGGCCATGGCTTAAACAATAAAAATGTGGAACTAATTGACAACTTTCCTGGCATTATCTCATCCACTGCAACAATCCTTCGCCTCTGGGATGATTTGGGAAGTGCCAAGGTAACCAATTCAACTTTTACAGTTACAATTTTTTAATCAACCGTGCCGGTAGAATTTTAAAAATTTCAATGATGGTTTGATGAGATATTTCTTAACTGAATAGCAATTTATAATTGTAGGATGAGAATCAAGAGGGACACGATGGATCCTACATTGATTGCTACATGAAAGAACACCAAGGCATCGCCGTCGAAAGTGTTAGACAACATGTTATTCGTATGATTTCGAACTCCTGGAAGAGCCTCAACCATGAATGCTTGAACCGGAATCCATTTTCAATGTCTTTTGCAAAGGCTTCTCTAAATATTGCGAGAATGGTTCCATTGATGTACAGTTATGATGAAAACCAATGCCTTCCAAACTTGGAGGGGTACACGAAGTCTCTCCTCTTTGAAAGCGTACCCATGAAAACGAAAACACTTTTCTGACATGGCATACTCTTGCCAAAATGTATCTTGGAGAAGGGACTCCATACTAGTATCAGCCAGCTACAATAAGTAAAGAGGATACAAAATTCAAGATTTCATAATCTCTAGTCATCGGGTTTCCAGCAGATTATTTCATTATTTGTTAAACTAGTCCAATATGTATCCAAAACCGGATTAAAAATTAGATCAAATGGAACAAGCATATAACAAGAAATACAAAAAAAAAAAAAGGAGGAAACAAAGAGAGCACACATATAATTCTCTCACAGTCCTACTTAAACTGAAGGCAATCTTAGCTTCAAATCAAATCGCGACTGGCCTAATTCCACGAGCTGTATAGCAGGCTTTTTTTTTTTTTGGTAATTCAAGATAAATTTATTAGATGAAAACAAAACAAAAGAGTTCAAAGCTCAGTACAGCTAAAACGTGAACATCTGAACAAAACGACAAAAAGACGAGCACCGACAGCCCAATCGGTGAAGAACAGAGAAAAAGAAAATTAGAAAAGAAATCCTGCAGCAAAAAACTTTAGGAGGGATTACCACCGTGCTTTCAGCCAAACAGAGTGGTCCATCCCAGCATTAGCCTAGGAGTCAGTGATACCATTTGCCTCTCTAAAAATCTTACTTCATGAGACTTACACATCAATCAATGAGATTATCAATCTCCAGAAAAAGATGTCAGAGCTTCCAATTTTAATCATCGACTCTTCACTCAATCCTTCTATTAATGCAGCTCCAGCAATAACCTGTCGATCAATAGCCTCCTTACAAAGCTCAATTGCTATGTCAAACTCATTCTTCTTCCACAAATGAACGAAACAGGTGTCAGATAAGTAATCCGATCAGGTAAAGACCCACTTTCTTCAGTTCAGTATACCACTTCTTCGCTTGCTCTAAATTGCCATCATTGCAATACCCTTTAATCAAAGCATTTTAACTCTTAATATCGGGTTTGATTCCTATACTTTCCATTTCCCCCCACAACTCAACAGCTCCAACATCTTATTCTCGTAAACCAATCCTCTTAATTTGGAATTATAACTCCTAATATTAGGATCAACATTCTTCCTTTCCATTAATTCCCATTTTTTCTCTCCCTCAGCAGACTTTTTTCTTAAATAGCTCAAGTTCAATTTTAAAATAAACAAATCAAATTCGAATAATAATCGAATTGAAATTGAGTAATTCACAAATAATTTGATTTGTTTAATTTCCTAATTATAATCATAAATACCCATATTTTAGTGAATTTGACGATGTTAGTATAATTTTGGGTTTGCAACTTGTCCAAATAGAACGGCGTGGGCTCACGAAAAGGTTACTGGTAAATTTTAACAGGATGGTGTTTTCGACAAGCAAATCAAGAATCAGTGTTGAGTGTAGGTACTAAACAGAGTCAGAGCCACTTGTCTAGTAACTCTTGTTGAAGAATCAATGTCGAGGCCTTAAAAGATTTCAACACGATTTAAAATAATAATTTGACCCAATATTCAACACCATTGAATCATTAATTTTGCACATAATAAAAATGTGATTCGTTGTACTACACATTGTATTTAGACTGATAATCAAAACTTTATTACACAATTCTTCCTAAATTCAGTGATTTGTGTGTATGAAACACGACTTGCTTGACATTTCTTGTGAATAAGTGGAATAATATATTTATAATGGGAAATCAAATCTTAAGTGTAACCTAAGATAAAAAGGTTATGGGATTTTGACCATAAAAGTTAGCTTAGACCTTTAAAATAATGTTAAAGGATCAAAATTGGACATTTGAGCATTTAGCTCTTTAATTTAAAATTTTGAGTTCAATTTTTTTTTACAAAAATATTTAAACTTAATTTTTGAATTTAAAAATGTTTTTATTGTTAAACTATTTTAAAAAAACATTTTTATGTCTAAAAAATGAATAGTTGTGAATTAACAAACAATTACAATAATTTATTTGTGACTATTCAAATTCTATACAAAAGAATATAATTTCCAAACAAACTCTAACTATGTGTTTGGATAAGGGATTTCAAGGAGAGATTTTATTTCAACGAGGATATTCAAAAGTCCAAAATCTAATTTTCCTATTTGTCAAATAAATTTGAAGAATTTCTAAATTTTTGAAAAATTTTATAAGAGAATTTGAGATTCTTACGCTTTGTTTGGTTTATGAAAATAGTTTATGTTTTCATTTTTTATTTTTATTGTTTGAAAACAATTTTCATGTTCTATTTTTTGAATTATGAAAAACATGTTTAGTACACGAAAATGAAAACTTATTTTTGAAACTGAAAATTATGAAAATGTGTTGGGTATGTATATTTTCAAAACAAAAGAAAAAGAAAAACAATAACTAAAAAATTAAATTAAATTACAATTTTTGACCCAAAAAAAAGTAACATGTAATAACAATAAAATAAAGATTTATATATGATGCATTGATAGTGTATAGTCTCTATACACAGTTAATGCACAAGAGATTGATACCTTATCAATTGGTCCTTATAAGCAAATTGAAAAGTATTTACCTGTATTTATTTTTAAGGGCTTGACATATTTTTAGTTTACTTATTGATGAGGTGTTAATCTTTGGTGTATTGACAGTATATAGAGATTATACACTATTAGTACATTATATATAAACCTATAAAATAAATTGTAAATTATTTAAGATATATATTGAAAAAATAAATTGAAAAAAATTATTTTTACTTAAAAGGTTGTTCGTAGATTGCCTATTACTATTCTGTCAATCATCACCATTCGATGAGTCCTTATCATCATCCATATTATATTCATCAAATTCACTTTACTTAATAAATAAAAATTGTAAGGCCCCAGACCACAAAGCAGGGTCACCTTACTCACCCGTACTGTCCGTTTTGAGTTCAGACCACTAAGCAAGACCCTCAAGGATTTGTCTCAAGGGTCTTGAAAAACTCAAGATAAATCCCCTTGAGTGCGTCCGTAGTGACTCGAACAATTGACTTCCTCAAATGTGAAGTCACTACTAACCATTAGGAGGCTAATGGTTAGTAGTGACTTGACATTTGAGGAAGTCAAGTGTTCGAGTCACTACGAACGCGCTCAAGGGGATTTATCCTGAGTTCTTCAGGAACCTTGGGACAAATTCGTGAGGGTTTTGTTTAGTGATCTGGACCTAAAGCGGACAGTACGGGTGAGTAAGGTGACCCTGTTTTGTGGTCTGGGGCCTTACAAAAATACCGAGAGAAAAGTAGGATAGTGAAAATATAGTATATTGTATTGTAGTACGGATAATTGATTTTTTGTTTTTAAATATTAACTTGCACGAGTATATGAAATTGAAAAAAAAGACAAGTGATTTTTAAAATTTTAATCTATAAAAAATAAAATGTATATCATTTTAGGATATTTTATTGGTAGTACATTAATTTAAGTAAGATTTTGAAAAAAAAATATATGATTTTTGAATTTTAATCATTGTAGACACCTAATTTTTATTGTTATTTTTTATTTTTCATTCTATTTTATTTATTTTATTTTATTATTTTATTTTATTTTATTTTATTTTATTTTATTTTATTTTATTTATTTTATTTCTCTTCTCATTTTTATTATTTTCATTTTTTTAATTAATTATTTTGATTTTGTTTATTATTATTAATATTAAAAAAAAAAGGGGGGGAAGGGACAGAACTGGTGCCGTGCACGGCACCAGTTCCTGACACCCCTTCCTACCCCAGCCACCACCCCCTCATCAGTTCCTGACACCCCTTCCTACCCCACCACACCCCCTCACCAGTTTCTGACACCCCTTCCTGTCACCACCACTCCCCTCACCATTTCCGGCCACCCACTCCTGTCACCCCATCCCATCTATACCAAACCCCTATACCAGACTCCTTCTAAAAACCCGATCGGTAGCCAACATAAGGCTCTCGGACACTCATTCTAGAGAAGATCGACAGAAACCCTAACGAAACAAAACCAAAAAACCCCTCTCCTTGCCCTAGCCTCACCACCGAAACCCCTAAACACCACCGCCATCATCATCACCAAACTATCATCGCCGTCATCACCACCACAAACCCATCCTCACAGAAAACCCCAAACCCGAGACCTTAGGAACCCTAGATCTAAGACCTAAATCCCCATCACCTGCAACAAAAGAAACAAACCACAACAAAATCCACAACCAGATTAAAAAAAAAAGGCAACAAAGCAAGAAAAAATATAAAAAAAAAAGGGGGGAGGGCTTCGGTTTTTCAGATCCGTGAGGTTAGGAGTTTTTTTTTGGTTAAACGGAGGCCGGATCTGAGGAGAGGGAGACGAGGGGAGTGTTTCTAGGCTTTCGGGAGTATCACCGGCGACCGGCGCACGGCGGCGCACGGCGGCCAGAAATCGCCCGGCGAGGGAGAGGTTGAGAGGATTTAGGGGTTTTGAAGGTTTTTTTTTTAGGAAACTCGGACGAAAATGAGTAAAGAAAAAAAAGGGGGTCTTATATAGAGCACCTAAACGGTGCGTTTTGAGGCCTTGACCCACGCCGATCCGCGCGTCGACCCGACCCGGATCCGAGATCCGCGCACCCGGCTCCCCTTCCTCCCGCGTGCAACCCGCGACCCGCATCCGCGACCCGACCCGCTTCGGTCCACTCCTTTGGCAGACGTGGGCTTGGACTGAGGAAGGCTCTTGTTTTGGGTTCCTAGGCCCAATCCGCTTGGGTATATATATTTTATTTATTTATTTATTATTTATTTATTTATTTATTCTGTTTAATAGCTTATTTTGTGTATTTTTAATATGTTTGCATAACACAAAATAAATATTTGTTTGTATGAAAAATTTCTTTAGGAGCTAATAAATTTAAGTTTAATTATATAGTTATAAAAAAATAAATAAATAAATGAAATATGTAAATGACTATAGGAAATATATAGTTTAAAAAAATATATAATAAATAAATATGCAAATAAGTAAATAAATATAGGAAATATTTGGTTAAAAAAAATATATAAACATTTACAACAAAAAATGTATATAAATATATATATAAAGTAAAAAAAGAAAGCATACAAAATATATATTACGTATATAAAGTGCATAAAATAGGAATATAAAATACATATAACCATGTGATTATATAGTTTCTTTTACACATATAATAAATTTTTTAGGAAATCTATATAATTCTAAATGTACATAGGATATATAAAAATGTGTAAATAGATAAATATTTATTTATTTATTTATTTTTTTCGTATATATAATTTCCTTTTTATTATTAAACAATTTACCATAGAAGAATATTTTAAGAAACTAAAAATAAAATAAGAATAGAAAAATAAATTAGAATAAAATAAAGTAAGCATAGAATTTCCGATGATGAGATATCGTAGAAGTCACAAGTAGTGATTCTACGAATATCTCTAGGTGAGAGGAATTTATCGAATGTCGCCAAAAGTATTGGGATATTCGGTTCAATTTCTCAAGTTTCAAATTCGTGCTTATTTTAAAAATATATAATAATATATTTGGTAATAAAAAATATTTAGAAAAAAAATAATACTAATTAAATGAAAATTAATAAAAACAAAAGAAGTAATGGAGATGGGTGGGAAAAATTAATAAAAGAAAAAAGGGATTTTAGAAATATATGAACACAAAATAAACCAATAAAAATTAATAATAATAAAGTTTCAAAAATGATTAAATTAACCAAATAAATGGTAATAGGATTTCAATAAAAGATGATAACAAAAGGGATTAGGTTAATAAATCTAAATAAATAAAGACAAAAATTAATGGAGATAAAATAATAAATCTAAATAAATAAAGACAAGAATTAATGGAGACAAAATAATTTATAAGAGGTAAAAGCTAATGTCCGATGATGGGATGTTACGGAAGTCACAAGTAGTGATTCCTAACTGATCCCTAGGTAAGAGAAATTTCACTAAATGTTGCCAAAAGTATTGGAATATTTAGTGTGGTTTTTCAATAAATAAGCTTTTATCTCAAAAATATTTGATAATAAAAAATAAAATAAAATCAACAACAATAACAAAATAAATAATGTAAAATAACAAAATGAAGATAAACAATGAACATGTTAGATAAGAAAATAAAAAAAAATCTATATGCATCATATATTATACGTTTGCACCATATGCTTCAATGTTAATATTAAAGAATGGAGTTCGTCCGATGATGGGATGTTACGGAAGTCACAAGTAGTGATTCTTAACTGATCCCTAGGTGAGAAGAGTCCTACTAGATGTTGCCAAAAGTATTGGAATATTTAGTATGATTTTGCAATATACGAACCTTCATTTTTAAAAAAAAGATGGAAAACAAATAAAGAATAAAGGAATAATAAATACATTAAATAAACATGCATGCGCATTATTTATTTACCTGTTTACATCACATGCATTCACGCGAATTAAATAATGTGGGTCCCACCGATGATGAGATTCTATAGAAGTCACAAGTAGTGATTCTTTAGAAATCTCTAGGCGAGGAGAATTATTTCAAATGTCGCCAAAAGTATTGGGATATTTAATTTAATTTTTCAATAAAAGGGATTCATGTTATCTTCAAAAATAAAACTTATTTCAAAACATATAATAAATTTTTATTCAATTACGCGAAAAATGTGAATCTTCCGAGGATGAGATCCTATAGAAGTCACAAGTAGTGATTCTTTAGAAATCTCTAGGTGAGGAGAATTATTTCAAATGTTGCCAAAAGTATTGGAATATTTGATTTAATTCTTCAATAAAAGGAGTTCATGTTTATTTTCAAAATAAAACGTATTTTAAAATATATAATAACCTTTTATTCAATTACACAAAAAATGTGAATCCTCCGAGGATGAGATTCTATAGAAGTCACAAGTAGTGATTCTTTAGAAATCTCTAGATGAGGAGAATTATTTCAAATGTTGCCAAAAGTATTGGAATATTTGATTTAATTTTTCAATAAATGGGGCTCATGTTAATTCTCAAAGGAAGTTTTAAATATACATATAATAGTAATTTTTTAGCCAATACACGAGTTTTCTAAATAAGCAAATTAGTGTTAAACCAAGACTCTCTTATTAAAATCAAAAGATACTACGTAGTTAGGATGGTACCGTTTTTCAACGGGCGTTGTGAGGGTGCTAATCCTTCCTCACACGTAACCGTACCCCCGAACCCAACTTTGTTTTCGCAGACCAAAAATTATCTTTTTAATAAAACTTAATTAATTTTGAGATTTTATTAATAAGATAAATGTTTTAGGTGGCCAATCACACCTAGTCAAAAAAGATTGGTGGCGACTCCCCATTTTTGTTTTCGAACCATTTTTTAAAATTCGTCGAGCGCGAAGCCGTTACGACAGCTTGGCGACTCCACTGGGGACGCAAAGAGGGTCAAGCCATTAATTAACCATGTGGTGTCTTAAATTTTAATTTGATAGTCTTGGTTAACATTTAAGTCAAGTTTTTCAAATTTCTTTAAAACCAAAAATAATAATCCTTTTATTCATTTTTGAACTTTTGATTCATTACATTCTTTGTGTGTGAGGGTATTGTGAATAAAGTATAATATATGCTCATCCATTTTACATACATAAATGCATTGGCATAACATGAGCTCTATACCCGGGCTCTGTCCTCCTTAGGAGGGAGTAAAGTACCTATGCTCTCGTGAGGTAATCACCTCCGCAATGGCAAGCGAAATACTCCCACTCAAATCTGTTCCTTACTAGTCTAGTGTGGACGACAGTAGAGAATGGTTTGGGAACCTGTTAGATGGGTGATACCTCAAACAAGCATATAGTGTGTTGTGAGGAAACCAACCTAGGATAGAGCCATTCCTACCTTTTTGAGAGTGACCTTTGATAGGGCATAAATAAGCATTTTATCTGCTTTTATTTCTTTGTTTATATGTTTTATACACATACTAATCCATATTTGTTTTCCTGTTTTCTTTTGCATAAATCACCTTGCATCACTTAGTCACATAAGGGGTGTTTTTAGCCATGGCTCTCTTCAACGAGGAATTTTTTACAGAATCCATAGAAAGGTTGGCTTGTTCATCGTCCGTGAATGTTCCGTGTGACTCCTATAGAGAAGTACAAATTTGGTCCGAAAGAGTTCAGCAAGCGAAAGGAGATTATTTGACTAGAGATTTTGTGTCCCCACTACCGCAAGAGGTGAACTTGAATTTGAAACAAAACAACCTAATAGACTTGGCCAATTTATGGAATCAAATCAGCGAGGAGGGGAAGAAGGATTTTCGGGAGAAATATGGCCAAATAGAATCCTTGATTACTGTGAAAATTGAAGAACCTATGATTAGAGCAGCCATACAGTTTTGGGATCCTTCTCACAGGTGTTTTTCTTTCAATGGGCTGGATTTGACACCTACGGTCGAGGAATACTCCATTTTGTTGGGAATAGATTTGAAAAGTCCGGATAAGATATACGTTCGAAAGCCAAAGTCCGGATTTCGTAAGAAGCTAGCTAAGCTTTTGGGAGTCAGACCGGAGGATGTAGATCTCCATGTGAAGCATAAAGGGTCCAACATCTGTGTGCCGTGGGATTTTCTTCATGAATTCATCAAGGGGCACATTAATGACGAGCAAGGGTTGACAGTTTTTGCTTTGGCAGTCTATGGATTGGTTATCTTCCCGAAGGTATTAGGACACATTGAAATAGCTGTAATAGATCTTTTTGAGCAAATCGAGAATAATGGAAATCCATCGCCTGCTATTCTAGCTGAAACTTTTAGATCTCTGAATCATTGTAGGCGAAATGAAGAAGGTCGATTTGTGGGGTGTATACAGTTGCTTCATGTTTGGGTGAAGAGCCATTTCAAGTGCGAGGAAAAAGCGTTCAAGAGAACATTCATCCATCATCGTGCCCCGGTCAAAGAGTTCTGCAACAGCAAGTGGCCGAAACCGAAAAACAAGGAAGAATGGGCCGATTTTCTACAAAGACTCGGGGAAAATCAAGTAGTGTGGATGGCACCGTGGATGCCTCATGTACCCGTCCTATATCGATGTGGAGAAGAGTCGTGGGTACAACTTTTGGGACCATGGGGAATAGTGAGCTACGCGCCGCTTATGGTACTACGACAATTTGGGGCAAAACAATTCATTCCTCCGACACACGGGCTCAGTGATATGGAATTTTCTTATGGTGAATCCAAGGCAATGAAGAAAGTTGAGCAAGCTGTTCGATCGTGGAAACAAACCCGAAGAGTCAATCTTGGACCTCTCTCTGATAAGGCTACCCCGGAATACTGGGTGTGGAGGACAAAACAAGTGAGGGAGGTAGTCTTTCTCCCAAAAGAATGCAACATGCCTCTTGAACCGGAACTAGAAATATCTGAGGTTGAGAATGCTAGGCAGCAATATAAGATAGAGGAGGAAAGGTGGAGACAAGAGAATTTGAAGCTTCGAAAAGAGATGGAACAGCTCAGGTATGACGCGGAAATGCGAGAAGCCAAGCTCAAGAAAGTCCAACAAGAACACAATGTCACCAGCAAGGACCTCAGAAGTCTGCACCTAGAGAACAAGAAGTTGAGATCTGAAATGAGGGTTGGAGGGATTATGCAAACGTCAAATGAAAGGAAAAGGGAATTAGAAGACTTGCACAAAAGAGCCGAACATTGGGCACACAAAGCAAAGAAAAGTGAAGAAGAAGTTGCCTATCTGTCTCGGGAGCGGCAAAAATGGGAAAGCATGTATTCAGCAAGTGCAACAAAGTTGAATCAATACCAAAAGGAGAATGAGGAACTAAAAGAGAAATTGAAAAAAGGAAAGCAAGTGGAGGTAGATGATGAAAAAGCTACATTGCAACAAAAGGTTCAGATGTTAGAGGAACAGCTACAAGAACATAAGAACCACATCAAAGTGATAATAGAAGATTGGGAACAAAGTGAAAACAACTGGAGTTATGGATATGACATGGCACAGGATGCAAGCATGACGTGGAGAGTGGAAAATCTGGGGAGACAGCAATATATAGAGCACATGGCCACTCAAGTGTGCAAGGCCGTGACAAAGGCAAGGGATATGGTTGATAAAGCTGAAGCTCTGAGACAAGAAATCCTTCCGACAGAAAAATATGGGCAAAGGCTGCTGAACTTTTTAGACGAGGCTAGGGATCAATATCAGCAAGTTAGTCGTTTTTATGGATTTAATCAGAATATGATCGGAATGTAACAAGTGACTTTTTGAATGAATGAAAGTTCCTTTTTGTTGAAATTGTTATGGCTTAAAAAATCCCTTAAAGTATCATTTATTTAACATCACATTCATCCATCTAACATCACATTCATTCATTCCTTCATATGGTTTAAATAAAACGCAATATTTCAAAGATTGCATCATGTAGTAATTAGTTTCTTATTGTGGTAATCAAGATTCAAGGGTAGCTTCAACATTCAAGATTCCAGCCCAAATTCCCAAACACTCATACAATACCCGGTCACGCTCAAGAGCAATGGAGGAATAACATGGTAATAGGATGGATAGGATGGAGAAAGCGCAAGAAGAAATCCGAGGGCAGTTAGCCGCTCTAATGGAAATGATGACAAGGATGAACCGAGAGAAAGAAGCGGCTAGAGAAACACCTAACCCAGGGACAGATCAGCCCCGGGAAGATGATGATCCCCAATACCCTCCAGGATTTACCCCATTTCATGCCCAATCTTCACAAGGCATACCTCCACCTCCACCTTATGTCCAGTCCTCACAAGGCATACCTCCACCTCCACCTCCTCCACAGCATATAGGCAGTTACGCTTATGTGTACCCGGGAGCACCGATCGCCTCAGCACAACCTCATATCACAGTACCTATACCTCCTACTCAAGGGACAAGACCTGCAGATCCAATTCAAGTCCCTGACTTAGACGATCCAAGAGAGCAAGAAAAATTAAGGGGGAGCGTGTCGGAGGTTAAAGGTGATTCCGACTCAAAGAAATTCAGCATTATAGAAGAAAGGTTACGGGCCATTGAGGGCAGTGATTTCTACGGATCAGTGGATGCAATGGGATTGTGCTTAGTTCCGGATGTGGTAATCCCTCCTAAGTTCAAAACTCCTGAGTTCGAGAAGTACGATGGGACCAAGTGCCCCATTACTCATGTAACAATGTACTGTCGCAAAATGGCCGCCTATAATCATGACGACAAGCTATTGGTACATGTGTTCCAAGATAGCCTCACAGGGTCCGCTGCTAGGTGGTATGTGCAGCTAGATCGCACACGTATCCATAATTGGAGTGACTTAGCTAGAGCATTTATTGCACAGTACAAGCATGTCACGGATATGGCCCCGGATAGGTTATCTCTGCAAAATATCGAAAAGAAGGCCAATGAAAGCTTCAAGGAGTATGCTCAACGATGGAGAGACTCGGCTGCGCAAGTCCAGCCACCTTTGACAGAGAAGGAGATTACAGTGCTATTTGTAAACACTCTGAAGGCCCCCTATTATGAACGTATGATAGGGAACGCAACAAAGAATTTCGCTGATATGGTCATCACCGGTGAAATAATCGAAAATGCAATTAAGAATGGGAAGTTGGAAGGCAGTGATTCGAAGAAGGGTGGAGTGTCCAAGAAGAAAGAGGTTGAAACCCAAGCAGTCACCCATACAACACCCCGGTATAGGGGATATGCACCTTCCCACCTCGATTTCGACCACAGCCCCAACCTTACCCATATTACCAACCCTATTTCCCGGCCTCAAACAATGTTTCTCCCGCTCCTTACCAAAGCCCATTACATCCACCAACCTTTCGCCCAGATTTTCGTCCTCCAGCACCTTACTATACACCAACGCCTACGGCCCAACCTTACCAACCAAACAGTAGCCCAATTGTTAACCAAAGGCCTCCCCGAAGAAATACTGAAAGGCCCCCTATAGATCCTATCCCCATGGCATACACAGACTTATTCCCCCAACTGGTAAAAGGCCACATGCTCGCACCTCTTTACATGGAGCCAATGAGACCACCTTTTCCAAGATGGTATGACCCCAGTGCCCGATGTGACTATCATGGTGGAAACCCGGGTCATTCAACGGAAAATTGCACGGCTTTGAAATATAAGGTGCAAGATTTGGTCAAATCAGGGAGGTTGACTTTTTCCAAGGAAGTGGAACCAAGTATCAATGCTAACCCACTGCCCAGTCATAGTGGAGGATCAGTTAGTGTAGCTGAAGTTGGAAGGAAATGTTGCATAAAAAGACACGTGGAAGAGGTTAGGACTCCGATGAGCCTAATATTCGAGGCTCTAACCAAGGCCAAGATGATTCAGCCTGCATCGTTGGAATCAAAAGTCCATCAAGATGAACTCGACTCAGATCAAATGTGTGAATATCATATAGGATCTGTGGGCCATTCTATCCAAAACTGTCATCCATTTCGACAAGTGGTCCAATCAATGATGGATTCATTCTTAATAGAGTTCTATACGAAGGAGGAGGAAGCTGTGGTGAGTACTGCTTCAGGTGAATCTTCAGAAGACGATTATCCATGGGGAAAGCCAATGACAGTATTTTACAAAGAAAAACCTAGTCCCAAGGTGGAAGAATCTAGCTTTGTCACTCCTCCGACCATGACAATCAAGATTCCGAGCTCTTTCCCTTACAGGAGTAATAAAGCTGTCCCCTGGAAATATGAATTCAAAGCAGTGATTGAATGGTCAGACAACGTGGGCCCGGACAAGTTGGCCATACCGGGTAGTGCAAACATAAGTGGAGTAAGTGGAATTACGCGAAGTGGAAGGTGCTATACACCGGAGATGTTAGATAAGGCCAGAAAAGGGAAAGCAAAAGAGAGTGAAAAGGACAATCAAGCGGAAAAAGAGGAGGAGCAGGCTTTGTTCTCTAAGAACCGAGAGGAAAAGCTGCAAAAGCCGGTGTCGGAGGAGGACGCAAGGGAGTTTTTCAAGATGATCAAGCACAGCGAATATAGTGTAGTCGAGCAATTGAATAAGATGCCTGCTCGAATTTCACTATTATCTTTGCTGTTAAATTCTGAATCTCACCGGAACGCTTTGATGAAGGTATTGAATCAAGCCTATGTGCCTCATGACATTCCGGTTGATAGTATGGACCAATTGGCGGGAAATATCACAGCGGCAAACTGTATATCTTTCACCGATGACGAAATTCCGCCGGAAGGGCGAGGGAGTATTAAGGCCTTAAATATCACTACCAGCTGCAAGGGCCACACGATCGCCAAGGTGTTAATTGATAATGGCTCATCGATAAACGTCATGCCTATGGCCACGCTAAAAAAGATGCCGATTGACCTGTCTTACATACAACCGAGTAACATGGTTGTGAGGGCTTTCGATGGTTCTAGAAGGGATGTTGTAGGTGATATGGAAATTCCAATTGAGATAGGGCCAGTTACTTTTAATGTCCAATTTCAAGTGATGGATATTTCCCCGTCCTACAGTTTCCTGCTGGGGAGACCTTGGATCCATACGGCGGGCGCGGTTCCTTCGTCATTGCACCAGAAAGTAAAATTTGTCGTTGGTGATAAACAAGTATCCGTTTCGGGTGAAGAAGACCTTTTAATCACCAAACCTTTGTTTGTACCCTACATTGAGGCAGCCGAGGAAGCGTTAGAGTGCTCTTTCCGGGCCTTTGAGATAGTGAATGCAACATATGTGGGAGAAGGATCAAGAATACCCACTCCTCGGTTGTCAACCACCACTAAGATGCTTGTTAAACAGACACTGCAAAAGGGTTGGCGTGTCGGGAGAGGTCTGGGGAGAAATCTCCAAGGACAAAAGAAACCTGTAAAGATCATGGAGAACAGAGACAGGTTTGGCCTCGGATACAAAGCCACTGATTCGGAGAGGAGAAAGATCTTGGAAGAAAGAAGAAAGAAAAGAATAGCCCGCCTCCGAGGATATGAAGAAGAATCGAAGAAAATGGTGATCCCGTACCTCTATGACACTTTTCGTTTTGGCGGGTGCTATCACCCTGATTCGTTAGAGGCGGTGGAAGCGGGACCTATGTTATTGACGAAAGAATCTTCTCGCGGGTTCATAGTCTAAACAGTGCATGGGAAAATGACAACTTTTGATATAGAAATGATTGTGTTGTTGGGCATAGAGCTGAAAGACTGAATTGTTGAAAGGATACCTTCTATCTTTTTGTTTTTTTTGTAATGTAGTGAGGTAGATTATCAACATCTCGGTCTAGAGAGCTCTAGGAGATTGTTTTTGTAAACTTGATCTTCATTATCATTTCAATAAATTAACAAGTTCAATGCATTTCGAGTACTTTCTTTCCATCCATCATCATTTCTATGACTTTTCTTTCTTTTCATTCACTACAATTGGTAAGAACAACCAACCATATCTGTCAAATCTTTACTTTTTCAGGAAAATGGATAATGAATGTGAAGATAACCTTAACAGCTATCCGGGGTTCGATTTCGAAAATTCTATGCATGTTGGTGAACTCGATAACAATGTAGATTCAGATGATGATGCTTTGTCTCCAGATCTATTGAAAATGATTGAGCAAGAGAAAAGACCAATTGAACCCTACAAAGAGGTAATTGATATGGTCAACCTAGGGGATGATGAGAACGTCAAAGAAGTCAAAGTAGGCACGGCACTTCCATTGGTTGAAAGGCAAAGGCTAGAGGAATTACTTCGTGAGTATGTCGATGTGTTTGCTTGGTCTTATCAAGACATGCCTGGGTTAAACACTGATGTTGTGGAGCACCGTCTGCCCTTAAAAATGGAATGTAAGCCAGTACAACAGAAGCTTAGGCGCATGAAGCCGGAAATGTTGTTGAAGGTGAAGGAAGAAGTAAAAAAGCAATTCGATGCAGGGTTCTTAAAAGTAGCCAAGTATCCGGAATGGGTGGCTAACATAGTTCCTGTGCCGAAAAAAGATGGGAAAGTAAGGATGTGTGTGGATTATCGAGACCTAAACAGAGCTAGCCCCAAGGATAATTTTCCATTGCCTCATATTGATACCCTGGTGGATAATACAGCCCAACACTACATGTTTTCATTCATGGATGGTTTTTCAGGCTACAATCAGATTAAAATGGCTGAAAATGACATGGAGAAAACCACCTTTGTGACAGTTTGGGGGACATTTTGCTATAAAGTTATGCCTTTCGGTTTAAAGAATGCCGGGGCCACCTACCAAAGGGCAATGGTAACCCTCTTTCATGACATGATGCATAAAGAGATAGAAGTGTATGTAGATGACATGATAGCCAAGTCTCGAGGAGAAGAAGATCATGTAGCCAACCTTAGAAAGCTGTTCGAAAGGCTACGAAAGTTTCAGCTCAAGCTAAACCCTGCCAAATGCACTTTTGGTGTTAAATCGGGAAAGTTGTTGGGGTTTGTAGTCAGTGAAAAGGGAATTGAAGTGGACCCGGACAAAATCAGTGCGATACAAAATCTGTCGCCCCCACGCACACAGAAGGAGGTAAGAGGTTTTTTGGGAAGATTAAACTATATTTCCCGTTTCATCTCGCAACTTACGCTTAAATGCGATCCCATTTTCAAGTTGCTTCGGAAACAAGATCCGGGTGAATGGAACGAGTCATGCCAGGAGGCTTTTGAAAAGGTGAAGAAGTACTTGTCGAACCCACCTGTTCTAGTACCGCCGGTTGCAGGAAGGCCTCTGTTGTTGTATATGAC
The DNA here is from genome assembly GCA_031772115.1 of Heritiera littoralis. NCBI lineage: Eukaryota > Viridiplantae > Streptophyta > Magnoliopsida > Malvales > Malvaceae > Heritiera > Heritiera littoralis. The sequence continues at coordinate 330,234 of JAPDPK010000099.1, read as the reverse complement.
TGTCAATGAAAATTCTATGGGATGCGTGCTGGGCCAGCATGATGATACGGGCAAGAAAGAACGGGCCATTTACTACTTGGGCAAGAAGTTCACTGATTACGAGGCCAAGTACACTACAATAGAAAAAATGTGTTGTGCATTGGCCTGGGTTGCTCGGAGATTGAGGCAGTATATGTTGTATCATTCGACTTGGTTGATAGCTAGATTGGATCCCCTCAAGTACATCTTTGAGAAACCATCATTGTCAGGAAGACTAGCTAGGTGGCAAGTCATGCTTTCTGAATATGACATTGTGTACGTATCCCAAAAGGCAATCAAAGGCGGGGCAATAGCTGACTTTCTTGCAGACCGTGCTACCGACGATTATGAGCCCATTAAGCTAGATTTTCCAGATGAAGATATAATGCATGTCTTTCAAGAAGAGAAGGAAGAGCCCGACAGCAAACCATGGAAAATGTTCTTCGATGGCGCATCCAATGCCTTGGGACATGGGATAGGAGCAGTTTTAATATCTCCAAATGGAAAATATTACCCGTCCACAGCCAGATTAAATTTCAACTGCACCAACAACATGGCTGAATACGAAGCTTGTGCAATGGGCTTAGAAACCGCAATCGAGAGGGGAATCAAGAACTTGGAAGTTTATGGAGATTCAGCACTGGTTATTTATCAGTTACGAGGTGAATGGGAAACAAGGGATCGGAAGCTAGTTCAGTACCAGAAGTACATAGCTGACCTTGTACAACAATTTGACGGTATCATCTTCCAGCATTTATCTCGAGAAGAAAACCAGGTTGCCGATGCCTTGGCAACACTAGCTGCGATGTTCAAAATGGAGACAGAAACAAATGTTTCACCAATCAGACTGCGCATGAGAGATTCTCCAGTCCACTGTTCTAGTATTGAAGAGGAAGCGGATGGACAACCTTGGTACTATGATATCATGCAGTACCTTAAGAATCAACAATACCCAGAGCACGCATCGGAGAATGATAAAAAGATCCTCAGAAGACTAGCAATGGGATTCCTTATTGATGGAGACGTTTTGTATAAAAGGGGTCGGGATCAGATGTTGTTGAGATGTCTTAATGCGTCCGAAGCTAAAAGAATTCTTGAAGAGATACATGATGGAACTTGTGGGGCACATGCAAATGATCATTTCATGGCTAGACAGATTATGAGGGCAGGCTATTATTGGACTACACTAGAAAGAGATTGCATAAATTATGCTAGAAAATGCCACAAGTGTCAAATCTATGCTGACAAGATTCAAGTTCCCCCAACATCACTGAATGTCATGGCACCACCGTGGCCTTTTTCTATGTGGGGAATGGATGTGATTGGTCCCATCTCTCCCAAGGCATCAAATGGGCACAGATTCATTTTTGTGATGATAGACTACTTTACAAAATGGGTTGAAGCTGCCTCTTATGCAAACGTGACCAAGTCTACTGTTTGTAAGTTTCTAAAGAAGGAGATAATATGTCGGTACGGGCTCCCAGAAAGGATCATATCAGACAATGCTCTCAACTTGAACAATGACATGATGAAGGAAGTATGTGCACAGTTCAAAATCAAGCATCACAACTCAGCCCCGTATCGCCCGAAGATGAATGGAGCCGTTGAGGCTGCCAACAAAAATATCAAGAGGATTGTGGGAAAGATGACCAGCACATACAAAGATTGGCACGAGAAGCTACCATTCGCTTTGCATGCTTATAGAACGTCAGTGCGCACTTCTACTGGGGCAACTCCTTTCTCTTTAGTTTACGGTATGGAAGCGGTGCTGCCTGTTGAGGTAGAGATCCCCTCCCTAAGAGTCTTAATGGAATTAGACTTGGACGAAGCTGAATGGGTTCGAAGTCGCTTTGAACAATTGAATCTTATAGAAGAGAAAAGGCTTACAGCATTATGTCATGGTCAGATGTACCAGAAGAGAATGATGCGAGCCCACGATAAGAAGGTTCGACCCAGGCATTTCCGTGAAGGGGAATTGGTGTTGAAAAAGATCCTCCCAAATCACCACGATAATCGGGGCAAATGGACACCAAATTGGGAAGGACCATATGTGGTGAAAAGAGCGTTCTCAGGTGGAGCATTGATCTTGACAGAGATGGATGGGAATGATCTGCCTAATCCGATAAATTCCGATGCTGTGAAGAAATACTATGCTTGAAGAAAAAAGAAAAAAAAGAAAAAAGAAGAAGAAGAAGAAGAAAATAAAAAAAAGGGGAAAAAAAGACAGAAAAAAAAATAAAAAAAAATAAAAAAAAAGAAAAAGGAAAATGAAAGGAGAATTCAAACTGAAAACCCAAAAAGGGCAGTTGGATTAAAGGGGAATACCCAAGTTGAAAACCTGAAAGGGCAGCTTAAGATGCGGAAAAGATCAACACCTGAAGATTAAAATCATACGGAGCATGGCATCAGCCGGATGAACTCAGTGTGACGGGGCATCAACGGATTAGTTTTTTCCAAAGAAAGCACCGGTCTGGTTCGTGAAGGGTTATCTAGACATTCATTATTTATTTTGAAATTCACCACTTGCCCCTTGTGGCATTCGCTACCCAACTGTACTTTTGTTATCGTTGTCTCTTGTCAACCCAATAATAAATGTTTCTCTCCTAAATTTGGTTGTTCTTTTGGTCATTCCATAACCAACCGATAAAGTACAAGAATGCATCGCTCTTGTTAACAAAATTGAAAGGAAGATGATGATTAAAATGATAATCTACCTGCTAACATTATTAAAGAAAAAGAGAAAGAAGAAGAAAAAAAAAGAAGAGAAAGGAGGAAAAGAGAGAAATAAGGGAATGAAACAAAGGAAATTGAAAAATGTGACAAGTATATGTTGCGAACCAGTTCCGATTCGAAATTGGTGACAACTATGTTATGAAATGCGAAAAAAGATCAAGGGACACGAAAAGGACAATTCTGAGAATTTGATTACCACAATAGGAATAGCATGACCTTGTCAATACATGCATTTGCATTTCATTCGAATTATGAGAATTCAAGCAAAAAAAAAAAACAAACAACAACAACAACAACAATAAGAAAACAAAAAAAGAGGGGAAAAGAAGAAGAAAAAAAATGTTTCAACATTTTCAGAAAAAGAATTTAAAGTTTCATCGCCTCTGCTGCAAGAGGAGCACATTTTCAGAAAAAGAATTTAAAGTTTCATCGCCTCTGCTGCAAGAGGAGCACATTTCCAGAAAAAGAATTTAAAGTTTCATCGCCTCTGCTGCAAGAGGAGCACATTTTCAGAAAAAGAATTTAAAGTCTCATTGTCTCTGCTGCAAGAGGAGCATGTTTCAGGAAGATTTAAAGTTTCATCGCCTCTGCTGCAAGAGGAGCACATTTTCAGAAAAAGGATTTAAAGTTTCATCGCCTCTGCTGCAAGAGGAGCACATTTTCAGAAAAAGAATTTAAAGTCTCATTGCCTCTGCTGCAAGAGGAGCATATTTCGGGAAGATTTAAAGTTTCATCGCCTCTGCTGTAAGAGGAGCACATTTTCAGCAGGATTTAAAGTTTCATCGCCTCTGCTGTAAGAGGAGCACATTTTCAGCAGGATTTAAAGTTTCATCGCCTCTGCTACAAGAGGAGCACATTTTCAGGAACATTTAAAGTTTCTTCACCTCTGCTGCAAGAGGAGCACGTTTCAGAAATAAAAAAAAAGGAAAAAAGAAAAAGAAAAAAAGAGAAAGACAAAAAAAAAAGAGAGGAAAGAGAAAAAGAAAGATTATGTCTTGAGTCGGACAAAATTGTTGTCTACGGTCTTTGCTCTATTCCTGATCCTCAGCAATGAGCAAAGAGGGGCAGCTGTAGACACCTAATTTTTATTGTTATTTTTTATTTTTCATTCTATTTTATTTATTTTATTTTATTATTTTATTTTATTTTATTTTATTTTATTTATTTTATTTCTCTTCTCATTTTTATTATTTTCATTTTTTTTAATTAATTATTTTGATTTTGTTTATTATTATTAATATTTAAAAAAAAAAAAAAGGGGGGGGAAGGGACAGAACTGGTGCCGTGCACGGCACCAGTTCCTGACACCCCTTCCTACCCCAGCCACCACCCCCTCACCAGTTCCTGACACCCCTTCCTACCCCAGCCACCACCCCCTCACCAGTTTCTGACACCCCTTCCTGTCACCACCACTCCCCTCACCATTTCCGGCCACCCACTCCTGTCACCCCATCCCATCTATACCAAACCCCTATACCAGACTCCTTCTAAAAACCCGATCGGTAGCCAACATAAGGCTCTCGGACACTCATTCTAGAGAAGATCGACAGAAACCCTAACGAAACAAAACCAAAAAACCCCTCTCCTTGCCCTAGCCTCACCACCGAAACCCCTAAACACCACCGCCATCATCATCACCAAACTATCATCGCCGTCATCACCACCACAAACCCATCCTCACAGAAAACCCCAAACCCGAGACCTTAGGAACCCTAGATCTAAGACCTAAATCCCCATCACCTGCAACAAAAGAAACAAACCACAACAAAATCCACAACCAGATTAAAAAAAAAGGCAACAAAGCAAGAAAAAATATAAAAAAAAAGGGGGGAGGGCTTCGGTTTTTCAGATCCGTGAGGTTAGGAGGTTTTTTTGGTTAAACGGAGGCCGGATCTGAGGAGAGGGAGACGAGGGGAGTGTTTCTAGGCTTTCGGGAGTATCACCGGCGACCGGCGCACGGCGGCGCACGGCGACCGGAAATCGCCCGGCGAGGGAGAGGTTGAGAGGATTTAGGGGTTTTGAAGGTTTTTTTTTTAGGAAACTCGGACGAAAATGAGTAAAGAAAAAAAAAGGGGGTCTTATATAGAGCACCTAAACGGTGCGTTTTGAGGCCTTGACCCACGCCGATCCGCGCGTCGACCCGACCCGGATCCGAGATCCGCGCACCCGGCTCCCCTTCCTCCCGCGTGCAACCCGCGACCCGCATCCGCGACCCGACCCGCTTCGGTCCACGACCCGCAGACGTGGGCTTGGACTGAGGAAGGCTCTTGTTTTGGGTTCCTAGGCCCAATCCGCTTGGGTATATATATTTTATTTATTTATTTATTATTTATTTATTTATTTATTCTGTTTAATAGCTTATTTTGTGTATTTTTAATATGTTTGCATAACACAAAATAAATATTTGTTTGTATGAAAAATTTCTTTAGGAGCTAATAAATTTAAGTTTAATTATATAGTTATAAAAAAATAAATAAATAAATGAAATATGTAAATGACTATAGGAAATATATAGTTTAAAAAAATATATAATAAATAAATATGCAAATAAGTAAATAAATATAGGAAATATTTGGTTAAAAAAAATATATAAACATTTACAACAAAAAATGTATATAAATATATATATAAAGTAAAAAAAGAAAGCATACAAAATATATATTACATATATAAAGTGCATAAAATAGGAATATAAAATACATATAACCATGTGATTATATAGTTTCTTTTACACATATAATAAATTTTTTAGGAAATCTATATAATTCTAAATGTACATAGGATATATAAAAATGTGTAAATAGATAAATATTTATTTATTTATTTATTTTTTTCGTATATATAATTTCCTTTTTATTATTAAACAATTTACCATAGAAGAATATTTTAAGAAACTAAAAATAAAATAAGAATAGAAAAATAAATTAGAATAAAATAAAGTAAGCATAGAATTTCCGATGATGAGATATCGTAGAAGTCAAAAGTAGTGATTCTACGAATATCTCTAGGTGAGAGGAATTTATCGAATGTCGCCAAAAGTATTGGGATATTCGGTTCAATTTCTCAAGTTTCAAATTCGTGCTTATTTTAAAAATATATAATAATATATTTGGTAATAAAAAATATTTAGAAAAAAAATAATACTAATTAAATGAAAATTAATAAAAACAAAAGAAGTAATGGAGATGGGTGGGAAAAATTAATAAAAGAAAAAAGGGATTTTAGAAATATATGAACACAAAATAAACCAATAAAAATTAATAATAATAAAGTTTCAAAAATGATTAAATTAACCAAATAAATGGTAATAGGATTTCAATAAAAGATGATAACAAAAGGGATTAGGTTAATAAATCTAAATAAATAAAGACAAAAATTAATGGAGATAAAATAATAAATCTAAATAAATAAAGACAAGAATTAATGGAGACAAAATAATTTATAAGAGGTAAAAGCTAATGTCCGATGATGGGATGTTACGGAAGTCACAAGTAGTGATTCCTAACTGATCCCTAGGTAAGAGAAATTTCACTAAATGTTGCCAAAAGTATTGGAATATTTAGTGTGGTTTTTCAATAAATAAGCTTTTATCTCAAAAATATTTGATAATAAAAAATAAAATAAAATCAACAACAATAACAAAATAAATAATGTAAAATAACAAAATGAAGATAAACAATGAACATGTTAGATAAGAAAATAAAAAAAATCTATATGCATCATATATTATACGTTTGCACCATATGCTTCAATGTTAATATTAAAGAATGGAGTTCGTCCGATGATGGGATGTTACGGAAGTCACAAGTAGTGATTCTTAACTGATCCCTAGGTGAGAAGAGTCCTACTAGATGTTGCCAAAAGTATTGGAATATTTAGTATGATTTTGCAATATACGAACCTTCATTTTTAAAAAAAAGATGGAAAACAAATAAAGAATAAAGGAATAATAAATACATTAAATAAACATGCATGCGCATTATTTATTTACCTGTTTACATCACATGCATTCACGCGAATTAAATAATGTGGGTCCCACCGATGATGAGATTCTATAGAAGTCACAAGTAGTGATTCTTTAGAAATCTCTAGGCGAGGAGAATTATTTCAAATGTCGCCAAAAGTATTGGGATATTTGATTTAATTTTTCAATAAAAGGGATTCATGTTATCTTCAAAAATAAAACTTATTTCAAAACATATAATAAATTTTTATTCAATTACGCGAAAAATGTGAATCTTCCGAGGATGAGATTCTATAGAATTCACAAGTAGTGATTCTTTAGAAATCTCTAGGTGAGGAGAATTATTTCAAATGTTGCCAAAAGTATTGGAATATTTGATTTAATTCTTCAATAAAAGGAGTTCATGTTTATTTTCAAAATAAAACATATTTTAAAATATATAATAACCTTTTATTCAATTACACAAAAAATGTGAATCCTCCGAGGATGAGATTCTATAGAAGTCACAAGTAGTGATTCTTTAGAAATCTCTAGGTGAGGAGAATTATTTCAAATGTTGCCAAAAGTATTGGAATATTTGATTTAATTTTTCAATAAATGGGGCTCATGTTAATTCTCAAAGGAAGTTTTAAATATACATATAATAGTAATTTTTTAGCCAATACACGAGTTTTCTAAATAAGCAAATTAGTGTTAAACTAAGACTCTCTTATTAAAATCAAAAGATACTACGTAGTTAGGATGGTATCGTTTTTCAACGGGCGTTGTGAGGGTGCTAATCCTTCCTCACACGTAACCGTACCCCCGAACCCAACTTTGTTTTCGCAGACCAAAAATTATCTTTTTAATAAAACTTAATTAATTTTGAGATTTTATTAATAAGATAAATGTTTTAGGTGGCCAATCACACCTAGTCAAAAAAGATTGGTGGCGACTCCCCATTTTTGTTTTCGAACCATTTTTTAAAATTCGTCGAGCGCGAAGCCGTTACGACAATCATTTCTAAACAAATTCAAGAAAATAATTGAATTTTTTAATTTTAATTTATATTGGTATTAATGTGATTGTAATTTTATTTCAATATTGGCGAGTTAATTTGTTAATCCTTATTGATGTTAAATTTGAAAAAAGCATTAAAAAAAGTGAAATAGATAATTGATTTAAAAAAAATAACTGATGTATTTTGTAATTTTAATATATATAGATGTCTATATTAATATTATAATATTAAAAAATGATAATTATTTTTTTATTTTAATATAATATGTGTTAAAATATTGGATAATTTATGTAAGATATTTTACTTTTTGCCAAAAACTTTAGTTTTTATATATTTACATAATATTTTAAAGAAATGATTTATAGTGTAGCAAAAAAAAGGTTAATAGTTTTACAAAAAGAAATCAAAATCTTGTTTTTATTATGAATCGAACTTGGGTTCTTAAGTATTTAACAACCATATTAAAAATTTTTTAAAGAATCCATTGTTTTCATATTTTTTAATTGTTCTCCGTATTTTCTTAGAAAACAATGAAGATAACTTTCTTTTTGTTCTCTAGTTTTGGCCTATTTTCATTTTCTTTTTTCCAAAACTTGTTTTTCCATTTCTTCAACCATACATGTTTTATTTTGCATTTTCTATTTTTCTAAATTCCTCCAAACCTTTCTTTCTTTTTTAGACACGACTCACTATTGAATATAAAATTAAAAACAAAAACATATCATTTTGTTTAAATATACTATATATTTTTTACTTTTTATATTATTAATAACATCTATATATTTTTATGAATCTAATGATACTCATATTGCATATTTTATTTCATACTTTTCTTTTACTAATATATCATTTTTTTCTTTTATAATTATTTTTTTATTTAATCATATTCTAATATTCAAAAATTCCTTCTAAAAAATATTTATCCAAATAAGACAATTTTAAATGATAGCATTTGGAAATGTTTTAAAATTTCAAAATTTTCCATCAAAGATTTTGTTGTATATTGTAGTAACTTACTTTTTGTGTAAAATAATATTACACTAAAAAAAATATAATTTTACACGTCTCAAAATTATTATTGTCATATTTTTACTGTTTTTTTTTTAAATCAGATTCACAAGGGAGGCCAACGACGAGGGTCAATATCTTTGTTTTGCCAAGATAGTTTTCAAATCCAATTTGTTTTCCTGACAGGTCGGAAACGTGTACAGATAGCATTCCAGTGCATTATTCATCAGTGCTCTATTTGAACATAGATTTCTATAAATAGATCGTACCTTTGCTTTTCTTTCACCGATTCAAGAAACACGTTGCCAAACCAAAAACAATTCAAGAAATACTCCCCATGGCGTTGTTTACCCAAGTTTTCTTCTCAACCCCGAATGCTCCAGTTCCTATTCGCAAAACTTCACCAACTAACGATTCTAACCAGCTTCTTCCTTCTGCTTCGTTGCGTATGATTCCCAGATGTAGCTTTGCTCAAGATCACAAAATCGTTACTAGACCCTTAGAACACTTCGATTATCCAAATGAACACATCGCCATTACTGTGAGTTCGTCTTTTTACGTTCTTTTCCTTCTTTCACTGTATCCTTGCATTTCTCTTTGATTCTTAATCAGCTTATTTAGTTGTCTCAATCTTCAAAACCAACTCTCTAATCTTGCAGGATGAGTTTCGCGTTGAACACACAAACAAATTGAAGGCGTTCAAGCGTGTATTTAGAGAAGTTGGTGAAGATCCATTGCAAGGTTTGGCCATGATTGATGCTATCCAGCGCCTTGGCATCGACCACCATTTTCAGTATGAGATTGAAAAAGTTCTGCAAAAGCAGTACATAATATCTTGCACTGATGGTGGTCATGACCGTGATCTTTATGAGGTTGCCCTCCGATTTCGACTACTGAGACAAGAAGGTTACTTTGTCCCAGCAGGTGTGCAGAAGCGCAAATTCAAGCCTTTTCATAGACGACAGATTATTTTGTTCTAGCTGTTAATTAACTAATGGAAATGGTTTTTATTTAAAGGAGTGTTTAACAGGTTCAAAGACAGGGAGGGCAGTTTCAGACATGAACTAGGCAGGGACATCAAAGGATTGATGGAACTGTATGAAGCTTCACAACTGGGCATCGATGGAGAAGATATTCTTGATGAAGCCAGAGAATTTAGTTCCCAAACCCTGAAAAAATATGGAACTGGAGAAATTGACCATATTTCTGGCAAAGCTATAAGGCATACGCTGGACCATCCTTATCATAAAACCTTATCAAGATTCACTGCCAGAAACTTGCTAACTAATTTCCACGGTACAAATGGATGGATAAACATCCTCCAAGAACTAGCAAAAATGGATTTCAATATAGTGCAGTCCTTACATCAGAAAGAAAAATATCAATTTTCCAAGTAAGATTAATTATATTAGTATGGAACACAACTATAATCTTTATATTTTGCCCCAAAATCCCAACTCTCTAACGTGCTTATTTATGCTTTATGAATGTTTAGTTGGTGGAAGGAGCAGGGTTTAGCGAAGGAGTTGGAGTTTGCCAGAGACCAACCATTGAAATGGTACAGTTGGTCCTTGGCTACCCTTACTGATCCAAGCTTGTCAGAGCAACGAATAGATTATTCAAAAGCGATGGCCATGATCTATTTAATTGACGACATTTTTGATGTTTATGGGACACTTGATGAACTCACACTTTTCACGCAAGCTGTCGATAGGTATATAGGCGCATCAACTTTCAGTATCATAAACATATTATATATAATTAAATCATAGCTTTTTTACTAATTAATTAATTGCATGTAGGTGGGATTACGCTGCTACTGATCCACTACCAGATTGCATGAAAATATGCTTCAAAGCTCTTAATGATATCACTGATGAAATCAGCCACAAGGTGTATAAGGAGCACGGGTGGAACCCTGTCAACTCCTTAAGGAAGGCGGTATGTATCTTGTAGTTCTCAAATTCTATAGAAATTCTCAGACAAACAAAGAGAAAGTTAGAATTATGAGTAACATGAATACGGGCAAGAACACAAGTCAGAAGAAAAAAAATCAATATTGCGTATCTTTTGGTGAAAATCTTCTTGCATGTTTCACTTTCCTGACGATTAGTCGTTCGTGGGTTTTGTTTAATTGCAGTGGGCCACTTTGTGCAAGGCATTTTTGGTAGAAGCACAGTGGTTTAGTTCAGGGAAGACGCCGAAGGCTCAAGAATACTTGGAGAATGGAATCCTTAGTTCATCAGTACACATTATGCTGGTTCACAGCTTCTTCCTCCTTGGCCATGGCTTAAACAATAAAAATGTGGAACTAATTGACAACATGCCTGGCATCATCACATCCACTGCAACAATCCTCCGCCTCTGGGATGACTTGGGGAGTGCCAAGGTAACTAATTCAACCTCAAAGTGCTGGTAGAATTTTTAAATTTCAATGGAATATTTTTGAATTATAATTTTATAATTGTAGGATGAGAATCAAGAGGGGCATGATGGATCCTACATTGATTGCTACATGAAAGAACACCCAGGCAGCACAGTTGAAAGTGTTAGGCAACGTGTTCTTCATATGATTTCAAACTCCTGGAAGAGCCTCAACCATGAATGCCTGTCCCGGAATCCTTTTTCAAAGTCTTTTGCCCAGGCTTCTCTAAATATTGCGGGATTGGTTCCACTGATGTACAGTTATGATGAAAATCAATGCCTTCCAAACTTGGAGGAGTACACGAAGTCTCTCCTCTTTGAAAGTGTGCCTATGAAAACACTTTTCTGAAATGGCATACTCTTGCCTAAATGTACCTTGGAGAAGGGACTCCATACTAGTATCATCCAGCTACAATAAATCAAGAAATAAAGAATATACAAAATTGCCATCAACCTCTTGACCAAGTGATTAAGAATGAGTTGTGACATGTTGTAAGATTTGGATTTGAATCCAAACAACTCCATCTCTATCTTAATTATGAAATATTTCCCTTGTAAAAAAAAAAATTCAAGAGTTCATGAGAAAAGTTATTGAGCTAATTCATAAAACAATTTATAATCTCTAATCATCAAGTGTTCAGCTGATTATTTCATTATTTATTTAACTAGTCCAATATGCAGCGAAAAGCGGATTAAAAATTAGATAAACTGGAACAAGCATATAACAAGAACCACAAACCAAAAAAAAAAAAGGATGACGAAACGAAAAGAGCACATATATAACTCTCTCACAGTCCTTAAACTGAAGGCATTCTCAGCTTCAAATCAAATCGCGAGTGGCCTAATTCTATTAGCTGTATAGCTTCTTCAATCATCGAATCTTCAAGCAATCCTTCGATCAATGCAGTCCCAGCAATAACCCGTCGATCAATAGCCTCCTTACAAAGCTCAACTGCCATGTGAAACTCATTCTTCTTACAAAGGAAAGAAACAAGTGTCAGATAAGTAACCCGATCAGGTAAACAACCACTTTTCTTCAGTTCAGCATACCACTTCTTCACTTGCTCTAAATTACCATCATTGCAATACCCTTTAATGAAAACATTGTAACTCTTAATATCAGGTTTGATTCCTTTACTCTCCATTTCCCCCCACAACTCAACAGCTTCCAACATCTTATTCTCATAAACCAATCCTCTTAACTTTGCATTATAACTCCTAACATTAGGAGCAACATTCTTCCTTTCCATTAATTCCCATATTTTCTCTCCCTCAGCAATTCGACCCTCATAGATAAACCCAGCAAGCATCGTGTTAAACGTAATTATATCAGGCTCTAATCCCTTCTTCTCCATTAAATCAACCACCGACAACGCTGAATCCAAAGACCCCATGTCACAAAATGCCTTTATAACCGTGTTATAAGAAACCAAATTAGGCTCTATTCCCAACTTTTCTGGCAACTGTTCGAACAACTTTTGAATGTTATCAAACTTCTTTGAATAATCACAAGCGGCCAAAAGGGCATTAAATGACTTCACCGTGCGCTCACATTTTAGTTCAGGCATCTCATCGAACAACTTCTGGGCATGCTCGAACATACCCGCTTTGCCATAGAGGACAATCAGGCGGATTACGAAGCCTTCCTCAGAGATGTCTTTGTACTTCTTTTGGTGTTGGAGGATGTCGTCAATCAATGAGAATTCTTTTGCGGACGCGAGGCGGTGAACAATATTGGCGTAGGCATATTTGCAGTTGCTACGGAATTTGTTGGATTCGGAGGATTTCTTGAACTTGTTGGCTAGTTTTTGGAGCTCGCGTGCTTCGGCTTTGAATTTGGAAGAGGTTACGACGTTGGTCACGGTGGGCTTGGTGGTTGAAGAGAGAGAAGTGGTAAAGAGGCCGACGAGCCGGCGGAGAGAAGAGGCTTCCGTTGCTTTGCTCATTTCTTTTCCTCAGTTCCGTAGGTCTGCGCGTCAAGCGCTTTTACTATAAGTAGCATGCAATTTTAAAATTTTAAGCTTAATATTTAATCAATACATAATATTAAAATTTAGTTTTTTTCCAAAATTTAATGGGATTTTTTAGTTCTTAATTTTAATATGTTAAATATAATAATTTAAAAAGCACCCATTTGTAAAATCTTTTATTTTTTATAAAAAATAAAAAAAAATTACTTGAGCTCATATTCAAACTTATAACATATCATGTTTTTTTTTAAATCATAAGATTATTAACTAATAAAATCTTTTATTGTTACACGACAATAAAAACTATCCTGGCCAAGCCCATGCATGGATGGCACTTTAAGCCAGTTAACACAAGTACATAACTTTGCTATGGCATTGCGCATCCTTGTCCTCAGACCAAAAGTAGTTTGTACTTCAAATTTCAGATTTTCGGTAGCAAAAGCCTCACACATTTTGTACTTTCCGGTCAACAATATTAGCACCTAACTGCCAAAGACATGAAAGTAACACTGAGCAAATATTAAAGCAAACACATAATTGGTAAAACTCACGATTATAATTAGGGTTGTAATTAAATCAAGCTAAAACGATTTTATATTGAATTTGAGACTGATTTGATTAGAAAATTTAAATTTAAAGCTTAACTTGAATAAATTTAGTTTTTGCAATTTGGATTCGATTCAATAAATTTAATTTGTTATTTTCAAATCATATATTATAAGAATAAAATAGTGAATTAATAATAAAATATATATTAAAAAGTTCAATTAAGTTTGTGAGTTTATCAAATCGAATATTAAAATATTTGAACTCAACTAAACTTATTATTCAAGTAATTCAAGTTAGACGTAAGAATAAATGAGTTAAACCCAAATATTTATCGAATTGAATTTAAGTAACTCATAAATAACTTGTTTACATCTCTAATTATAATTATATAGAAAATATATATCCATATTTTAGTGAATTTGTTGATATTAGTATAACAGATTTTGGGTTTGCAACTGTCTAAAAAGAAGGGCAGGGGCTCATGAAAATATTAATGGTAAATTTTAACAGGCTGGTGTCTCCAACAAGCAAGCATAACTGCCAAGATTCTTTCTCTCAAACAATGTCCTTGTGACTTGTGTGAATCATGCATATAAAAACAGTTCTCGCCATGTTCCAAGTTGTAGTTTTGTTAGTGCTCTCTCTTCCCTCTGCATTTTTATAATATCCCACAATCCAAAGAGCACTAGCAAATCAAGACTCCATGGATATGGATTTTGTAGGCTCTGAAATGACTGGGATATCCTGCATAACTAATCATCGAGGTCCTAGTAGAGGAAGAATGGAGCTGAGAAGGCTCGAAGATGATGAGTACAAAGAATTCAAATCGAAGAACCTACTTGCCGAGAGACGGAGGCGGCAGAAACTCAGTGATAGGCTCCTGAGTCTGCGTTCAATCGTCCCAATAATCACAAATGCAACTACCCAAAACCCATATATTCTTAAATCTTCGGTTTCAGTTTCCCAATTTGCTAATTTTGACAACGTTTTGTCTAATCTTCTGGTAATGTTTCCCTGTTGTTCCTGATTGCAGATGAACAAAGCAACGATAATTGAGGATGCAATTACTTACATCCAGGAGCTGCAGAAGACTTCACAGGTTCTCAGCGAGCAGCTACTCCAAATGGAAGGATCATCTGAAGTGGGAGTTAAGCCAATGACGATTGAAATTGATGCAGCAGAAGATATGAAGAAATGTGGGATAAAGGTTGTTCACCCTTTGTTCATGAGTCATAGTTTTTATCTCTTCCACTATATAACTGTCATATCCAACTGTGATGTTTGTACAGGAAGAAGTTGAGGTGAGCAATATTGATGGGAACAAGCTGTTAATAAAGATCATCCTTGAGAAGAAAAGGGGTTGCTTCACTAAATTGATAGAGGCCATGAATTATCTTGGCTTTGAGCTCAGTGAAACTAATGTTACCACTTTTAAAGGAGCAATGCGTATATCATCCTGCTTACAGGTAAGTTTGGCTAGTCCAAAACTATTTCCATGTGATGTGTGAACTATCTCAAGGTTCATATCTCTATTCTTTGTGTAGCTTTTGTAAACCTAAATTGTCAAGCTAAAAGGTAATGTTACATATATTATGATTTCAGGGAATTTATGGGGATACTCTCATGGTTGAGCAGATCCAGGAGTTGCTGTTGGAGATCGTCAGAAGCATTAGAGACTGTTCTGAAATCTGAATGTGCCATTGATGAGTCTCTGAATTATGAATCCGATAAGACAATTCTAGGATTATAGTTTATTTATCCAAGAACATACTGAATTGCAGCAGCAATAATATGACTTAAAGAATTCTATTGTTTATCATGGTTGAGAGGGAACCTTGATTATTTTTAAGACTGGGTATTGAGAAGAACAAAGAGAAAATGATGCATGATTATTTTAGAAATTTAATTTCCCTGTTGGCTGACAGATGCAATTCAACTTGATGCTGAATATTAGATTGTTTAAATTGTGAAACATAGACAAATATACCGATGACATTGGTTTATCTGGAACTTTGCCAAAATTCATGAAGCCATCTTTGATGGCTTCGTTGGAACCGACTTTCTAGCTCGGTGAAGTTGAATGCAATCGTATGGAACACAGCTGTTACTCCTTGTCATTTTGTTGATTCCTCACATTCTCCGTGGTAAATTAAATTGAAGAGTACCTGGGGATTAGATCTCCCCAAAGTATACCTTCCCTAACACCACCTCCCCTCAAAAGAATATTATACAAGATCACGAGAATCAACAATCAAACAAATGGAACAGTGTTCATGTTTTCAAACCAACTCTCATAAAATATATAGACCAGACAATATATGAAGAAACAGTTCAAGATTCCTTCTCTCTATAAATATGACCAACACTGGTTTCTTGGCAAGAGCTAAAGTTTTACTATCTCGTTTGAGTCTTATGGCTCGGTTTTGTCACCTTGGCATTATTTTAGCTGCTGAGTGTTTTTGTTTTATTGTCATGTTTCAAGCAACAGATGGTTCCCGGCTCATCTCAACAGAAGCCGGAGCAGATGCTGATCCACCAGATGTCGAAATGATAGCAGGGGCTCCATCTGATAAGTCTGCAGCAGGCGGAGATGTCATCCTTGGGGGATTTGTGATGGCTGTGGTGGTTGCAGTTCTTTGCTACCTTCGCGTCACAAGGAAGAACCTAGAAGCCCATACCTAGTTTTCAAAGCTCTTGCTCGAGTCGGAGTGTTAAGATTGTTGAAACATAAACTACTTACTATCCTCAAAATTTTCATATTGTTTAGGATGGAGGATGGAGTTTCATAGTCAGGCAAGTGCTTGATAGAAATATTAAAATTACAGAACCTCAGAACATAATAGTGTACATTAATATACATGATTACTTCAAAGTTTCTAATGTTTTCAACTTCTGATACAATAATTTAGCAGTGTCCTACCATTTTGAAAGCCTGCCAATTCAATTTGATCATATAAGGGGCTCACATAATTATGATGTTCAAGCGAATAAGTGGTCTAAGTAATGAAAAATCGAACTTTGAACCTAAGTGCTTAATAAAAGTTGGCTATGACCAAAATTTGCAATGGAATGCGGTGATTGAGATCAAAAGAAAATCCTATGTCCTAACTTTTAGCTTGGAAAATCAAGAAGTGGTAACTTTCCTGAGAAAATAATATAACTGAAAGAGAAAATCACTCAAGATCTTTTTCATTAACAGTTTTATAAACTCCAAAAATCAGTCACTTGATTCCGAAATCTTTTCTTCCATTTCCATTTTTACACCCTACGGATTCCATCTACAAACTGAATTCGATATCTTGCTTTGGAAATTCAAAAAAGCAAAAAAAAAAAAAAACAAAGGGAAAAGAAAGAAGAGAAATGGAAAAAGAGAAAGCAAAATCTCTTGTGATTCATGAACAATGAAGGATTGGAATTTCATCTCTGAACTTGAAATCCCTTCTTCCTTCCAGCATTCTCGGACAGAACTTCTGCATTGAACAGCCAATTTTTAGATGATTTAAGAAAAAATTTAATTCCATAAGACTCTGACAAACATAATCAAGAACACAAATAAGAGAAAAGGGAACAAATTTATAGATTTAGAGTAGTTATTTTCATACTTAATCAAGAAAGAGATTGTGTTTTGGACAGAGTTTCTCTGCCACCAGAACGGAAATAAGCAGAATAAAAGAAACCAATAACTGTAAACAAATTCATTCTCCAAATCTATCACCAATAAACCAAACAAAACCAATGTGTCAGAAAGGATAAGAGAGAAGAAAATTACCCTGAGGCTTGCAAACAGGAGGATCTTCAAAGAGAGAAAGAGAGAGTTGCTTATGAGCAACACCAATATCAAACAAGATAAGCCCAGAAGAAGGATCATTCACTATGATACCTTTAACAGGCAACCATAAAAACAGCTCTTCCTGAGAGAGTCCTTCGAGCCCCACAAGCCCACCATAGCTAAGGTTAGCTTTCACTACACGGTCAAAGAGCACTCTCCCATCAAACTTGGCCATGCATGGTCTTTCCAGATGCACTTCCAGGCGACCATCAGGGTCAAGTTCGTAGGACTTGACATTGTCTGGGAAGAGACCGGCAGGCAAGCCTTGACTCTGGAGGAGATCTTGTATGGAGGAGGTGGCTATGAGAGGGAGGAGAAGAAAGAGAGTATAGAATAAAGATCTGGGTGTCAGAGTTTTCAGAGATGGAGACATTGCTTGTAGGATTTTGAAAGACAGAGACAGAAACTTGGGATGCTGAGGTTTTTTCAGGGGTTTTAAAATTTTAATTAGGTTGTGTTCTTAGGGTAGTACAGTACGGGTCAATTCTAATGATAGAATATGGCAGTGGGGGCCAGGAAGGATTGCCCCATTTCTAGGCTGGCAAACTTTTATTTATATTGACCTGACTACCCTTTCTCGATCTCCCCTTATACTTTGCTGTTCTGACATTGAATGAACATGTTGGAGGGTGATTTGGGAAATCTGAACTTATCAGAAAGTTTCAGAAAGGAATCTGATAACAATGAAAAACAATTCGGTATTGTGCACCAGGATTGTCAAACTCTGTTTCATACTAGGCTAAAATTGTCAAAATATTCACACCTCACTCTGAAAATTAGGAGGTTTGAATTTGACTACTTTCCCGGCCATTATTCTGCATTTTCTTTTCTTTTTTTAAAATTTTAGTTTCTTTCATTAGTATTGATTTGGTAAACACATGTAAAACTACTACTATTACTACCAGTTTTAAGTAAATCACCGATGACAATGGAAGCCTAACTCCCCTAAACATGGAGTCTTGACATGTAACAGGTAAAAAAAACCAAGTAAAAGGGTTTTGAATTAAGGTAATTAATAGGTTGCCACATTAATAAACAAAATGATTTAAATACTTTATTATCACTGGCATAAGCAAGAACCACTTTCCTTCTCTTTATGACTTTTGCTGCTCCTCTAATGATACCATTGTAAATGTATAGATTGGAATGTCTGGTGCTTTCTTTTGACCTGACCCCATCCCCCTCACTCTTTCTCATCTCTTCTTTTGTTTGTTCGCTGCATTGTTTTCTTTAGTTAAAGCTATGTTAGTAACCTCTTAATTCAACTGTGTTCATCAAGGATTTTACATAACTTTGCAACTGTTTCCTTTTTAGCAAATCTTGAGGAATCTCACCTGATTGTCTACAGTCAGTATCTTAAATTGTGACTGTTCAGGCACTGTTAGAATATGATTTTGATAACTCCAGAAGCATTCTCAAGTAATAGCCATCAAACTTAAGTTGCTGCCTTGTGCTATTATCAATTATTTTGCTCCATACTAATGATGTCTGTCAATCCATTGTTGAAATTATACAGCTGATGCCCAACAACAGTTTTTGTCTTAGAGAATTCTGCAATTTCATTTCCCTTTTAAAAACTTACTGCTCTTCTTCTTTGGTCACAGACTCACAGTTACTATTAGATTTTGAGAAAGAGTTTGTTAATGAGAATTATACCCGTGGCAAGGGCAACATAATGAAGCGATTTCTTTGAATATCACCTGCAATTTTACAGATTTTACATCAAATAGATTGCTTGAAACACTTGAAAGCAGTACTTCAGAATTATTAAAGAACAGCTGCATACAACTAAAGAACCAGTGTAGGTAGATGATGGGTCTAACATGAAGGAAATACTTGCTCACAGACAGAATTGTTCATGCTGCTGCAAACTTCATTACAGTATTATTTATTGGGACCATTTTGGCTAAAACAAAAGCAAAGAAAGACTTAATTCAACCATGAAAATTCCTCATGGTACTCCACCTGCCTGGATAGATGTTGTTCTTGATAATGCCTTTCATAATTATAGATGGGATTCTCGTAAATACCTCCATTGCCCCATCGTTCACCGTAAGGATATGAATTACCAAACAGATAATTTGCACTCCCCTCCCATAGGCAGTTTTCATTGCTCCTTTTACTACAAATTCCATGACAATTCTGATGGTCATTCTCCCTCTTAGCACGAGCCAAGCAGGGCCAGTAACCAAACAAACTTTCACAAAGGTCCATTGCTTCTAAACCATACCCTGGAGGAATTTGAGGCACATGATCTCCAATTGCTCCATTTCCATTACCACTCCAAGAAGAGTAACCGTCAGGAAAATTTTCCTTACTATCTTCCTCTTGGTATGAGTCTACAGGCTTCCCTTTGGAACCAACGTTATCATCTCCATCACTATCCTGAGATTGCTGCTCTTGATCTTCAGTTGTGGTTGCTTTGCTTCCTTTGCTAGGTCTTTTTAGAGGTTCATCAATTCCTTCTTTCCCATAAGGCGACTCGATGGACCCATAGGAAAAATTATTCAAGGATAAATCATTTGGATCCACTGATGAACGTGGATAACATATTCCCTCAGAAGGGGGCAGAGGTTTTCCATATGTTGCATCAGGATCATAACCACCGCCATAAGGCGTTGGATCATACTCCTCAAATTCAGGCTCATTGAACTCTGAGACAGAATATGAGCCAATAAATCGAGTCTTAACAGTACAATAATCCCCACCATAAGGGTCTAACCCATACTCGACATATTTAGGCTCACTGCAATTGTATGAAGAGTATGCAACTATTGATTGACCAATACTAGGATCATAATCACCATAACAAGGAGCTGAATCATACTCCAAAGAATTGTAACTATTGTGAGCGTAGCTAGAATGAGCTGCTAAGGCTTCTGATGAAAAAAAATCATGGCTACCATCATAAGGAGTTTGGTAATACTCACCAAAATTAGCATCATAGTAGCTGGAACTGTAATATGCCATCGCAGATTCACCAATCTAAAACCTGGGTTTCAGTGAGCAAATTCTGGCGGAGTAAGAGAAAATGGTTTTTTTTTCTGCAAATCGCTCTAGCTATGCAGTCTCTGTGTCTTGAAAAGACATCATTATCTCTACCACACAGATTTTATCTCACTTTATCATATGGGAAAGAGTAAAGTTTGTGCACATGTGAGCAGAACGGTGAAATTGGCACTTTGATAACCACCGTTCAACTTTTGTTTTATTTGGAAGAAAAAAGGTCTTCTAAAGAAAGAATGACATTTCAATTATCACCGCATGAAAAACTAACATTAATGTATGTACAAGTAACCCATTGGTTCACTGCTCTGAATCTACTCGCTGAACTGAGAACGTCAAAATAGCATAATTAATGGATCAAGCTGAACATGATAGAAAAAGAATCCTAACAAATCTTATTGTAAAAGGGTTTTCAATCTTGCAGAGAGGGTTAAGGAGTGCAGCTGGCAAGTCCCATCATGCACCTAAAAATGCAGCCACATTATTATTATTATCCCCTAAAGGAGGTGATGCGAACCCTTAGCTGAAAGCAAGATAAACACGCAATCTGCCAAAAAGTCTCACATTCATGTATAGTTGACAAAATGGCTTAAATGCATACAGCCTTAAGGAAATCAGCCGCCATATCAAACTAGTGAACTACAAACGATCTCTGCGGTAAATCAAGACCATGGTCATTCCAATCCAAACCTGCGGGATGCGGCCACTGCCCGAGTGGCGACTAAAATCCAACGGATCTGCAACAATTTCTACCGTGGCAACTTTTCCTTTCTGTGTTGTTCATAGCAGGGAAATAATCCGAGGACACCACACACTTACCACCTGCAAGAAAATATGATACTTAATCTGAGCAGAGACAACAGAAGTAAACAGCAAAAGTTCATAAAAGCATATTTATACCACGCAAACTATGCAGAAAAGGAATCTCCTCTCAACTCAAGGTTTTGGATTGGTCTGCGATGTCCTCAAAGGTGCTACTTCACCCATTCCTAACATGGACAAAAGGATTTGAAAGTGTCCAAATTCCACTTCATATTCAAAATAATTGAACTGATGGATTTGGAGAGCATTGGTACCTTGAAAACCTTCATTCATTGCTGACTTTCTTCTGCGTGGACATTTTCCATCCTTGCTTTTGGCTTCGCCATGGGAGGGGAGGAAACTGAAGTCAAGTCAAACAGTGATAGTCAACACAAGAAAGACAAAACAAGTTTAACTAAGGAGTTGGATTAGGACTCAACCCGAAAGAGAAAACAAACAATATGAAACTCTAAACCCGTCCAAAGTCCAAAGCCTGTAACTTTTTAGGCTTTAGTTTAAGCCCAAAATGATAACACTACTTTCCCTGAACTCCAATAACCGTTTCGATCGCCAAGAACATTCAATAGTAGTATAGGATGTTATTCAACCCAGAAAAAGTGCGTTATTCAACCGATCAGCCATTACGAAAATGTCATAAACACAAACCCTATGAATTGTGTATAAATGTGCAAATGACTGATTCAATTCCTATTTCAATATATTCAAAAAAAAAAAAAGTTCACTGGGTTTGTTGTAGTCTTGTGGCCTTGTAGATGGGAAAGAAAGTTATGTTTATAGACATAACAATTAAGTAGCATAATTGCATATTAACAAAGCAAAGGTAATGCAAAACATGGCCACATTCATTCCTGCATATCCCAGCATCTTCCCTTCTCTTCCAACATCCTCAATAATAATTGCAGAAAATGGTTGGCCCTCTTCCAAGGCCCATCTCACTGGACTGCCTCTGCCATTGTACAAAGAAGGCAACAGTAGAACAAGAGAAATTGATTGCTAGTTTTAAGATTTAAATCTCAAAATTATTAAAAAATTCATACGAGCCAACTGAACTAAATCCCAATTCATTAGTATATCATTTGAGCATATCGGTAATCAGCACTTTGATGCCTCTATTTTCTACCCTGAGAGTGACCAAGCGAATAATGTAGCGAAAATTTGACGAATCTTTTGGAGGGAATTAACTATTAAGTCTAAAGTACGAAGACCAGATTTGCAATGTCCATTGACAAATATTAATAGTCCAATTTTATACTCCTTGAGTACTTACAAAGATTAGGTTCATGTCACATCATATCAAACACAAAGTTGAAGGATATCAAGAAAAGGCCAAACTAGATACGTCGATGATAATAATGTATATAGTCTCCCAAGTCCCAAGTGAAATTAGTTGAGGACGAAAACCCAAGTTTTTCCTGCCATTAATAAACAAAATTAATTTTAGATATAACACAATAATGTGATACGAAAACTAAAAAAAATATGAAAATTACAAGTTAAATTTTTGGTAAAAACTACATAGGAATTTGACAAAGATTAAAAAATTTATTTTGTATTTGATGTATTGACATAATTATGGTACAATAATTTTTGTATTATACATTAGACAAATACGATTTAACACAATACAAACATTAAATATAAACACAAATCACAAGGTTTAAACAAAACTAAGTCACTCTATTACTTAAGTACAGTTATTTGACCAAATCTTACATCATATCAGCAGTTCAACAAAACTGGTTTGGTTTTAGAGGGATGAGCATTAAAAAAACAAGGAATAAACAATGAGAAACAGGGAAAGGGATTAAGATATAGTTGTCTTCATTTTTTAATCTTTTTTAAAAGGCTATGCATAGAATTAAAGAAAAGCCTGGTCGAGATCCTTGTGTCATGAAAGATAGTGACTTTTTATCTTTAATTTGGTTTAGGCAAACTGAAGTACTGAATTCTATAGTTTGTCTGTGGATTGAATCTTATAAGTTTTAGAATATTATTTGACTTTTGTATCTGATACATCAGGATTTCCGGATTTCTAAATATTTAACACAGCTCTTTGTACAAAATTTTCTACTTGATTATTATGTATTTGGTTGCAACTTGCGTTTATAATAGTTTTTTAATTTCTTATCTTGCCATAAAGGTCAAGATCATTTATCGAAGTAAGAAATCCTTTGCCAAATTCCACAGGGAGCAGTTTAACCTTCGCTTGTGGATCATTTGGAATGTTGTTCTTGGACGAAAGCTTCATTGATGACCCCTTAAAAGAATAAGCTGTAATTATGTCAGGTATTGTTTGACTTAAGCAGGTAATGAGATATCTGACAGAATTGTCTAATCTTGTTTCCCATTCTTAATTGTCTCTAGTCTCACATAATACTAAAAGCTTTTCGATATGATTCTTCTTCAACGTTCTTCATCATCATCTTGTATTAGTCTTCAGTTTTATATAGGGTAAGTTACTAAATCATCTCAACTTCTCTGATGGAATTAGCTACACAGATTCACGAACACATACCTTTGGCTTTGAGACTGAGTGTGCTGATTATGAAAATGGAATATCCACATGAATTTGACTTTGGGATTTTGAAATTAAAACGAATGAGAGTTACTTCACTAGCTACTTGAATGTTTCACGAGGTAAGAATTAAAAATGTGAACAAGAGAATTCAGATGAGACAATGGAGTGGGGAAAAGAGGCGTGTGGACAATAAACTGAGCAGGGTGGGGGAATTCTTTCTCTAGCAATTATGACAAGAAGAAGAATAACAAAGAGAGTAGGTCCAACCCGTTTCTCTACTCCATTTTACCATCATGAAACCTAAAACAAGCATTACCATGTATAACTCCCCAAACCTGAGTCCATTGCTTTTGAAAGTCCTTTGATCAATTAGAATGAAATTGACCCATCTGCCGATTCTTTTTCTAAAGTGTAATGATGATGTCAAGCTGTGGAGTGTGGGGCTTTTCAATTCTTACCAGTTTCATAAGCTTAGAGAATATCACAAAATTAGCCACCCTCACCCCCTTTCTCAACGGGGTGTGGGAACAATATAAATCTTTGATGGGGATGAATGATCTAACGGGAAATTTTTTTGAAAATGATGGTTTATTCATGAGAAGGTTCTCTTTTATTTCTAGAATTGGTAATATCATATTTCAAAAACATTCAACATCAATTAAAACTGGCAAGAGTTTGTAATCAGTAAATCAAATTGTGAATTAACAATATTAGTTCAGACTTGAGAACGAAGCTTGGAATATCAGTGGAAACTCCAATGAATGGAAAGAAGTACTGCCAGGTGCACAGATAGCAGACAACACAAAGAAAATTTTGAAGTACTGATCTTTCAATTGTAGACCAATGTAACAATAATCAAGGACATGTGTGAGCATTAGCTGACAAAGAATGACCCTTATTTCAATCAGTGTCCTATAATCAATCTTAAGAATATATTAAAAGGGGGGGAGGGGGGCATTACCTGGGGACCCCTAAATGACAAAAGAATGTTTCTAATTTACATAGGTCAATCATCCCATGTCAAGTTGTCAACCCCACCAAATGAAAGTTTATAAGTCCAAAAAAACAATGATTAATGGACTGTTGTGCTTTGGAATTTAGGAGTAGGTTTTCTCTTTGGTGCAAAATGCATTTCGAAAAAAGTTCAACCCCATAAGATCATAGAGTCAAGCTAGACAGAGATGGCCAATGGAGGGAACATGCACCTAATTAAATGAGAAGGGTTTACAAGTTATAATTAGGTTATAGTGTTATTGAAAGATAGAGGGAGAAGTAGGTGAGAATTAATTACAAGGATTTAAAGAAATAACCTTACACATTAATAATAATGACACTCCTAATCCGAAATGATAGAATTCAGAGATAGGATGGTAAGAAAAAGAGGAATTGCTTGTCACTAAACCGTCAGGTGATCTCCTTCCAAAGAAAAAAAGAAATGGAGAAACTATTGCACAATGGAAAAGGGGGAAGTCATGTAGTGCAACTTACTATAATTTACTACAAACACAGTATTAAGCCACTTAAAACAAAGATTTCACCATTTGTTTCTTTTCTCGTTTTAATATTCCTCACAACCATGGACTATAAATTTAAACCGAATATAACTAGCCACCAGTCTACCACATGATGAAGCAGGAAGTTCCAACATGTAACTCATTTTCACAAAGAAGCCTTTTCAATACCTTTTAATATATTTATAATGCACATTAGAATAGTAAAATCACGACTATAAAAATTTTAAATCTCAAAAATAAAAAATATATGTCGATAGGTACTTTAAGATAGTGTATTACTGTATTTGCTAAGTTAATAATCCCACTACCATCATGTTTTACACAATTTCACAAATAATAATCTATATATCATATAATGTAAGAGTTCAACCTAGCTTAATTAATTACTTATAAAGTATAATAATAGGGAAGGAAAAGGGTATGTGTAAAAAGAAGAGAGAAGAAAAGGTGGCAAGGGCGGCTGCTGTTGTTATGGTGCGTGTTTCACCGATTTGGGGGTTGACCAAACAAAGCAAAGACACCGCACACGTTGGAATCACAAAACGTATGGACCAAATTGGGGTTGAAAACTTGGAGTCGAACTCTCAAAAACCCTGAATTTGCTGGTCAACCCATGGCCACAAAACTCGTGGCCTCTCTCTTCTCCTCATCTCTCTCCATTTGTTTATGTTGTTCACATTTCGTTAGCCTTTGCTTTTTACCTCATTTTCCTTGTTTCTAGTTGCCATCGTGATACCTTGGGTTACTTTACTAAGGTCACTATGTTGTAATATCCCTATTTGTGTGGACTAATTAAGTGTAATTAATTTCATATAATATTTAATTAGTAGTATAATTTTGTATAAAGTGTGACTCATAATTAATTATATTAAATATATAATATATGTGTATAAACCTATAATGGGATGAGTTTGTATATGAATTCCATGGAGAGAGGTCCCTACTCTCAACCTCTATATATATGAGGCTGGCCCATTAAGTTTCATAACTTTTGTTGAAGAGGGATGAGAGTAGTTTCTCCCTCTCTCTCTACCTCTCTCTCTCACTCTTTCGTTTTATCTCCGTTTCAAGTCTAAAGACAGTCAATGGAACGCTATCGGAGAGGGCTTCGACAACGCGATAATGTGGTATAGCAAGATTGAACTCTCGCCCGCATTCATGTCAGTTTTACTGCGATTTAATTTCGTGTTAGTGACTTGGTGAGGTATTAATAAATTCTAACAATTAGCATCAGAGCCCACTCACCCAAAGAGTCACTAACCGCTTCAGATCTAGAGAGAGAAGCCATTAAAGCTCCATTTTGAGCTTTTGCATTTTCGGATTTTTTTTTAAACCCACGTCGTTTCTTGCAATTTTTTGACTTAAAATTGTTAGATTCATGTTGCATGATGTTTAAGGGTGAAAAACCCCTTAATTTGGAGCAAAAATGGCGTGAAATAAGTCCATTTTCGGTTGGATCGGGTCGAATGACCAGTTTTTCTGAAAAAAGGGTCTGTTCGCCGAGAAGCGATGGCCTGACAGGCGCGCGATGCGCGCCTCTCCTCTCTACATTACACGCGCCCGCTTATGGAAATTAAAAAAAAAAAGATAAATATTTTTTTTGGGCCCTTATGGCCGTATGGGCTGGTTTTTTTTAGTGTTTGGGCCACCGATTTTTGGGACCCATTTTTTGGGCATTTTTTTCTGGGCCATTTTAGTTTGTTTTGGGTTGGTTTTTTTGTTTTAAGGTGGATTAATTTGTTGTGTTTATTATTTTTTTTTGGGCCACCAATTTTAGATGATAAAGGCCAAATGCTTTGAATTAATTGGCCCATAAATATTTATTTAATTTAGGCCATCATAAGTTTATATTATGGGCATTGCTTATTTAATTATTTTTTAATTGGTCATTTAGTATAAAATTAATTTTGGATAATTAAATTAATTAATTTTAGGTCATTTTGCCTAATTAATTTAGGGGCCACGTTGATTAATTAATTTTATTTGGCTATTAAAGTTGGATTAATTATTGATTATTTTGCATAATTAATTAATAGGTCATTTTGGATTATGGTTTAATTGACCATTTTGATTAATTAATTATGAGCCATTTGTATAATTAATTTTAGATAATTTTGGCCATAAGCCAAATTATATTTAATAGTCATAATTAGTTATTAAGCCCGAAATTAATGTGATATAAGTGAATTTTTTGGAGGAATTAATTTTGGAGTAATTTCTAAAAATTTAATTACTCATTTAATTCTTAATTCACTTAAATTTTGAAATATATACTCATGCCCATAAATTACTAATATTTGGCCTAATTAAATAAGTTTAAATAAACTCTCTAGAAATGAAAATTGCCTTATTATTTGAATATTCACATTTATGTGAAAATATTTTTTAATTAATTAATGTTGGACTTGAAATTGCTACATATGCTTCAGAAGTTGCATATTTTGGATGTAGTTAATTTTGGTCAATAAATTTTGTGAATATTCTTGAAATTATAAATCATTAATCGGATTGGCTAGTACTTGCCTGTCGCAGGAATAGTCATGAAGATTTTTTGACGATTTATTCTGATAATTTTTAAGGATATAATAATAATAAGGCAATGCATAGTGATAGTTTGTAAGACCCGAATTTTATTATACTATATACTATATTTGTACATGATTGATGGTGGAAATTAATTCTTCTAGTGAAATTAAAGAATCATTGGATGTGAATTTCCACTTTGCATTTTAAGTCATGATGTATAGTATGGTTGATAAAAGAAAGAAAAACAAATATCAATTGTAACAAGGAATATATGGGATTTAATCTTGATAAAAGGTCAAGATAGTATATATAAGGTATGAAAGCATTAAATGAGATGAGATAAAATTAATAAATGTGGCTAACGTTGGCGTGGAGAAGAAGAAGAAGAATGACAAGAGAATTAAGGGCTAGAAGACAAAACAAAGAAAAGGATGGGGAGTTAGCCAATCAACGTTGGCTGAAGAGACATGGGTGAAGAAAAGAGCAAAAAAAGGAAATAGAAAAAGTCCAGGAAAGAGGCGGCAGTGGACTTCTCGCCGGTTGCTTCATTTGACAAAGGAGACTAAGCATTTAATAGCAAGAGGAGCAAGCCAATAAGAGTGACTGGCAGTGGCGTGGACTGGAGGAAGAAGAGGAAAAAGGAAAGAAAATTTTCAAAACATGCAGAGGAATTTCTTCTCGCCACCGTCCACTAGCTGCAGTTTTTCCACAAATTTTAATGCATGTAATGATGAAAGAAACGTGATAAGAAAACAGTCGATAGTTTCTAACAGGATCAAATGGCTATATAAAGGAATACGTGAGGGAAGATGATGTCGTCAACTTCATCCTCTCAAATAACCTCCTCGCCCAATTCTGTTTTCTGCATATCCATCTTTCATTCCTCCGTTTTCATCATAAATGAGCCATGCAATTTCATCTGTTAGCTAGCCAAACCCTTCTGCAGTGTTGAAAAGCCAAGGAACAAGAGAAACAAAGCTAAGGGAGGCAAGAAATATTCTGTTTTTGGAAGAGCAATTGGGTTAAGGTGAGTTCCATAATTTCTATGGTTTCCTTGATATTAAATACTGGATTTCTATGTTTTATAACGTTATAAACATAGATATAGCCTTGTGTTAGCTAAACCTTACTAGAATATATAAGAACTAGAATAAGGTGTAGTCTGAATCAGAATAAACAATGAAGATACTGGAAAAAAAATGAGGATGGGCAAGCTAAAATCTGGAATGAGGAAGTGGCGAGACTACCACATGCAAGTTTAATACATAGGTGAGCCGCCAATGAACAAAACAGTAGTGTCAGGCGAACTCACATGCAGGGCATGGCGAGTTGAATGGTCGGGCGAGCTCCCATGTTGGGCGAACTCCAACAAATAAGCCATAGGAATGGCGAGAATGATTGGGCGAGCTCCCAAGAGTAGATCAATTATGAATGGGCAAACTCTATGGGCGAATGGCGGACTCAGTCTCGCCAAAGTGTCCCAAATATTAGGAAAATATAAATAGTTTAGAAAATATTCGAAAAAGGAATATTAATAGTTTTAATGTAATTGTGCAGACGGGAATAGAGAAAGGCGAACAAGTTGCAAGGCTTCTTTAGACGAGGTAAGGGAGTTGTGTGTTAAAAGAATGCATGTCCTGTGGAGTTAAATTTATGAAAGTACTGAGAATTTGTTTTGGTTTAAGACATGCATACTATTTTGATAAATTTCCTTGTTATTGGGCTAACTGGTAAGGGCGGGCGAATTGACCCTTCGTTATGTTTTGGGCGAAGAGCCCCTCTTATGATATTTTGGCGGGCGAGTGATCTTGTTTTATGAAAAACTTGGGCGAGTCCTTTTATTTTCTTTTGGGCGAACTACCCTGTTTTAAATAGAAAATCCGAGCGAGCCATTGTGGGCGAGCAAATTTCACTTTGTTTTAATCGCTAAGGATTGGCAGGCGAATACTAATTCCCCCACCTTGGAGTTCACCATGGGCGAGCCGTGATGGGCGAGCTGACCATGGCAAAGAGGTATAAAGTACATTTTCTTAAACGAAAAATGAGACAAAATAATATTTTGAAAATAGAAAATACGAAACCTTTTGGGCGAGTTGATCCAATGGGCGAGTTAACCATTGGGCGAGTTGACCATGTGCGAGCCGGTTTTCCTTGTTTTCAATTGGCAGGCGAACATAAGTTCACCCTACTGGACTGTCGACCATGGGCGAGCCAGACGGGGCGAGCTAACCATGGGCGACTAGATTTCAGTTTATATTCTCTATGCAAATGAGAAATGATTAACTATTTAAATGAATTAAATGGGTTTCTTTAAAGGTATTTTTAGCTATGATTTTGAGACTTTAGGCCCCTAATTTCATGCCTTGTTACGAGTTATAAGGCTGATGGACCCGCCAAGTCATCAGCGGTCTCGAGGTCACTTGGCAAGTGGACCCGAGGACCACTCATAGATTGTGGCCATAGATCTACTTTATCCCTACTGGGATGATTATGCCGTTCTCGCAAGGGGGAGGGGGAACGATGATAGCATGATTTATTTATAGGGTGATGCCTAGTCTCAACTTGTTAACTTTTGTTACAGATTTATCTATATCCACTGGGTTTACTACTAAGAAAGATAAAAGTTTTGGGGAATAAGATTAGATTTGTGTACATCTTCCTTACTGGGCATGTTATCGCTCACCCCTTATTTTTCACTCCACAGATTACTGATCTTGGATTAAGAGAATTACATTCCAGAGATTTTCGACTGCTAGTGGATATCTGATATCAAAGGTATATTATTTCTTTTATATATTCAGAAAAATTGTACAGTACTACTTTAAATAGAAGGGAATGTATATACATCTTAGAGTATCAATAAGAGATTTAATGGTTATTTAAATGTTAGGAGTTGTTAAGCATCACAGACAGCCCAACCGGTAAGTAAGTGGAGTTTTTAAATAAATATTGGTTATATAGTGTATTTGGGATGTTACATAGTTGCAGTTGCATAATTTACTAAGGTCTCTAGAAATGGCTAGTCTCTCCCTGTCGGATTGTTAGTTGCTTTTAGAGATGCTTGGGATTGAGAGGATTCTAGTTGGGATATGATACGGTCTTCCTACCCTGTCGGTGGGCAATCATTCAGGTTATATTCAACTAGTTTTGTTTTATCCTCTGTAGTGTATTGTGGAATAAATTTTGATATTGTTTGGATTATTCCACTAGCCTCCATATTGTGCAACTATCACATATCAAATCTCTAGTAGGATCAAATTAGATAGATAGTATGAATTATTTTCTACAGTTAGAGACATATTGAACTAGGAAGTAGTCTTGAAAGTCAATCTATCTATTATACCCAATAATATGAACTCTTTGAGGATAATACACTTGGAATTTGGGGAACACTTAAGTGAGAATTCTCTGATTATAAGGGCATGCCATTAATGAGCACATCAGAGAAAGTGTTCCAATTAGGAATAATTAAGAAGTATTTATGGATGCCATTAGAAAATAGTTCGCATAAGATGGATAAAGGTTGCTATATGATTTTGATTCCATATATGGCAGATTCAGTACTACTTCCTTCTGGGATGGAGAATTGGAGATCTTCCAGTTTTACAGATCTCATTTAATGCAGAAGGAAGTATGGCATTTTAATATCAAAATTGATATTGTCATTCAAGAATGAGAGATCTTTCAGGTTAGTAAGTCTCATTTAGTCATAATGATGACATATGCCAAATATTACTGCCAAAAGAAAATATTATTAAGAGGTCTCAATAAAAGGTCATTTTAGAAGAAGAAATTTGTCAAGTCTATTTCCAATTCTAGTTTCACCAACACCTCTAAATATCAATGTGTGCCACTTCTGTAATAATCCTGGGCACAAGAGGTAGATTGCAAGAGTCCTCTAGATTGAGATGTGCAAAAAGCATATTTTTAGCTTTTATTTTGAATCCAATCTAGAAGATATGCCCTCTAACTATTGGTGTTTGGATACCGGTGCTATTATTGATAAAGCTATAAGCAACCGGAGATAGAATAAGGGAAAATTGTGGTGAATTGGGGTTATAGAGTTAGAATCCATATTGAAAACAAAGCCAGATTGTTGTTACATTTTGAAGACAGTTTTGGAACTACTGTCAGTTTATACTTTTCATCTTGATAACAGAAAAGTATTTCTATTTAGTAACAACATGTGTATTGATTCTGGCATTCTGTGTAATGGATATTTAGTAGACTTATACCCCAATATTAGGTAAATTTTCTTCAGTTGTGAATGACGTGACTATCGATTCAAATTATGATAGAATAAATAGGAAATCTGTCATATAGTGGCGTAAGAGTTAGGGACATTTCGAGGCACATGAAGAGATTGTATTACGGGAGATCTTGCTGCTAATATTAAGGACATGATTAGCAGATATTGAAATGATTAGGAATGACATATACCGACATTTGTAAATCATATCCACATATTGTATTCAGTGGATATAAGTGTTTCATCACTTTACTAACGACCATTTCGATGTAGGTCATATGGAGTAATAATTCAGATCTTATAGAGGCCTTAGGCATTCTGATTAATTTCGTTGCGCTGCTTAAGGCATTGATCAGACAGTAGTGATGAATATCATGTTCGGTATAATGAAGCTAGGCGAAATCATATACCGGTTTTCGGTTAAGTGCACTATAGGATTATATATATATTGACGCCTAGTGTACGGTGCTTGGAATATTAAAACAGAATGAGATTACAGTTGCAGTCAATCGTACATTCTGATCTAGTTTGATTTATGTTAATCACTTCAAATCTTTAAAATTCGAGTGGAGTGAAATTAAAACTACAATTCACATTCAAAGTTGATCTCCAAGCAAGACCAGTTCCTAAATGCATCCCAAGTTATAGTCAGACATTAAGCCGATTTTATGTCGTTTTCTGTGTTTAGGGTTATAAGGTAAGGCAAAAGAGCTATAACTCATGGTCAAGAAAACTTGATAAGAAACCTATCAGCGGCAATTTTGTTGGCTATTATATCGGCTAGAAAGATTCTAAATTCATTTCTCGTTATGTGACACTAGAATCATTAAGTCTGACAATGCAATCTATTTAGTAGATGACTTAAAGAGTGGGAGTTGTGAACTCCACAAAGTCATTATTAAGATAAATTTTGTTGTGCTAGTCCTATATATGCATTATCTTTTGATGATGAAAAGCCACAACCAAAGGAATCAACAGTTGATCCCAATACCATATTTTGAACCTGCACCTGACCTTACAGAAGAATATGAATATGAAATGTCTTCTGTTTCTGATATTTTCGGGAGACTATACTGATTCGAACTCTCAGAGTTAGATATTAGTCACACAGGATGAGTAAGCATCTATGTTGCATAAGGATGCATGGGATCTATTTCTGTTGTCACATCATTGTAGACCAAGTGAAACCTTAAAGATCAGGCTAAAAGTTTTAAAGCTAAATTTTGCTAAGGCTTTAAATAAAGCAACCTAAAAGTTAGTAGTTCCTAAGGTGGAACATACAGTTTACGAACTTAAGGAGTTCATTTATGAACATTAAAAGGCATCCAGATTGTAACATATAAAGTTTAATGAGATTGTCATTTTGAGGAGATCATTATCGTTTAATAATTGGATCCATTGCGAGGTCAGTGGGAGTTATGTGCTTATTATGCTCTAAGTGATGATGTCAAATAGCAGTCTATAGCACTGACCTATTGTATGAGACACTCCATGTCGTCATGTCACTTCAAGATGAAGAATCTAAGTGAGGCTCCATTTCATTTTAAGGATTGAGATTCTTCGTGACATATCAATAGGCATACATTATTAGTCTCAAAAAAACCTACATTTGGGTATTAAGTAGGTTTATTGTATGTTGTTCTCCTAATAAGACGTCATTTAGTGAAAAGTGACATATTGTGAAAATCTCAAAGTCCTTAAGATGATAATGAAAGAGCTCATATCGAGTACTGTGTATGCCTTGTTGTGGGTAATTAGTGTATGCTCAAGTTTATACACATTTGGACATTGTGTATGTTATAGGTGTATTTCGGAGATACTTGAGGGATCCTGTAATAGAGAACTGGAAGCTATAAAGAGAGTATTCGGATATTGATAAATTTGACATTTTGAGTTTGGTCAGATATTTTGATGTTAATTTTGCGAGCTCTCCAGATATTGAAAATTATTTTGATTATATATTTGTGGATATAAAGGAGTTGTATTGTGGAAAGTGTAAAGCAAACACTTACAACATTCTTGATTGTGGAGGCTAAATATGTAGCATGTTGTAAAGCTACATAATGGGCCATTTAGGCTGTAGAATTTCGTCTCAAGGCTGGTTTGTGTGGTTGCCATTTGGAAGTCTTGGAGATGTACTGTGGTAATGCTGCAGCAAGTATTTTCTCTCTCAAAATGTTAGGAGTTCCTCACACTCTAAAAATGTTTAGATATCATCATTCGGTTTTGTTAGAGAGAAAATAATGAAATTCATTACTTGATTGGATTGTAGAGCACATGGTTTAAAGAGCTCATTCTGGCTAACTGAAAGTTTGGCTGCTAAAGTGCTTTGACGACATAGCACTTGCATGAGGCGTATAGAGCCATTTGCTATATTAAGTTAGTGGGAGCTTTGTAATAAAATAAACTGCAGTTGTGTGGATGCATTTCCTCTTGGCCATATATGCATATTCTGTTTGCGCGCATTTAGGTGAATATGGCATTCTGTATTAGTCTTATATGCTTCCGTTGAAGCAATGCATCATTCGGTTTAGATGCATGGACCTAATGGAAATGAATATTGATTTTATTTTTCATATCATTTCCATTTCACACTTCATACTACTATTTTGTTGAAGTCTTTGTAAGTTTACGTATTTGTACCCTGTCGGTATGATACATTCTGAAGCTTGTAAAGGCTTATTGTTGTTAAAGTATTTATAAGTCTATACATTTGTGCCCTTTCGATACAATGTATTTAGAGGGCTTATGAATACATGATGATATTATATGATGATTTCATTAATTAACTTAATTGTCCAAGTGGGAAAATGTTGTAATATCCCTATTTGTGTGGACTAATTAAGTGTAATTAATTTCATATAATATTTAATTAGTAGTATAATTTTGTATAAAGTGTGACTCATAATTAATTATATTAAATATATAATATATGTGTATAAACCTATAATGGGATGGGTTTGTACATGAATCCCATGGAGGGAGGTCCTTACTCTCAACCTCTATATATATGAGGCTGGCCCATTAAGTTTCATAACTTTCGTTGAAGAGGGATGAGAGTGGTTTCTCCCTCTCTCTCTACCTCTCTCTCTCACTCTTTCGTTTTATCTCCGTTTCAGGTCTAAAGACAGTCAATGGAACGCTATCAGAGAGGGCTTCGACAACGCGGTAATGTGGTATAGCGGGATTGAACTCTCGCCCGCATTCAGGTCAGTTTTACTGCGATTTAATTTCGTGTTAGTGACTTGGTGAGGTATTAATAAATTCTAACACACTATTCCTCTCTTCTCAACCATACCTCTGTGTTTCTTCGTCCTTTTCTTCTTATCATCTTTTACACCTCATGATTCCCTTGGTATTGCATCATATATTGTATATTTCTACCGTATAAATAGATGTATTCAATTAAGTGTACATGTATTCCAACACCGCCTCTATGGATAAGAAGAATAATGTTTGAAATTAATTGCATTCAAATCTTGAGGTTAGTTTAATCACCATGCATGATATAGTGTAATATATAGAACACCATGTTTTTGTGGTGATATAACTACCATGTGATCCTTTCTATATTAACCCTAGTTATACCATTAGTTAGTTTCTAAGTTAGCTAATTTAATCACCACACCATGCATGATATAAACAATTTAAAAAATTCAAGTGAGACCAATTTTAATCAAATATGATATTTCATGGACATTTCATTTCGATTCTATATGCACGATTAATTAATTGGTATAATGGAAATATGTTGATGGTTTTCCATTATCAACCTAAGTTAATAAGTGAATTAATTAAGAGTTTATATATGATGTATTAACAGTGTATATGTTCCATACATTATAAAATAATCATAAGATGATATCTCATATACAGGTCCTTAAAAATAAATATTAATAAAGTTTTTAAATTTATTTTTAAGGATCTATATACTTTTAGTTTTTACTCATTAATGAGGTGTCATTCTATGGTTAATTGACAGTGTATAGAAATTATACACTATTATTGCATCATATATAATCTCATTAATTAAATATAATTAGAAGCTTGAACAACTAGGATCCATTTGGTAGGAGTCATGAGGCATGACAAGAGCAATAGGGTGCCCCAAATGTGAAGAGAGAACATTCCAAAATGGAGAAGGAGACAAGCAAGAAAATCCAAAGGTTTGATGGGCATGACCTACAATCTCTTTTGCCTCAATAATGGAAAGTGACCATGCTGTCTTAACCTGATATGGTCTCAGCTAGACAAAGGATTAATCTCCCTTCCTGCCCAAATATAGAGACCAACATCAAACTTTGTTTCTCACTTTAATTAGATAGAATAGATGGGATAATGGCCCTTTGTCTTTGGTAATGGCAGGCACCATGTGTCCATGTATGCATGATGAAAATTGATTAATTTTCACATTTAAACTCCTTTCCCTGGTCTCATCCCTTAATTTCTTCCATTTCTAATTACAAGATATCATGAAATTCATTGTTCATCTATATATATAAATATAAATGTTTATATATATTGTTCAAAAGAAGCTGAAACTTGAAGAATAAGAAAAAATATTGTAAGTGTTAAGATTTGAATATTAAATTTTTTTAATATTATATATTAAAAGTGACTGGATGACTCATAACTTATTAAAGTTAAATTCCAAATTCTAAAAGAATATATCTTACCATGTTTTCTTTAGAATTATAAATCTTCATTTTAAGAGAATATTATTTATTAATGATCATATATTTATAGGTGTTGAAATTTCTAATCATAAACATTCAAAAAAAAGAATTGTAGTAATTATCATAATATCATATATATATATATATATATTAATTAAACACTAAACTTGGAACATTTTAAATATATATAGTAATTGAAAAACTCAAAAAACCAAAGGAGGCAAACGGGGAAATAACGTTGTTGAAGGAAAAAGACATCGACGGTTAATATTTGTATCATCAAACATGGTTCTGTTAATGGTTAGAACTAAGAACCTGTCACCCTCGAACTTTGACTCTTGCGGCGCCAAACACGGCCCTACATGTCTCCTCGCACGCGCGCGTGCAACGTGGCCCCCACGTTGACTCATTTCTCTCTTCCCTTCAATCCCGTGTCTTTGGTCAAATTATTTTATTTTTTTTTATTAGCATGACGTCAAAATCTCTCTCTCAAATCTCAAACCTCAAATCTGTGGTGCTTTGTGAAGTTCATGAGTTGGTTAAAGAGCCAAAGGAATTTATGGCGTTTAGTCTTTTAATTAGTTAACTGTTTTTTTTTTAAGATTAAGCTTTAATTAAGCATATAAAAAAGTTCGAAATAATGGAATTATAGATAGTTTAATGGAAGCACAAATTACTCTCTCTGTTTGATGAACGCAAAGTGGCATCTCTTTATCTTAATTATTATTATATATACATTATTAATTAATTCTTCTTATGTTCTTAATTATTTTAATAGGACATATTTGATTTGGTCGAGGTGTAACGTTCAAGTTTAATCTTTTCTATGCTTATATAGTTTTTTATTTTTTTTGGATTAAAAAATGAATGGGAATCTAATTTATAACTTGGTCATTATTAGTGAAAGACAATTATCAAGTGTAAAACAAAAATCATCTCATGTATGTAAAATATTTGAGATGAGGAAGCATATAAAATTGGTCTTGAACTTAAAGTTTGACTTCAATAATTCATGCAATCATTTTTTAAAAAATAACATTTAACCGGTTTTTACATGTAAAAAAATATATATTTCAAATTGTTGGGAAAAATATCTCTCAAACCAAACACTCACTAAAACAGAGGAAAGCAAAAAACAAACACAATAATTTTTAATGTGGTTTGGCCCAACAATTTAGCCTATAACCACCCAACCAATCTAATAACCAATCAAACAATTACAACCGTGCAATTTTTAGAGAGAAAAATTGCAAACTCCTTACAAACCCAACCGTGCAATTTTTAGAGAGAAAAATTGCAAACTCCTAACCAAGATCCCAAAGCCCAACTACACCCTTTTAATAGCCCAAACCCTAGCTATTTTATCGGTATCTACAACTCTTTGAGACACTTTACAAATCAAGTCTGACATATTATTTATAAGGGAATAGCCCTTATAATTTCTCCTATATTTTCGATGTGGGATCAAGGCAAACCCCAACAAATCCTCCCTTAACTTGAATCCCCAAACTCCCGAAACTGCTCAACAACATCTAAAAAACTAACATGCATCTGAATCTTCTTACTCTTGGAAACAACTCTATCCTTCGCATCATAAAGCAAATATAGTTGTTTCTCATTCTTCTTTCCTTGCAAAACTAAACCACCATTTTTGTATACTTTGCAACAATCGTTATTACCAACATATGTGTACCCACGTGAAGCTAACTCACCCAAAAAAATCAAATTGTAGCTAAAACTAGGTACATACCTCACATTACGAAGAGTCTTGACACCACTATCATGAATCTTGAGTTGAACACTCCCAATACCTTCAATCTTCACTCGATTACCATTCCCAACAGCAATATTGCCTAAACTTTCAACCTCTTTCAATTCATCAAATCGATCTTTATCATTACAAATATGCATCGATGCAGCTGAATTCAAAACCTAACTTTTCTCATAAGTATGAGGCCCATCTAAACAAGTTGTCAATATATCATCATCTGAATCAGTCAAAATAACACATGTCTCATTCTTCTTTCCATCATCACTCTTTTGTTGAGCCTTCTTGAATGTGACCATATCTTTTCTTAATGTCTTGCAACGTGCTTGAATATGACTCTTCTCTCCACAATAATAACATTCCACCTCACTATAAGCTCTGAATCTTTATCTTGATCTCCCTCTTGATCCACCATGTCTCTCATTGGTCCTCCCTCGAGTAGAACCTTCTACAGCAGCTAGTACACCTCCCGCAGATGAATAATTTTCTTTGCCCATAAATCTTTCATTCTCACGCAACATAGCAATCACATCATCCAACTTTAAAGTAGTTTTACCTATCAATAAAGTCTAAACTAAAGGTCTATAGGACTTGGGCAAAGATGACAACAACAGCAGTGCCTTCTCTTCTTCTTTCAACTTTTTAGAATCAATAGCTAATAATTGTGAAACTAATCTATTAAATTCATTTAAGTGATCATGGAGACTCGTACCTTTATCCATCTTCAGAGAATATAAATCCATCTTCAGAGAATATAAATCCATCTTCAAACACAATCTATTCGTCAGCGATTTTGATGCATAGATGTCTCACAGCTTCTTCCACAATCCGGTTGGTGTCGTCTCAGTCAATACATTATACTTAATCTCTGGAGCAAACGCCAATCTAATTGTGCTCACAGCCTTCTTCTGAATTCCAACCCAATCCTTATCAGACATTCCGTCTGGCTTATTTTCTTCTAATGCTAAATCTAGACCTTGTTGCACTAAAAGATCCTGAATCGTACTTTGCCATAACATAAAATTACTTTTACCATCAAATAAAGTAATCTCAAACTTAGGCATACCTCCAGATATAGCTTCAGTCATAGCTTTCCTCCTTTAGCAGGATCACGAACCTTCAGCTCTGATACCACTTGTTGAAAAAAATATCTCTCAAACCAAATACTCACAAAAAGGAAGAAAGCAAAAACAAACACAATAATTTTTAATGTGGTTTGGCCTAACCAATTTGGCCTATAACCACCCAACCAATCTAACAAACAATCAAACAATACAGTCATGCAATTTTTGAAGAGAAAAATTGCAAACTCCTTACAAACCAAACTGTACAATTTTTAGAGAGAAAAATTGCAAACTCCTTACAAAGCCAAATGTATGTAAAATATTTGAGATGAGGAAGCATATAAAATTGGTCTTGAACTTAAAGTTTGACTTCAATAATTCATGCAATCATTCTTAAAAAAATAACATTTAATAGGCTTTTACATTTAAAAAAATATATATTTCAAATATTATCAACTGCAATCTCTTTACCTATTTTAAGTTACTTGACATTCTTTATATAATAATTTTTTTGCTTAATTTCAAGACCCATTCATCCGTTGGTTGTGGAAGCAAATTATATGACTAATCAACTATGGTAGATTAATGACAAATTTTTTTTTTGGTTACAGACAATTTTTATTTTTGAGATATAGATTAATGACAAATTAATCCCAAAGCTAAATGGGATTGGAGCTTAACCTAGCTTGACTTATGTCTTGATATATAGGATTAAAACTTTCACAATTTTAATTTGCTTCACTTTTGACGGCCTAAAATTAAAATTAAGTGTAGTTGTACAGGATTCCACCAATTTTCCAACAAAATAAGTCAATATTAGGCGGTATTCCATATGAAGAGAAGACTATTGGTAAGTAATTCAGATCCTAATTAAGATTATCAGTCACCATGGAAACTATATACATTTGATAGTTAATTTATGGAATATATATATATATATATATATATATATATATATATATATATATATATATATAATCCCACATGTATCAAATTGACCAAAATCATTAGTTGAAGGATCGATTCAAGGATTATGACTTGATAGAGTATCAATGTCAAGCGAGTTAGCAGCGTTGAAACATAAAATTAAACAAAAAAAAAAGTCTCTTTTCTTGCATTTTTAGAGAAAATTAGATTCAGTGGATCAGACCTAACTATTAACTTTTAATTCTTCAAAGGTCAACTATTTTCTTTAATTTATTATTTGCTTAATTTTTTTTGTAAGATCTAGTTTGCTTTACCATAATCAAGAAATTAAATTAAATTAATTAGTCCAAGTCAAACTTTTTATAAGGGTTTCATTAAGGATTTGGACTCTTAATTTTTATTTTTGGACTCGTGGTTGAGGACATTAAAATTTTGACTTTTCTTTTGGGCGTTGACTTGTTGACCTATTAGTTTTATTTTCTTCCATTTTGTTGCTTTCGTAAAACACGAATCTTTTCCATTATGGAGGAAACTCAATCTTAAATGTGTGAAAATGCTGGCAAATGGCAATTTCTCTAAGTATTTCCCTTTCATACTGTTTCTGACTTACCAAACAAATTCTAATTTTCCATTTTCTCCTTGGGATTTTTCATCATGTTTTCTTCCCTTTATTTAATTTCTATCTTGTAAAAACTTCGAGACGTAAATTCATTTGCTATTCATATTATCAAAAAAAGAAAAGGTTTTTAGTTGCGTATAAAGATCTATTAATTTGATCTTCATATACATATTTGTCTATAAACTTTACTCTTAATTTTAATAAAAGATTTTACTCACTAATGTCCTTAAATACTCTTTAAATTTTATATATATATATATATATATATATATTAAGTTATAATTTTCAATGTATTGAAATCCATCAAATTAACCCATGGATTGTGACTCAGTTGGCAATGCAAGTTGAGTTTGTGGGAAGAGCTCTTGGGTTCGACCCCAACTAAACACACTTTTGGAGAGGAGTGAAGAGCCTTAATTATGACTAAGCCTTGAGCATGATTAGTCTCAGACCGTTAAAATGGATGAAGATATCTGTGATTTACACAAAAAAATTCATCAAATTAACTATATATGAACTGTTACATTCATTATAAAGTATTATTATAAATATTAACAATTAATTTTAAAAGTGTAAAAAAATTTTCATCAAAATGGAAATTAAAAAAAATGTTCTATAATTAACAAAGTACATAAAAGCAAGAAAGCAATTAAATTTTCATCTTTATTACCATGACTAAAGTTAGGTCATAAATTTTTTATTAGTTGGACTATATTCCAATTTGATGAAAGTGTTATTAGTCACCCAAGAGCACGTAGATCAGCTGGTAAGAGGCTATTCTAGCTTAACCAGAGATCTCGAGTTCGAGTCCTGGGTATGCAGCTGTGTGAAAACTCTTGAGGGAGAGCTTTGCCGCCCTTTGGGTCCTACCCGGCTCGAATCCGGATTAGTCCTATACCAGAATGGTGTGGGGAAACCGGATGGTTTACACAAAAAAAAAAAGTGTTATTAGTCACGCGCCACCACAACGCACCAATGGCTGCCTTAGGTCCCAATGGTCCATAAAATTCAGGTTTATCCAAACTTTTTTATTCACTGTTACATTCAACCAAATATCAACCGTCCGATTAAACAAAAATGTGGGTCCAATCCAAGACACTGACGTGGCAGTCAGATCAAACCCCGTCATCATCATATACCCACAACGCTTTATTCGTAAGGAACAAAGAATTAATTTTTAAAATAATTACATTTTTTATAATTAATATTAATAATACTTTAAAAGTTAACAGGAAAAGAAAAATTCGATTCAAAATGCTTTCTCTCAATTGTCCAATCATCCCTTGAAATGTCAACCAAATTCTGGTAATTTCTTTTACACAAATCCGTGGTACTCTTAAACCGTTTCATATATAAACAACGTTAACTCTCAAGGAGGGAGAGCTCTCAGCCAAGGCAAGAAACAGAATAGAAAAAGGACTTCAAGTTTTTGACCATGGCAGAAGAATTTCAAGCCGGGATTTGTGGAGGGACATGGTGGAATTCGTCGAAAACCATGTTCTCAGGGTGTTCTTCGCCTTGTTCCACGGGGATTGCTGACATGGGAAGCTTCGGATGGGGTACTGATATGGTGGAAATCAAAGCAAGGTCTTGTGATCAGCAGTCTAACAATTCAGTTTCTGATCATAGCTCTATAGTTTTCCAGGTTGCTCAAAAGCCTCAGCAAGCAGATTCTGACAGTGGTGGCAGCTGTATTTTGATAGATTCTACTTTACAAATGATGGGTTTCGGCCTTTCACCATCGACAACATCGGATTGGAACCAGTCTTTGCTGTAAGTTTGATGTGTTATAATGAAAACTGGTATTAGTGTTCATCTTCTTTACTATGATTAAATATGAATTCTTATGGTTGAAGTTAAAACACAAGA
The DNA here is from genome assembly GCA_031772115.1 of Heritiera littoralis. Classification (NCBI taxonomy): domain Eukaryota; kingdom Viridiplantae; phylum Streptophyta; class Magnoliopsida; order Malvales; family Malvaceae; genus Heritiera; species Heritiera littoralis. The sequence goes on along the minus strand of JAPDPK010000099.1, from coordinate 287,181 downwards.
AGACCTTATAGTCCAAAGCTTCAACCACAAGTTAGAAAGAAGAATATATAAGACTATTGTGGTTTTCTTTAGTTAATAATAGTCATTGGAAAAGGAAGTCAATATGAACAATCCATTAAGATGCTTAATTATTAGTTTAAAATTCTCTACATCAACTGAATATATACTTCTGTTTTTTATCATCCTTGTCTGCAGCAGTCGGTGTAATGGTAGAACTGAGAGTTATAATTCAATTCTTCAAGAAGATACCAATTCAAGGTTGAGTTGTCGGCAGCAAGAACCAGGTATGGATTCTTCTCAAATCCGAAAGGATTGGAGTCCCAAGCGCTACACAAGCCCCGGAGAAGATTCTTCCATCACTACTTTCGGGCCTATCAATCAAGATTTTTCATTGGACAAACAGAGATTGAATTCTGCAACCAGCTCCGATGACAGTACACCAACCTGTCAGGGATTATCTGCTGGGTTTTTAATGGGCTCATCATCGTATGGGTACCCATCAACACTGTTACAAAGTTTGTTTGAACCGGATCCTCAACCTCAACCTCAACAACAATCGCTTTTCAACAACCGGTCAATCAACTATACGCCTTCCACATCCACTTATATGGCAAGCGCTAATGAACTGTCACCTTCATGGCCGAAACTAGCTCAGTCCGTAAGACCATCAGTGCCGAAGCAGCAGCCCAATAGCTTGCACTTCTCCAACAACACACCCTTCTGGAACGCCTCTGCCACTGGCGTAAAAGACGTTAAAGCCGGGTTTTTACCCTCGCCACAATCGCAATTTCTTGCACAAAAAGTTGAAGAGATACCCAATTGCCCCAGCCTCGTCATGAAAAAGGTAAATAATTAAAGTTTGATGATACATAATAAAACTACTTGTTAGTGTTCATGCCTTGGATCCAGGGCTAGGGTTTCTGTGATATTTTTGATACATTTATTTTATGTTATGGATTGATATTATAGACTCATACCGAAGAGGTTCGGAACTCGGGGTCAGTGATGAAAAAAGGAAGTACTGAACCTCCATTCAAGAGGCCAAGAATTGAAACCCCATCGCCATTACCAACTTTTAAGGTACTATTATACAAATTCGACCAAGTTTCTTTACTGGCGGTATCTTCGAGCATTTCCCTTTCAAGCAACTCTTCATGATCGTTTATTCAAAGAATCAGATAATAATTTACAGCAATTTTTATCAGGTTCGGAAAGAGAAGCTAGGGGACCGAATCACTGCACTCCAGCAGTTGGTTTCACCTTTCGGAAAGGTGAATTTTTGGATTTTTCTTCTACTATACTTCTTTTTTCCTTCCGATATTTCAAAGAGTATATAATTGAAAGCTTTACTTTTTATCTTGGCCTTTGGGTTAATGTGTACCTTACCTTTTTCTCAGACTGATACTGCATCTGTTCTCCATGAAGCTATTGAATACATCAAATTCCTCCATGATCAAGTCAATGTAACTATCTTCTTCTTTTTATATAAGACGAAGATAAAGAATTAAAGATACTATCTAGAGAATTCTCAGTATGGATTGAAAATTGTTATTTTTACATAATTTCAGGTTTTAAGTACTCCATATATGAAACAGGCCGCAGCTTCCATACAACAGCAGGTATATAGTAAATGACTTCGATGATAACTGGTCATCTTTGTCAATCTGCAAATAATAACTACCAATTACTATTTGAATAATGCAGCAGTTGTCTTATTCTGGTTTTGAAGAAATCTGTGCCTTTTTTCTTGCAGAGTACTGATAAGTTGAAAGACCCAGAAGGGCCAAAACAAGATCTAAGAAGCAGAGGGCTTTGTTTGGTGCCAATCTCGAGCACATTCCCTGTGGCTAATGAGACCACAGCTGATTTCTGGACGCCAACGTTTGGTGGAACTTTCAGGTAGACAGAAAGACAATCAATAAAGCTAGAAGGGAGTTGTACAACAACTACTGTAGTAGTAGTAGATTAATTACCAGCCCCGAGTCCGGCCATAACTTCAACCCAGAATGTGGAAAAAGAAAAGATAATGGAACAGTTAGAAGGCTATGCACATTGCTTTGCTGTACCAGTCTTGACTCTTGATAAAAAGCTTAAGAAAAGAAAGTGAGTGCTAGAGTACTGCTGGGCCTGCTACAACAAGCAGAATGATGTAGGACTAGCAAATGATTAGGAACCCAACCCTTGAAGGATTCAAAAAAAAGAAAGATAAACATTGTTTTTTCACTCTCAACAATATCCAAGTTTTATATATTACTTATAGCTGGAGGTGATTAGCAACAGGAACAAGTGCTAAATTCAGCGAAAATCGACATGAATTAACTCATATATAGACTTAGATTATTTATTTTGTTGTTGTTTGTTGATGTTGGCAGCTGAATTTAGCAGATGGGCTCAAGAGCTCTTTTGTTCCTGTTGAATCTGTGTAAGCTTAGCCACCCCTTTTCTTATCACAGTTACTAAAGAAGAGAAAACTAAATAAAGTGATTATTGTATCATTGTATGTGAATTTCTCGTTGCCCAAGATTGACTCGGAGTGAGTGAGTGGAGCTCATTTGATTGGTTTCAACTTTTTCAGTCTTATTTTTCTTATAATAGTTTTGGAATGTGGTAGTGGGAGTCAGAGGGCGGCCCACTGATCCTGCTTTTAGGGTTTCTTCATTATTTTGATTGAGAGAGAGAAAGGAAGAGAAATCTCTCTTCAATTCTTCAGTTGTGCTTGAGTGTGCGCGTGGCTGGTGCGTTGATCCAGCGTTTAGGATTTCATATTATTGGTGGGCATGAATCATGCTTTTGTGTTGGTATGGCCGCAATGGGGTGAAACATTTCCCTACGTTTTTTTTTTTTATATGCATATCAAAATTGTACAATATGTTACTATTTTTTTAATAATTAAATTAAAAGATTACAAGTTATTCATACATTTTGATTAGAGAGATTGAAGATAAGCCAAAACTCCAATAATGGTGATTTTTTTCTATAATAGACAAGCTTTTAATAACTTGTGTTGTTATGACATTAGGGTGAAATACATAAACTTTATCTATGTTTATATCAAAAGGATACTAACCTCACCAGTAAGTGGTTGAAAGAAGTGGACATGGACTTCTTCTACAAGAACTTGGATAGAGTTCGAGTCTTGGAATCCTCACTGTTGAAAAGGCTTTACAGGACCATAAAGCAGATGAGAACACTTATACTTATACAAAAAAATACTAACCCCTTTTTAGTTTCAAAATACCAATTTTTTCCTTTTAACTATCCTTAAATCCAAAAATTGTAAATACTAAACCTGAGATTCTAAATCCGAAAAACTATAAACCATAAACCTTAACTCTTGAATTCTAAACCTCAAACCAAAACTCCTCAATTTTAAACTTTAAACCTTGTTAAAGGAGAAAAAATGGGTATTTTAAAACTAGAGAGGGATTAGTATCCTTTTAGTATAAGCATAAGTGGTTTATATATTTCACCCTAAGACATTAGATATAGTACTTATGAAAGGTATTGTTTTGACTGTTCCTAAAAGTTGCAATTAAGTTAATCCTTGATCACTGCTAAAACTCGCTTGACACCTAATTATTTCTTTCTAATCATTATGTGCTATTGCTCCACTGTTGAATATCATAACTTTTCTTAATGTGGAATTTTCAGCAACTTTATCCTACATACATAGGAGTAAGCATAATTCAATAGTAACCTTAGTCTTTAAGGAGACTAGATTTAAATCCGTGCAACGGTGAATATTTTAATTTATAATAATTTTTTAAAAAATAAAATAGAATTACAAAATTTTATTTTAAAATACATGTTGAATAATGTATTAAAAAACCTGATGAAGATATAAAATACACAAATTGAAAAATAATTTGAAATCAAAAACTAATTAAAAATTATAGAAAAAGCATTATAAATTTTAAATATTAAACAAATAAATTAATTAAATAGCTACAATTTTAATGAAAATAATTCTTACTATATTAATCGTTAATAGATTATTGATTAATGTTACATATTTGAAAGTAATTTATTTTTAAAATTTGAATTTAAGTGACTCCAAATTAATTTTATAAAATAAATTAGTGTTGAAAACTCTATTTTTAAGGGTTTTTAAAAAATTATTTATAATAGTCTTACACATAAGATTAGAGGTAAGTAAAGTAAAAATGTAAATAGTATAAAAATGATTTATTATTTAAGTTTTTTAAAATTTAAATTAAATCAAAATAATTAAATATAACATTTAAGATATTAATATACATTTCAAAAGAATAGATAATTCATTTGCATATTTTCTTTTTTTAATCAAAGAAAATGATTGAAAAAATAAATCTGAAAAAGGAATGAAATGAAAATTTAAAAAAAAGCATGAAAGTTTAATTCAATACAAAAATATATAGACTTAAATATCTAGTTTTAATTTTTTGAAATAATTTCCATCAAAATACATGCATTTTTCATTTAAAAATAACATAATAAGTGATAAAAGAAATTTTAAGTTCTGAGGTAAATTTTATTTAATTTAAATGAGGATAATACAATTTAAATCTATTTTTTAATTTCATATATTTTAAAATTGAATAATTAATTGAACAGGATTATATTAAAATTTAAAATTAATTTATTATTAAAGTATAAAAAGTTAAGCTATCTACGTAAAAAGTTTTATATTTAGAAAGTTCTTTTCTTTAATATATTTATATAGGATATAATATTATTATGAAAAACTGAATATTATTGAAATGAGAATTGTAACTTTGGATCAATGATTAGGTTATTTTTAGTGCACATTTTATACTTTAACGAAAAAAAATTCATCTTACCACATATGTCAAGTGTTCATATAAAATATATATGTTATTTTTTTAAAAAAATGCATCCAAGTAAAAAACTTATACAAAAATTAATTATTTCTATAAATATATTTTTAATGTGTATAGCAATAGTACATGTATATTAATAAAAGATGAGTAAAGAAATTAATAATTGATTTGAGATTTTTTTAATTTTAATATATATTAGTTTTAAACCAATGCGATGTATGGAAATATATTAATTAAATAATAAATCAATTGATAAAATGTATTTTAATTTGAATTTTTATAACATAAATTATTATGTTTATAGAAAAGACAACATATATATATTTAAAATTTTTATTTGTAATTATAGATTACAATACAATAATATAAAAAATTATATATTGGATATAATTATGTAAATTTTATAAAAGTTATATCAAATTTATATTGTAATTTATTAAGTCAAAATAGTATATAAAAAAATTCAACATGTTTTTGTTTTAAAATCAATATTGTGTACAACTTTTTTAAAATTGATAGATGAAACTAAAGATATGGAAAAACATTAACATGTAATTTGATTAAGTTTAAGTTATAACATATGTTATTTGAAAATATAATAAAGATAATCATTATATATAAATGTATACATATTTATTCTAATAATTTTTGACATTCAAGTTTATGATTAAATGGAAACACTTTGGATACGGTAAGCTTAGTTCTTCTTATCTCAATATTATAATTTGTCGTTCTTATTTTGAACACAAAAATTTCATCCCTGAAATCTTTAAATTCTCTCAAATTATATAATCTTCATTTTTCCTATGTCATGGTTACAGACATGTCATTAAATTAAATTGAATATCAATAAATATTAAAATAATTAACTAATCAATACTTTAAAAGAAATTTTATAAAATTTGTCAACGTCTTTATTAATTAATTTCCTAGCTTCAATGTTGAAAACTACAAACATAGCTTTTTTAGAATTATCAAATGTCTCAGCATTCAACTTGTATCTATAAGGTATAATTGTTAACATACCTTAAGAGAAATTTTATAAAGATTGTCAACATCTTTATTAATTAATTTATTTGAAAAATACAAAACATCATTTTTCTAAAGTCATCAAATCCCTCAATATTCAACTTATACTTATGAGGTGTATAGAATGCTACAATTAAGTTATATATATTAAAATTATAAAATGCTTATATTATTATCATGAAATAATTTTTGTTTAATATTTTAAATATAGTAAATATAATTATTATTTATATTGGAGTTGGATTAAGAACATCAACATTACATAAGGAATAATGAAATTTTTCATAAACTTTAGATAGCCTTCTACTGCACCAACATGACATATATTATCAACCAAAAGTTAGATCAATTTTCATGATATTACTCTATTGGTGTAAGATTTTCTTTGTATGTGTGTGTATAAAACATAGATTCAAAAGTAATCAATAACAATATATATGCTAAATCAATTATATTTTAAAATTATGTTGCTATATATTTTATCATTGAAAAATATACGTTCATCTAATACCCCGAACAGTAACTTTGTAACAAATACTTTAATTTCTAGCTAAGGTGTACTATTTATAAACATTGAAATCTCATTTGATGCTTATCTTTTATGTGGTGTGTGATGAATTTCTATACCAAAATCTTTTTTAGATAAACTAAATAGAAAATTTTTGTGTTTGACTGTTAAGATCCATGAGTACCAAGCGTTGATAAAAAAATAATAATTACATGCAATTTATATAATAAAAATGAAGAAAATTAAAAATTATATATATAGATATATAGATATAGATATAGATGTTACTTTTTGCACAATTAAAAAATTTTATTGATAAAAGTGATAGATATAGATGTTATATTTTGTAATATTAATGTGAAAAAAAAGAATTGATTATATGTTATGTATTAATTTAAAAAGTTAAAAAATTAAAAATGATGTTGTAGCTTAGAAAATTAAAAAATTTAATTGGCAATCATTAAACATAAGATATTGTTATATTATTACATGTTATATATTACATTATCAATACTAATTTTAATATACATAGGTATAGATATTATATTATGTAATATATATATATATATATATATATATATATAAACCAAAGCAGTTGAGTCAAAGTAAAACATCCTATATGAATGGATTATATAATTGACACGTGTAATTTTATATATTAAAATAATAATTATCATTTTTAAAGTTTTTTAAATATAAAAATTTCTTCCTATTTATATATATATATATATATACACACACACACACACACACACACATACATATCTTAAATATACAGAATAAGTTATTTTCAATAACAAAACATATATATTCATTGATAATATAACATCTATAACTACACTTTTTATTAATTAAATTTTTGTTTCATTATCTTAATGGTAATATCTATATCTATATATAAGGGTTATTATATATTTGTTTAAAAAAACTATGTTTTTAATGTTGAATTTTTTTTCATGTACTTTACTCATGTATTAGAGAATAACATTATTTTACCTTCAATCATATAAGATATTTTTATATTTTATTTTTACTTTTTTATAAAACATTTTTTATCGATAAAGTTAAAAGACATAATTTTTTATTGTTGATAAAGACTAAAGAGTGAACAGGAACCTTGACATGAGGTGATAATAATCCTGTTTATGAAGTGTTTTTTTTTTTTGACAAAAATGTTAATAATGAAAAATAACATAAAAAATTAAAAATGAAAAAAAATAAAATTTTAGATATGATTAATGAATCATGAAATATGAAGAGCACAAATAAGTTGATTTTGCATGACAAAACTAAAAAATAAATAGACCTTTTCTTCATTTATTATGATTTTTTCTTTTATTTATATATATCTAAATTAAAACACTATTGAGATAATCTTTTATTTTTATATATTTAATTTAAAACACTAATGAGATAATCTTTTATTTATATATGTATAAATTAAAACACTCATAAGATAATTTTTTTTATTAATTATTCTATCCATCTATATTAAAATTTAATAAATAACAATTATCTTTTATCAGATACTTTATCCATATTTTATTACTATTAACTAATTATAATAATGCTTATAAAAGATGCATACTATTATCTTTATCTCTTATTATTTCTCTCACTTGCATTTTTTAATTGCTACGATGTGCTAGAGTTTTTAAGCTCTTGCTTTAGAGGTTTTATTGTCTTTGTTTCAATATAAATGGTAAAGTGTTTCTTACTATAACTTATTGATTAATTACTTCCTTTGTAACATTATACATATAAAATTCAAGTGCTCTTAAGGATTTCTCTTTGATGCTGTTTTATTAGTTCTAAATAAATTTGCTTCTAAATGTTATTTTGTTTTTGCTATTTTTCTTTCAGAGTGAGTCCAACCTTATCACTTATTTTTATGTGGATGCACTTTTTTAAAGAAAAAACATACATTTTTCATATGAACACTAAGCAGTAACCATGCAGGGTAAGATGAATTTTCTTTTCATCATTAAAGTATAAAATGCACACCAAGAATTATCTGATCATTAATCAAAGGCCAAACTTTTAATTTCAATAAGATTCAATTTTTTATAATAATATTATATCTTATAAAAATATATAAAAGTTTACATGGATAGCTTAATTTTTTTATACATAAAATAATAAATTAATTTTATTTTTCTATAAAATAATCCTATTAAATTAGTTTTTTAATTTTAAAATATTTAAAATTTTAAAAAATAAATTTTAACCGTTTTAACTACATTTAAATCTAATAAAAATTTATCTTAGGATTTGATTTTTCTTTTATCACTTATTATGTTTTTTTAAATTAAAAATTATCCATACATTTTAATAAGAATTATCCTAAAGTTTTAAATCTTTTATCAAAAAATTAAAATTGGGTATTTAAGCATATATATATTAGCATTGAATTCAATTTCATTTTTTTTTTCAATTTTCATTTCATTTCTTTTTTGGATTTATTTGTTCAATCATTTTGTTTATTTATTGGTTCAATCATTTTTTGTTAAGGAAAAAAAAAGAAAATATCCATATATATTATCTATTCTTTTAAAACGTATATAATCTTAAATGTTGTATTTAATTATTTTGAATTGATTAAAAATTTAAACAAACTCAAATAATAAATTATTTTTTATTTTTATTTACTTTTTTTCTTTACTTACTTTTTATATACTCAAGATTATAAAAAATAGAGTTCTCAACTCTAATTAATTAAAATAAGATTAATTTATAATCGTTTAAATTAAAATCTTAAAAATAAACCAGTTTCAAATATAAAAATATTAACCAATAATCTATTAATGATTAATGTAGTAAGAATTGCTTTAATTAATATTGTAGTTATTTAATTAATTTATTTAATTTATAATTTTTATTATATTTAATTTTTTTAAAATTTCTAATTAGTTTTTGATTTCAAATTATTTTTTTTAATTTCTATGTCTTATACATCCATCAAATGTTTTTTAATATATCAAAAAAATTTTATATAATTTTATTTTATTTTTTAAAAAATGATTATAAGATAAAATCTTCACCGTGCATTGCATGAGTTTAAATCTAGTTAATTGATAAGAGTTGTACATATAGAAGTATATTTTTTAATTTTAATGTAAGTAAAGATAAATGATATGTGATTTTTATTTAATTTTAATTTATATATAGATATGGAAGTTTTTCTTTTAAAAATTGAAATAGATATTAATTTTAATCTATTTCTTTGACTCTCTTTCTCTTCCCAAAACGCACTCTTGAGTTTGGGAGATTTAGAACAAATAGATTATTAATTTAAAAGATAATTTATATATTTTGTATTTTTAATATATTTATATATAGAGATTTTTATCTTTTTGAAATTTGAAAAGAGATAATTATTTTATTATTTTAATATATCACACGTGTCAAACACTTAGGATAGGAAGTTCTACTTGTACTTAAATGCTTTGATTTATATATGTAAAGATTAATGCTAATTGTCGACAATCTCTTAACCTAGTGGTTAAGGATGAGTTGTGGCATACTGTAAGTTCCAGGTTTGAATTCAAGCACTCTCATCCCCAATTATTTAATATTTCCTTTGTAATAAAAAAAAAGATTAACGGTAATCATTAAGCGTAAGATATTAATATATTATTGCATGCTATATATTACATTATCCTTAATAATTTTAATATTATAAATGTTATCTTTTAGAAATAAAAAAATTAATTGATAAAAAATATAGATAGAGATAGAGATATTATATTTTATAATCATAATGTATGGAAAGATAAATGATATGTTTTTTTATTTAATTTTAATCTATTTATAAATATAAATGTTTATCATTTAAAAATTGAAATAGACAATTGATTTAAAAAGATAATTAATTTATTTTTTATTTTTATTATATATATAGGGAGAGATTTTTAGCTTTTTGAAATTTTAAAAATGATAATTATTATTTTAGTAAAATAAATGCCACATGTCAAACTTATAAAACAATCCATATAGGAGTTTTACTATGAGCCAACTGCTTTGACTTTTATATATATATAAAGATAATATAGATGTTTATCTTTTAAAAATTGAAATAGATAATTGATTTTAAAAATAATTAATTTATTTTGTAATTTTGATGTATATAGATTCCAATCTTTTAGAAAATTAGAAAAAATTATTTTTTTTATTTTAAGATATTACACATATCAAATTTTTTAATCATCCACATAGTATGTTTTACCTGTACTCAAATGCTTTGGCTTTTATATAAATACATACATATACTATATATATATATACATATACATATATATATACATATATATATATATACATATATATATATATAAAAGATAATATATCCTTTGAGAACTTTTAAAGATGTCAAATATATATAAATTATTATCCAATACACTATCAATAGAGTTTTGAGATTAGCTAAAATATTAAAAAAAAACCCTTGAACTTTATTACTTTATTTAAATAAGCCCTTATATTATTATTGTATCCAAATAAGCCCTTATACTTTGAGTTATACTCAAATAAACCCTTATTTCAAATAAAAGATTACATATGAATAAAAATTTATTCAAACTAATTTAACCAATCAAAATTCAACTAATTTGATTTGATTAAGTCACTTTTGAGTTTAAGTTAATTTTTATAGGCTAGTTTATTCTATTAAGTTGATATCTAAAATTACAAATTAAACTGACTATATTAATTGATATTTTTTAAAATATATAATATATAATATACATAATTCAATATTACATAATATATTTTCACCAAAAAAATATTATATAATATATTTTATCTAACCAACATTTTTTATGTAGGAAGTTAGGTTTTAAACCCAACTAAAAAAATCAATTTTTCACTTCTATAAAAAACTAATTTATGTTAATGGCTCATTTAGGGATAAATTAAAAGTTAAGGGCTTATCTGGGTACAAGTTAAAGTTTAAGGGCTTATTTGGATTCAAATAAAAAATTAAGTGCTTATCTAGATGTAATAAAAATATAAGGGCTTATTTAAATAAAGTGACAAAATTTAAGAGCTTTTTTAATATTTTAGCCTTTGAGATTCTATAAACGAGATTAAGATGATGACACATATCCTTAATGAAATATTAAAAATAAAAAATAAAAAATCTATATTTATTATATCAATCTGGCTGCAACTTTGTAAATAATATAAAGAGATGCAATGCTAGGATTCAAAAAATCACCTTTTAAACCAATTGTATGATTTAATTTGATTAAATTTTGGCTTCAAATTTTTTTCTTTTATATGTAATTAAGAAAATGCACTTCTTTTTCAATATACGTGTGTGTATATATAAGATTTTACCTTATTTTCATAACTTTAATTAGAAATATCTAATTGAAAGTCTCAATTTTAACTAGGGTGTTTGACTTCTTTTGATAATTAGATCAAACTAACTACAACAAATTCAAAGGAGATATGCGGAGAAATGGAATTCTTGAAGAGATGATTTTTTTTATTTAATCATTTTTTATAAGACGATAAAAATCGGAAGAAAGAAGACAAGGAAACAACTAACTTAAGATAAAATTCAATATTGGAGAAGATAATATAAACAATCTCATATTTGTTAAGAAGAGAAATCTCTCAAACATTTCAAAGTTCATTAACTTTTCTTGACCTTCTTCGCCTAAATTTAGTACCTCACATTAGACATGACAGATCACAAGAGAAACCATTAACCAGCCATTTGAAGTCATTATTTCCTCAAATTATTGCTTTTCAATCAGATCCCAAATCTAATAACAAGATATTATTCAACCTTATTAAGCAATGTCGAGCTAAATCCAAAACGCTCAACAGAAGCTTAATATTGAAGAATCGCCCGTGACAATCGATCAATCATGAAAAGAAAAAAAAAAGTACTATAATTTTTCTTGATTGGTATATAGTCTTGCCGCCTGCTTTATTAACTTTTGGTGACTTTTGAATTGATATATGCTGATGGGTGTTCTGCCATAACTTGAAGCATCCGGATCAGTGCTGCTCTCGAGTACTCCATGCCATGGAATTCAATTCTTACATATAATATATAAATATATATATATATATATATTGCCTTAGGGTTACTTAAAATATGCAAAGACAGAAACATGGAAAGGAATACTAAAAGGGAAAAGCATATAGGCATCATTGTTGATGTTCCTTTTTTCTTGTTTTGGCTAATCAAAGGAAAACTCAAACAATAGTTGTCTTCAACTACAAGCTTTTGCCTAGCTAGCATGAAAAGGTGCTTTTCTTTTCAATCCTTTGAATCTAATACGAACCAAACCATATGGCTTGTAATAGCCTTCCAAGAAACTTTTGTTGCAGTACCATGCATTGTTACAGATTCTTTCAAGTTTTGAATGTTGATGGGGAGAAAAAAGCTTTGTTCGCCAACTTTTTCTTCTCTTGTTCTGTCAGGCTCTTTGATCCTCTCGGAAATGTTCCCGTTTCAAAGGAGATCCTTTCTATTGTATGACAATTCGACCCCAAATTGCATTGAAGGTTGGAGAGGGATGGCATTGTTATTATTCAACTATATCAAAAACGTTGCCTAATGAAAGTTTGATTTAATCTATCATATAGGAGTAGTCAAGATCGTTAAATTCTGTGCTTGACTTATGATGAAAATTCACACATTTCACTAAAACATCAAACTCTTAATTGATTTTTCATGTTAAGAAAATGGCTACAATCCATCCATCATTCCTGGCTTCCTGCCCGATCGAAATCATCTATCGTGTCCTTTCACTCTTGGGCTTCTTTTCTTATGGATTTTGGATTCTGGCCCTTGGGTTACTTGATATGCTGGTCTGCGATCTACAGAGATGGTGTTCAAACAAGCACTTAGACAAGAAGATAATGGACGAGTCAGTAAGGAAATTGGGCTCAGCTTTTTTCCCACTTAAAAAAACTCAAACACGATCGCTCAAACATGGACCATAAGGAAATTTGGTTTTCTCATTAGTTACACGCTGGAAGTCATGCAGGTGACAAACCTGGAACTCCAGCGGGAGATCTTGTCGTTCGAAAGTTCTTATTACTTTGCAATGGGCCAATGCAGGACAGGATCACTGATGCAATTGAATCTAAGTGAACTTTCATCATTGATAAGAAGCTATTGTATTGAAGAAACACTGTAATACTCATGAATGAAACTTTCATCAATGATAAGAAGCCATTGTATTGAAGAAACACTGTTAAGTTTTTGACAACAAATCCATCACAATCAAGCATATATATATATATATATATATATATATATATATATATATATATATAAATTATTCTATGGAGATCAAATATCTGCAACAAGTAGAAGGAAGAAAAAACATGTTTATAAAGCTGAATACTAGTAGCCGTAAGTGAAAAAATCAAGCTGTTCCCTTGAGCTTCTTCGCAATGCCAGCGAAGTACTTCCCCTGGTGGAAAGCCTGCTCCAGTTCTAACTCAGATGGCTGTCTCGAGCCATCCCCAGCAAAAGTTCCTGCACCATAAGGGGTTCCACCCTTAACCTTCTCCATTTCAAACATACCAGCACCGAAGGTATACCCAATGGGCACAAAAATCATTCCATGGTGAACAAGTTGAGTGATTGCAGTTAAGCTGCAAAATTTTCCAGCAGGTAAAAATTAATAAAAATTTTATTTGAACTGCTATTTAATATTTCTACTATATTTAAGGTGCAAATACTCACGGAGTAGTCTCTTGTCCACCACCTTGGGAGCCAGTGCTGTAGAATATTCCAGCAGGTTTGCCTGCAAGCTCTTGTGTTCTCCATAGACCACCAGTTGAATCCATGAATGCTTTAAACTGCGCAGCCATCATCCCAAATCTAGTAGGAAATCCAAAGAGCACACCATCAGCCTCAGCAAGCTCACTGGGTGTAATGACGGGGGCATCAGACTTTGGTGGCGCACCCATCTTTCCAAGAACTTCCTCTGGTAGAGTTTCAGGTACCTGTGAAGATAATGAAATTCCATTTGCATATCAATCTCAACTTGATTCAAGAAGATAACATTGTGATGATAATCAAACCTGCCAGAGTTTGACTTCTACTCCCTCAACGGATTCAGCTCCTTTCAGAATCTCCTGTGCCAGCTTCTCAACATGTCCATACATGGAATAGTAACTGCAACAAACACCCAAGAAATATTCAAGTTACTATACTTTTGGTAGGTATGTTTCCTAACAATGCAAGGGTAAAAATAAACTTTTGGTTGAAAATTATCAATCAAAGCCAATTACAAAGGAGAAAGTTACAGCATAATTGCATATCAATGAATGTGCTTGATGGATGGGAATACCACAGTCAACAAAGGTAGAAAAATTGTGGGTGTTACTTTTTCTGTTGGCATGCATAAAAACAGTATCTGCCACATCAATAACATCTACAAATATCAATTATTTCTTTCTAGATGAAAAGCAAAAGGTGATCTTGAAGAACTATTATATAAGCTGATATGCAAGCACTGGAAGCTATGAAAATGAGAGCCACTTTGTAAATTATATGCACAAAGAACTGGAATACAATAATAATGGACAATGGGGCCACATGCTTCAAAAGAAAAGAGCCAGCAAGTTTTCTCCTAATTATAATTTCAATGGTAGGTCGTGTTTCACAGTCACTTGGTTTGTTGCTAATTAACGGCAGAATCCCCAGTAAATCTTCACTCTCTTTGATTTGCAATTCTTACTTTGATAATTGAACCGAGCCACTCATCTCAAGTACACCAAAATTGTTCAAAAGAAGCCTTTTTCTTTTCTTTTTGGATTGAGTAAATAAGCATTTCCCACGTGTAAATAATTAACCAAAATCCCATTTCTACCGTGCGTTCTTTCTGTTTCTTCTATGGTTGGTTGTCATTAGGCTGGATCATGAATTCAAGATATACAGAAACTAAGAAGAGAATAAAGCATAAGATTCTTCATTTTCATTTATTAAAAGAAGACTCTTTAGATTGTTAGGAAAATCTTGTAAGATAACAGATTGAATATCAAAAACAGATGCAAATACGGACTCAAGCTGCATAACTACAAAAAGAATCTAGTCTGTTCAAATTAATAAATGTCACAGTTTTTAATTGAGAGAACCAATCTGTCATTAACAAAACAAAACATAGTTGAAACTTGAAACTCCAAAGACTAGGGAAAAGAGTGTATAAACTAAATCATTAATGCAAACAATTGTAACAGAACTAATCAATAAAATAAAACCCCAGAATCCAAATCATCTTATTCATAAAAAAAAAAAAAACTTTAGAACTTATTGACAAAATGCAAAAGAAAAAAAATTCAAGAAAAACAGACAATGGCCAGAAACAGAGCAAAAGATTAAAGTATGGATACAAAACAGAGAAACCACAAAGAAACACGATTAGAATTCTTACATAATGTAGACTTTGGTTGCCATTTTCCTTCTTGGCTAACTTTTTAAATTCTTCTGAAGGCAAAGGAGAAGCTTTTTTGTTTGGAGGGGGGGTTAATGAAAATGTTCTGCCTTAAACAGAGAGGAAGTAGAGAACAGAGGAAAAAACGCCCATATTTATAGTGACGTTTCAAAGTTTTGGATACTCTTTTGTCAAGCACTTTGATTAGTCGTAGTTTACGGGGCTAATTTTGTGGCGGTCAACTATTTTCCTTTTTAATCTTTTTTATTTAATTTGCGTTTATGTAATATTTATGTCATGCCCCTAATTCAGAAATTGTTTTTGTTTTTTTATATATTATATGTAATCAAGTCGTACTAGAATTTAGAACCAATGAACCATCCTTAAATAGACAATACAATTAATAATAATTAAAGAAGAATCAATTTGAAATTGGAATTTTAGCACCTATAATTGATGACTTATTCCAACATTAATTTTTTAATTTTCTTATATATATGCAATGAATTATGTCACATATACGTATTTAATGTCAAGTACTAGAAGTTTATTTATCCTTATCCTATAAAATGTACTTCTTAGTATTCTTCCAACCGTTTGTGATAATGACTTTTTTTTTCGTTCAAGACCTTTCGATATTCGAAAGTCACTTTGAATTTCAATTAATTCGGAATCGAATTATGATCGAACCCGATACGAAAAAGCTCTTTCAATATTATTTTTTTCATTCACAAGGCTCGAACCTGATAACAATGACTCTTTTTAAGTCTAAAAAATTAGAGATTTTCTTTGACGAAATGTGAATATAAGTAAAAATTATGCATAGTTGTTTTCCTTAGACAGTGAAAAGAGAAAGAGAGAGAGGAGAGCGTGAACTATTTGTCTAGTAACGACAGACAAATGGTCAGTTCTATTATTAAAGAGAACACCAACTCTTTCACCATCACCTGGGCAGTGGCAACCTTTGTTTTTCTTTTCCCAATCAGCCAGGCATCTGAAAGGGATATCATACAGTTTTTAGGCACAAGAAATTGAAATTGAAGTTTAGCCCTTGTATCCGGCCGCAAAAGGTGTTGAAATTCGAATATCAATTTTACCTGCATGAACCAACTAATGTATTATTTTATGTCAATAACTAAGCAACTTCTGCTATCCTATGAAAAAGATTAATTGCTCGACAGAGGTGTTGGGGTAGGACGGACGGTTATTTGGTGCAAGAAATCATAGTTATTTGCTTGCAATTTGGGCTTGTAATCTCTGCAAGGAAATTAGAAGATTGTAACAGCTGTGTTTTGAATTCTGAACGGAAATCAATATAATTACAAATTTTGACTTTTAATCCCATAAAGAAAGAAGATTGCTAACGGATTTCAGTTGAATTCTAAGAGGAAGACTGTTCACTCACAGTTTTTGTCTAGATTCAAAGCTAGTCTAGCTAATTAATGATGGATTTTAATGCTTATCCTTTGAATCAGATTATTTGCTTTAATTATTGTCAGTAAATCACAGATCAATACTCTTTTCAAAAGAAAAGCTGCCGAGTACTTGGAGAATTATGACCAGAATCAGAAAACTAAAATTTCTTTGTTGTTCTCCAACTAATGGTAATATGTACAGGCTACAGCATCAAATTAAACGTTTTCAGTCTGAAAGTGAGCCAACAATTAAGAATAGACTATGAATTCATTGAACTCTAAGGATATTTTCCTTTTGTTTCTCATCAAATTCTAACACTTCTGTCTTGTAATTTCCATTCCATATATGCAGAGTATAGAATGGGATTGTTTTTACCAAGTCATCGCCACCCTTTCTACAGTGTAGAATTGGATGATCTTAACACGTCATAGCCACATTTATGTTTCTCGTTTTCCCATTAATTGGAAGGTTAAAGAAGAATTGCTTGGTCAAACTAAGAATCAGTAGTATGACAGAATCATGATGAAATTTTACTTCATTAACCAAGAAACTTATAGTCTATGATTTCAGAAGATAGGACTGCGCAATGGATTCATTGCTAATTGTGGCTGCTGTGTCATGGTCGTTCCAGGGCGGCTGCTAAGTTCTAAACAAGTATATATTATTATTATTATTATTATTATTATTATTATTATTTCCGTTTCTTTCTGTGTTGTCTTTGGCTTTCAAGTTGCTTAACTTTTCTGAATTTAAATTGATTAATGAAACATTATCTATTAATCAAATCAAATGAATTTGTTACAAGGATGTTTTCACGTGGTGTCATGGGTTTCTGTTAGAAGTTTCACGTCCCTTTGTCTCCAGAGGGATCTGAAAATGGCATCAATGACCCTTGTCCTGAATCGTGCTTACGTCTTCTTAATACCAACTCCCTCACACCTTCAAATTTCATCCCATTCACGCATTTCTAATTGTATTATATACTCCTAGCAGCCATTATTGCATTCCGATAAACTATAGTTAGATTGTTATCTGATCATCTTTTCATCAACTACAAAGCTTTCCACTCTTTGTCCTTTTCTTGAGTGAGCTCTATGATTGCATTTTCACTTGTTTTGCACTTCTTTTGATGAGACCGCTGTCTTCAAATTTACAAAACCCCCCGCCTGTCTTGGGGAGATAATAGAGTTTAATCCTTGTATTTTGGTAGTCTTTTAATATGAAATGGCGTTCATACAATGAACATTGACTTGCTGGGTAAGTAAATTCTGAACTTTAGTGCCATTAGACTAACCAATCATAAACTTTTCTGGGAAAAGAAGTGTTGTTATAAAAACATCAGCAAAATGTCATAAACTCCATGGCTGTGAACTCAAATGGTGGGAAAAATAGTACAAGCAGAACATGGCTATGGACCCAACATGAGACATTGAGCAGGAGAAATGGCTTTTGCTTTAATCCACGAGTGTTTCAGGATGATGGCCCCTCTAGTTTGGCCTCCCAATTTCATCACACCAACAGAGAGCAGTTGCTTGTAATCAGAAGGAGCGGAGACCAAATGTCTATTCACATCTTTTTGGTTTATTTTTGCTCTTCTTTCACCCAAACCCCCAAAGAGCTCATCACAACCTTCTACGCCACAATCATGGCTACAAATTGCCCCCTTTTGGTGGTTGAAATGGCATAGTATTGGCTTTTCATCTCTTCATTTCAGAAAAGAAAAGCAGCAGAGTAGGGACTGTTGGTGAACCACGCCATGAATTGCCCCAGTCAAAAGAGGTGATGTTGAAGTTCACCACTCCTTGCAGACCTGATGGACCCCAAATCCCAATCCGGTAATTCACGTTAGGATGATTAACATATTAGGTGCTCCTAACCCATTTTCTCTTTGCGTTTTTACTTACCATTTTCGGTTTCACTTTTGTTTTTTTTAGTATTTCTTATGCACTATGAGTTTTTCCTTTTCTTCCATGGCTGATGGCCCCAAGTTCCACATTTCCTTCTAATGCATGATTAGGGTCGCGTCACATCATCTCATCTCGCTACCAAATGGAGCACGCCCGACTACCATACACGTTCAGCTAGCATGGGTTGAGACGCCAGAGCCAACCTTAGACCGCTAACGCCACCTTCTTCTTCCAAGCCCAAAGGATAAAGCATATAATCAAAGGCCATGGCTTCTCTCAGTGACCTATTAGGCCCAGGAGACCAACCGAATGGCCTTTGTTTGTTGTCATAAAGAACAAGGATACACTCATTCAACCTGTTACGCAACCCAAGTCCGGAATTAACGAAGATGACAGAGTCAGAAACTAATGTCACGCCACACGTTTTAAAAGACAACAAATAAAACGCTTCAATCACGTATGAAATACGAAAAAGAAAGATCTTGAATATATAAGTGAGTGTTGCACAACGCAATAAATTCGTTTTCACGGCAAAAGATAAAAGACAATATGAACTAACATGTTTGCAAATTTTAGTCAGATCAGAAAAGAAAGGAACCGAGACAGGCGCCCTCGTCCCCTCCTCAAGTGCTGCCTTTAGAGGAGGCAGCAAAGAGTAAATGTATCTCCCATCTCATTGGAAGCTCCGTGGAATTTTTTTTCACTCTGATCTGTTCCTCTCTTTCTTGTGCGATTAGGCTTGTTTGCTGGTTATGTCGCCATCAAACAAAAGAAAAAGAAGACATGCAAGACTAAAGAGCAAGAAGAAAGGAAAAAAGCACTGCTCGCTGGACCCCAAATCCACTTTTCTTTCGAATATAATAATTCAATAAACTATGAGAGATGAATGCAGAAAGTAAGAAAGCATGAGCTTTGCTTCCCTCTCTCGGCCGACGTTGCACTTCGATTTGATGCCTTCTTTTTTACAAGTTACTTCAACACGCATGCTTCGGCATAACTCCCAAACATGTCCTCCATTATTCATTTTACAAAGTAACAAACGATAGTGGTAAATCCATTCGCATACTAGAAAATTCTTATCAGTCTCAATCTCCCAGAAGTCTAGCTTATGAAGAAAGCTAGAAAGAGAAGTAGAGGCAACCAGACAACAACATAACCATCAGAGGCAGAGCTAGCTTTTAAATTCTATGCAATTCTAGAATATAGAGTAGACCAGTGGCAACTGATCAAACACGTTCATGCTCATACAACATACAAAAACAATGAAATTAAAGTCAAATTTGGCTACCAAAGCAGCCTTCAATCTTATATTAATGTAATTTAATTAGCTGCATCGCATTCCTCATTCAACCAAACATAATCCAATCATAATAAACCTAACGAGGGCCAACTACACTCGGCTTGATCGAATATAGCATGTGGGATAAGAAGCCAACCACTGTTATCAAGCAATTAATTTTATGCAATGTTACCTACCAAACAATGATTTAAAACATCACAATGTATGAATATAAAATTTTATATGTTTGGCACAAGTAATTTTTATGCACAATGCATATCCATGTTGAATGTAAAAAAAAAATAAATGCAGATGGTAATAAAGGCATCAATTCAAAGCTTTTGCTTTACGAACACTTCATGGACTCTTTGTTGTTGCAGATTTTTCAAAGGGTGCAAATAAGAACTTTATTGTAACTAATTTACAGCTAAGCCCTTATAAACAGCTATGGACTTACAAATGATGCACTGTCAAACTACAACAATCAATCGTTTGATGTGCATGTGCATGAAATAACTTGCTAATGAAGGTAGAGTGAAATTTATTAATCATTGCAATTTCACTAAAAACAAATCATTTCAAGGAAACAATTTTAACCATGCAAATGAAAAAGGTGAATACAATATTGAATTTGCGTGGTGGAAAATGAGAAACATTGAGGTCACAATAGGAAGAGAGGAATGGGGGTTGCTCAATTCAAAGTTTTCACAGGCACCTTTGATAGTTTCTCAAACTAGAAGTTTTCTGAGAATTGCAACTCAGAGTTTCCATTAGCACAAACATGAAGCATTAATTCATTAAAATTTAAATAACATTCAATCTATATCAACTCATAAAGATTCAAGTATATTAAGCCGTCAAAGAAATCTCTAGAAATCAAGTCGCTTTGATCAGATCAAAGTATAAATTCCTAATAAGCAAAAAAACATCTAAATAAGTTAAAAGTTTTAAGAAAATTGATTGAATAAAAAAATCTTAATCATAACTGGTAACAAATCTCTTTATTTAATCTTCTCATACCGAGGACTTTAAATAAAAACATTTCTTTCTACTTCCAATTTCTTTTAACAGCTTATGCCTTACAAAATCCAAAGACAACAATGTCCATAAGAGACAACAGTTTTCAAATTGACAGGAGATGAAAGACTTAGTAGACATGCTTTAAACACAAGGAAAATTTCTAAATCAATACAAAATTATGATTTACGTGACAAAATTTTGAAAAAATTTTTTCACTACAACATCTACAGACGAGGGAGAAGAACAAGCCCTTCCTTCCATCATGTTCTCTTTTATTCAAATGTACAAGATACAAAAATCTAATCATTTTTCCTTTTGTACAAGAAAACTATCCACCACCTTCTACACATCCCATAAAAAACCAAAATACTAAACAAAAACAACTCACCTCCATTTCCAAAACCGAAACTTCCATTCACTCGGTAGCAAGATTTTCTCTCAGAGTCTGAACCAAACTTGAAGCATACCGCCTTTTCTTCTCATTCTCTTCCTCCGCTAACCCCATACAAATCTCCAAAACCCCTTCCTTTCTAACTTCAAAACAAAAACTTTCACTATAGTTACACAAACAATTCAAAGTAAATAACCCATTTTGAACTCCTCTTGATCTCCCGTTCCGTAAAACCTCAACCAAAACTTTAACACATCCATTAACTTTTATCATCTCTTCTCTGCCTTCTTTACATTTCACCAACAATCCCAACACTTCCATAGCTCTCTCCAGCCCTGAGTCCAGTAACCCAATTAGTATCGGCACCGCCCCGCAATCCACAGCTCTTCTCCTGTTATCAGCAAATGAACAAATTGCATAAAGAGCCGTAGCTGCCTCTTTCTGTTCCCTTCCTTTTCCTGCAATTAGAAGCCGAACTAATGCCTGAATCGCGTTCGGGTATCCCCCTATTGTCGCTTTATTGACCTCAACGACAGCTAAGCTGGTAATGATGGTTGCGGCAATGGCTCTGCAATCGGGTGTCCCGGCACGTAAGACTTTGACGACTCGGTTAATTGCGCCTTCTGCGACTAAACCCACTTTGTTGTCATCGTCGAGGCTTAGGTTAAGGAGTAAAGAGAGTGCCTTTTCTTGTAAACTCGGATCGTCCGAGTCGACACACTTGAGAACGGCAGGGACTGCTCCCGACTCGGTTAATTTGCGGCGAAGTGCTGAGTCATGCTTAGTAAGCCTGGCGAGCGAGTCGAGCTTGGTTCCGACAGGAGATGATGGGGAGGTCAGAGCAGAGACGAGGGTATGGGGTTGAGGGCAAGGTCGTGATTTTGAAGGGGTGACAAGGGTATAATTGGAAATCAGGGAGCGAAGCGCGTGGTTGGGGATGAGACAGGGGTGTTCAGGTAAGGGAAGCTTGGTGATCGGACAGGTGCGGTGACCGGCGTCTAGCCACCGTTGGATTGAAGCTCGGTCGAAGGTGTGACCCGACGGGAGGATAACCGGGTCGGACATTATCTCAAGAGATATTGGGCACTTGAAATCGTCCGGGAGCTGAGTCGCCATGTCGTTTCCAACTCGGATAAAAAACTCAGCTTCTCTCTCTCTCTCTCTCTCTCTCAAAAGAGCTACGAAAGGAGGGTTTACGAGGTTTTTGAAAGCTGTGGAGAGAGAGAGAGAGAGACTTAGCCCGTGAAGGTACTTTGCAATGAGTGACCAAATGACTACAACGCCCTGCTCATTAAGGACATTTACATTTTTTTAATGGATTTAACAATATATAATTTTTATACGTTATTAATATACACGGCTAATCATCAATGTTTGTTGGACCAACTGAAAAGAGTTTGGTGCTCTTTAAGCAAGATATTGAGTTCGAATTTTGTGGATAGAAAAAACTGCATTGAAAAAATTCCTCCGAATGAGCTCGAGTTCGAGTTTTATGGATAAAAAAAACTGCATTGAAAGAGCTCTTCCGAATGGGATCCAACTCAACTTGACTCAACTTGACTCTGGATTAATCGAAATCTAAAGTGACCTTGAGATACCGAAAGATGTTTACATGAAAAAAAAAAGAGATTAATGCCTCATCAATAAATTTTTATAAAAAAAATTATTTGTATTTGTTTTTAAGGATTTGTTATTGTTTAATTTATTTATTGATGAAATATCAACTTTTATGTATTAACAATGTATAAAAATTATATACAATTAATGTATTATATATAAACTTTTTTAAAATGCCATTTTGCAAAGTATTTCTGTGGCTTGCGTTTGTACATACAAATTCGGAAGTGTTCTTCAACTACTGAATTATTTAATTTCATTCAGTTCTGTTGAACAACTATTTTCCATATCTAATGATAAGCCTCGGAAAATAGCAATTATTTTTCATTTCTTCATTTTCGAAACGCAAATTTGATTTTTTTTTTCTTCGAAGACAAATACAAACTATTCATTCAAAAATTTACGTAAAATAAATTTCTCATCAAATTTAAAGCACGTTATTAAAAAATTTAAAAATTATATCATATTCGAGTTCATATTCAACTACCTGAAAAGGGCTCACGGGATCTTCGAAATCTTAAGTGGTTGACAATATATGCAAAAAATTGATTGATCATAGATTTTTCAGTGCTTCAGTCTTTGATCTTCAAGCCTGATATCCTTGCCGACGAAGGAAAGAGAACAGGAAATTAGAGAAAAAAACAGCATAATGAGTGTTTGAGGTGGTAGAAAAATTATACATCTTCTTTGATCTTACTTGTCCTATTATAATTGAGTGGCAACGCATAGATTTCAGTCTTGTCTTTTTCAAGACAAGTTGGGTATCTTAAAGAATACGCACACGCCTCGTATCATACGGGTCAAGTCATCAAGTGAGCTCATTATGCATTTGGATAATATATTTAACTATAACACAATTGCATTACAAGTGCAGATTTTACAGAGTATTTATTTACTTTGGATTGGTCATGCGATGGCCATCTTCTTGCTGGTTTTGAACCCAATCAAAATACTAAAATTATTCGTTAATCATTTGATTTACACTCAAATAGAGGTGGTAAATGGGCGAATCGGATCAGATTTAGATCGGATCATTTTGGATCGGATCATTTTGGGTTAATGAAAAATCGGGTCATTTTGAGTTTAGATCAATTTGAATTCGGATCAATTTGGATTCAGATCATTTCGGATTCGGATAAGGTCGGGTTTGGATCAATTTGAATTCAGATCAATTTGGATTCGGATCAATTCGAGTTCGGATTAGATCGGGTTTGGGTCGTTGACTTTTTTAGTCAATTCGGGTTGGTCAAATTTGGATTCGGGTCAGTTGGATTTGGATTCAGGTCTATTGGACATGTTTATTATGTTAAGCCTTGGTCATCTCAATGTGATTTATCTGGTATGAAAATCAATTAAAACCATATTTCTAAGAATTACAAAACTCATGAAAATAAAATTTTTTTCTTACATGACCTATAGTACTATTGGGATTGAAATAATCAAAATATTTAATAATTTGTATGATAGTTTTCTTTATAATATATTTACTAATATTCATAAATTAATTACATTTTTTCATTTTATTTTTATTTTCTATAATAATTAATAACTTTATGAATCAAAGTGATTTAATAATCCTTACTAAATATCATAAAACAATACTATATATCTCTTTAATTTATCTTGATTTTTATAAAATAATTGAAGACATTAAGTGTAGGTGATATAGCTTCTGTACTCTATTATAGATTAACCATTAAATAATTATATACTAGGTTCAAATGAATGCAATATAAAAGTGAATATTTAAGTTTAACTATATTAAAAAATATATATGACACTCATATTATTGAAAAAAATTATATTTTTACTATATTAAAATACTTTGGTAATTAATTTTAACATTTAAATATTTATTGATAACATTAAATTTAAGTTTAAATCTTTTCAAGTTTGGGTAAATTTGGATTCGGATCAATTTGGATTCAGGTCAATTCGGGTTCGAATGAATTCGGATTCAGATCTGGTCGGGTTTGGATCAATGTGAATTCGGATAAATTTAGTTTCGGATCAATTCAGATTCGGATCCGGATCGGATTGGATTTGGGTTGTTGACTTTTTTAGTCAAATCGAATCGGTTGGGTTTAAATTCGGGTTAATTGGACGGATTTTTCAAGTCGGATCAACTTTTGCCACCTCTACACTCAAACAATAATAAAGACTGACAAGCCAACTGAATAGCCTGACAGGTTCGAAATAATGTCCTAAAAAACAAATTTGAAAGCAGCACAACAATACCGTTGGCAATAGTGACCTCATTATTACTCCTTCTTTGAAATTTAAACCCTCCAAAATCATGATAACAAGACAAGCTTAACTCTGTTTTAATGGCTATTTTATTTGGCCTTGATTGTCTATAATTGAATTTCGAGTTATTAAGAAAAGGTTGGACTTTAAATTGTTCTTGCTAGAGATGGCAAATGAGCGGGTTGGATCAGATTTGAGTTGGGTCATTTTGGATCGGATCATTTTGGGTTAATGAAAAATCGAGTCATTTCGGGTTCGGATTATTTCGGGTTCGAATAAAGTCGGGTTTGAGTCAAGGAAAAATCGATCTATTTCGGGTTCAGATCATTTCGGGTTCAGATCATTTCGGATTCGGATAAGGTCGGGTTTAGATCAATTTGAATTCAGATCAATTTGGGTTCAGATCAATTCGTGTTCGGATTAGATCGGGTTTGGGTCGTTGACTTTTTTAGTCAATTCGGATTGGTCGGATTTGGATTCGGGTCGGTTGGATTTGGATTCGGATCGATTGGACATGTTTATATATGTTAAGCCTTAGTCATCTCAATGTGATTTATCTAGTATGAAAATCAATTAAAACCATATTTCTAAGAATTACAAAATTCATGAAAATAGAATTTTTTTCTTACATGACCTATAGTACTATTGGGATTGAAATAATCAAAATATTTAATAATCTGTATGATAGTTTTCTTTATAATATATTTACTAATATTCATAAATTAATTACATTTTTTTCATTTTATTTTTATTTTATATAATAATTAATAACTTTATGAATCAAAGTGATTTAATAATCCCTACTAAATATCATAAAACAATACTATATATCTCTTTAATTTATCCTGATTTTTATAAAATAATTGGAGACATTAAGTGTAGGTGATATAGCTTCTGTACTCCATTGTAGATTAGCCATTAAATAATTATACATTAGGTTCAAATGAATGTAATATAAAAGTGAATATTTAAGTTTAACTAGATTAAAAAATATATATAACAGTCACATTATTGAAAAAAATTATATTTTTACTATATTAAAATACTTTGGTAATTAATTTTAACATTTAAATATTTATTGATAACATTAAATTTAAGTTTGAATCTTTTCAGGTTTGGGTAAATTTGGATTCGGATTAATTCAGATTCGGGTCAATTCAGATTTGGATCAATTCGGGTTCGGATCAATCTAAATTTGAATGAATTTGAGTTCGGATGAATTCGAGTTCGGATCTGATCGGGTTGGGATCAATGTGAATTCGGATAAATTTGGTTTCGGATCAATTCGGATTCGGATCGGATTGGATTTGGGTTGTTGACTTTTTTAGTCAAATCAAATTGGTTGGATTTGGATTCGGGTTAATTGAGTGGATTTTTAAGATCGGGTCAACTTTTACCACCTTTAGTTGTTGCCAAGGATGTCTTTGCTGAGAATCGTTGTACCATAGACAGTGCAAATACAATCTGCGATTGGATTTGGATAGGATAAGATCAAAGATTCTCCATCTTTGTTCTGTTTTTTCATATGGGATTTACTTATTTACAAATGGGCTTAGGTTGGCCCATTTGAGATTTCATGGAAATTTTATAAATCCCAATTTGTTGCTTAAAATCGTATTCAGCAGGATGTATTGGCTTTGGCTCATCCTTAACTGCTGATAATTCTGTCAATCGATTTTTTATAATACTTGAAATCTTGAAAAAAAAATGTTTAATTGGTTCATATCATCTTCTTTATTCTTTGAGGTATTATTTGAACAAATCCTTGATAAGGTTTTCGCATTGATGATACACAAATGAAATGTCAGTGGATTCTAACGACCATCTAGCAAGGTAACAGTCATCTCATTCGAAATTAGTTTCCCAAGAGACGATGAATCTGTCTCTGAAACACACCTTTCCGCATAAAACCCAGGCCTTCCAGGCTGAGGTAATGGCATACTCTCGCTATCCAACATCAATAGCACAGTTTGCATCCCTGGCCTGTCATCTGGCTTCTGCTGTACACAAAGCAGCCCCACCTGTATGCACCTTAGTGCTTCATGCTCTGGAAACTCTTGTTCCATCAGTTCATCCATTAATTCCAAGGCTTTCTCATCAGACCACAATTTCCAGGCCTAAATGATACCCAATTTCATGTTTTTCAATCAAAGTTCTAAGAAAATGAACATATAAGAATTGATTTCACCGTGCAATGCATATACTTACATGTCCCAGAAGGTTGAGTTTGTGGTCAGGATGGAAAAAACCCCGGTTCTTCTTTCCACTCACAATCTCCAGCAATATGACACCAAAGCTGAAGACATCGGATTTCAAGGAAAAATGTCCATCTATTACATATTCTGGAGGCATATAGCCACTGCATCCATTACCAAAGACAATAGTTTCAATTTTAGCTCCAAAATTAAAACTCTAAACACTTTGACGGAGCCATACTTACTAGGTTCCAACTACCCTCTTTGTGTTTGCTTCAGTTTGCTCTCCACGGAACATTCTTGCCATTCCGAAGTCTGAAATTCTGGGATTCATCTCGTTGTCCAAGAGAACATTACTGGCCTTGAGGTCCCTATGGATGATTCTCAGTCTTGAATCCCTATGAAGATAAAGAAGCCCACGAGCTATCCCAACAATGATGTCATGTCTACTTCTCCAGTTAAGTGAAGATCTTCTTGCTTCATCTGCAGCCAATGTGCAAGTTAGCTAATTTGAGTATGAAGCTTATTAAGTCTGTAAAAGATTAAGCATCAGAAATGAATAGAATGTTGAGATACCGAAGATTAAGGAGTCCAAACTTCCATTTGGCATGTACTCATAGATTAACATTTTCTCTTCTCTTTCAATGCAACAACCTAGTAGCCTGACCAGATTTCTATGTTGAAGTTTGGAGATCAAAATGACCTCATTTTTTAACTGCTGAATGCCTTGTCCAGAATTCTCTGCAAGCCTCTTTACAGCTACTTCTTGTCCGGACTGTAGCTCACCCTGCAAATAATTTCAATGATTATTTAGCAACAGTAATGAAAAAAAGAGAGCAGAATAGTCTAAAATAATGTCCAAGAACAATCTTGAAATAAAACTCTACCTTGTATACAGGTCCAAATCCACCTTCTCCAATTTTATTTGCAGCAGAAAAGTTCTCAGTAGCAGCTTGAATACTGGCAAAGTCAAATAAGGGGAGTTCAAGGTCCTGACATTCAACTTCGTTAATGGTCACTTGATTTGCTGGCTGTTTAGCTGTTAATATGAATTGGGGCAAGTCAACAAATATAAATTTAGAAAACTAGTATAACTGTGATAATGTCAAGGATCATGCAAAGCTTACCTCTAATAATCTTTTTCTTCCAAGTCACAAACCAGCCAATCAAAGCCAAGATGATCATTGCTGAAGCCACTGATATACTTGTTGCAATTGTCAGATTCTTCCTCTTGTTGCTTGATTCAACACGAGACACTAACAATCAAAAATAAAATAGTTCAGAAGACATTTCTTTCAAAGACAAAGCACTGGTTCAGGTAAAACTCAAGCAGGAAATGATAACTGCCTTTGTTTTAGTATTTAGCTAAAGAATTCTCACCAAGTGCAGAAGCTGGCATTCTTACAAAAAGATCTTGTCCATTTTCAGGAACTTCTCTAATATCTATCAGATCTCCATACCAGGTTACACAGCCATTCCCTGTGCCTCTAATGTCAAATTTAGCATACGCAGAGCAAGAACAATTCTTCAGGCACTCTGCCTTGCAATCTTCAATCGTCATACTTACATTCACCCTAAACTGAGATGAATCTGGCAGTTTCAAACCTGTAAATTTCAGAAACCCCTCTTCTTCTTGGCATACACGTGGATCCTTTCGTACACATCCACCTGACCAGTCAAGAACATCCCAATCTTTGGACAATTTGGGCTCAAAACCCTTCAAGCAGTCACAAATGGGAGCCTTGTTAATGTTGCAAACACCATAACTCCCACACAAGCCATAATTGTCACATCTATCTTTTTGAACTGTGAATATGAGGTACCAGTTAGAGTGGCGATCATTCCAGGAAAGGTGCTGAACCGAGCCAGATTGACTTAACACAAACCTTGATGGGATATTGTCGGTTATATTATAAGAATAATACACTTCTTCAGCATTGGAGACAAATACTGGAGTAAAGACTGGGTTTACCCGCAAAGCTGGATCACCACTAAATTGTGCTCCATACCATGGTCCACTTCGAAACTGCTCAGTGGATCCCTTGCGAAGAACAAGTTGAGGAATTCCACGATGATCCACGCTATAAGTATATTCTCCAGGAAAAGGATCGTCCGAAGTTTTCCATGATGTCAGATACCTGTTCAGATCAGTTTTCTTGTTCCAACCAAGTTTCATGCCTGGTAACAGTGTATCAGATGGATAGTCAAAGCTTTGCCATATGCAGTTGTCAGCATTGTCATCCCCAGCATCTTTCACAACCAAATTTCCAGTATCTAACAGCTGCGCCACTGGCCTTTTAGCCGTCCGGACTGAATTTGTAGACCAGATAATGCTCCCTGATCCATTGACAATGGCCAGTCTTCCATCATCACCCAGTGTTAATACTCCAGAAGAATTTATAAGAGGGAATTCTCTGTTTCCGACCCAAACAACAGCCGGAACCCGAAGATTCTTGTACCATATTCCTAGATATCGACCACTGGGATTTCCACTGTTGAAGAAGCCTAGCGCAAATTTCTGGCCTGCTGAAATGATTGTCTGGCTGCCATTGATAGTGTCTGCTGGAGTTATGGTATCAACTGCAACAGAACTTTCTAAGAACAAAGACACTAGAGATAGAAGAAACAAAAGGTTGCCCTTCAATTTCTCCATAAGTTTGTTGATCTTCCATTCCTCTACTTTGAATTCAGTTTCAATTATTTAGCACCTTTCCCCCCGTCTGGAACAATTAAGTCGGAGAGTCTAGGTATCTAATTGGCTACGTGAACGCAGAAGACTTGCTTTAGTGCGGAGTAGTTGGACTTGGAGGGCCAGGTCTTTTGATCTTCTTCTCTCACCTAAAGCAGCCTACCACAATTTACTAAACATTGCAGACCAATTAAAGGCTGTTTACTGGTTAAATAACAGAAAAGAAACGACAACATTGCAGACTTGTAGTCTTCTATGATTGCTAAGTATGGCACGTGTAGGAGAGAATTTAGTCTCAGATTCCATTATTTTCTTTCTGACTTTATGATGCATCCAATTGCTGCTAAATATGAAAAATAAAAAAATTAAATTTTACTTAAATTTTGTTAACGATGAGAATAGACTGGATAGACTAATTAAATGTCTAAATCACATCATCAAAGCTACTGGCTATGGCTTCGATAGCTGAAAGAATCAAGTGTTCACTCATTTCCATTTTTCATGTTTTAGCTTAGTGCTTTGCATCCTCTTTGAAACAGAAAACTTGAAGACTTGAGATGAGTAACTGACCCTGTAAAGAAACGAAAAGAATTCAAGGGCAGGAGTGGTTGGATATCAGGGCCCGCCCTTTAGCTCCACAACCATGAATAATCACAAGAAATTTGCTGTTCCATGGAAAATTCATAAATAACTTTAATAAAAATAAAACCACAGTATTGTCTAGGGGCCGAGGCGCCGTGTAAATCTTAGCCTTTAAGCATTTGATCTATCGTCAAAGCAACCAGATATATTTTAATCACAGAAAGGGTAGCATCCAAAGTGCTATATACAGCAACGAGAATAAACCAAGTCAATTTCAGAAATGTGGTATAACTGAAAGGTTAAGGCCACAGCATGTGTAACACTTGTGAATTCTGAATATAGTTTGATTGAATGTGAACACATCAAAAACACATTCATGGAAGATATTTCTTACAAGTTACACCAGAGAGATTCATAACTACCCAAAACAGCCACACAAAAAAAAAAAGCGGCAAAGGCTGTCATAAGAATCACAACAGAATATTATTATACACAAGGCAACTCTTTTGGGGTATACTAACACCTTGTATGAGGCCTGACCATTCGCTACCTGGCATCTAGTATTGTAACTGTGACTTGGTTCACAGTGCATGATTCATCTAGCTTACTGGTGGATAAGTCAGTTTGAAGTGTATTTCTTCCTAGGCAAAAACCAGGTGT
Source organism: Heritiera littoralis (assembly GCA_031772115.1). NCBI lineage: Eukaryota > Viridiplantae > Streptophyta > Magnoliopsida > Malvales > Malvaceae > Heritiera > Heritiera littoralis. Next base: position 255,414 of record JAPDPK010000099.1, on the reverse strand, counting down.
TTTGGGCTGGGGCATTGTTGCTGTGTCACTATTCAACATCAAAACCACAGTCGACATACTTGGCCTGTCTTCTGCACGCTCTTGCACACACAAAAGGCCAACCTGTATACACCTCAGTACTTCATGTGCAGGGTAGGTGTTGCCTGCTGCTGGATCTATTAGCTCTATTCCTTTCCCTTCTTTCCACGATCGCCAAGCCTGCAATAATGTGAATCCAATTCAGTATTGATTTAGTGACATGACAAATTCTCGCTGGTGACTATAAGAACCAGTAGAAATATGATGTGATGCTCTTCTTACATGGCCAAGAAGGTTGAGTTCACTGTTTGAGTGATAAAATCCTCTGTTCTTCTTGCCACTGACAATCTCCAACACCAAAACACCAAAACTAAATACATCTGATTTTGTTGAGAAGAGACCATCCATTGCATATTCAGGTGACATATAACCACTGCACATCACAGGTAATAAGGATGAGGAATTTCTAATTTTACAGTTTCAAGCGAGTAGAGAAATCGAATTTACAGTACTTACTAAGTTCCAACTACTCTCTTAGTATTCAATTCTGTCTGATCACCCCCAAAAATTCTAGCCATGCCAAAGTCTGAAATTTTTGGGCTCATTTCTCCACCAAGCAAAATGTTGCTTGCCTTGAGATCTCTATGGATGATCCTAAATCTGGAATCCTGGTGAAGATACAGAAGTCCTCGAGCAATACCACAAATAATGTCGAAGCGCCTTTGCCAATTCAATAAGGAGCCTCTGTCCTTATCTGCAAGAAGTTTTCAACTACTATAAATGCCATGAATATAGAATTGTTACCTTAATCAAATCTCTTAAATAAAGAGAACCCAATTAAGTTCATTCAGTTGTGCAAGGGACTAACTGAATAAAATAGAATCCAGGCTTCTATGTTCCATGTACTCGTAGACCAGAATTTTCTCATCCATCTCAATGCAGCAACCAAGAAGTCGTACAAGATTCCTATGTTGAAGCCTTGCAATCAATGTAACTTCATTCTTGAATTCTTCAGTCCCTTGCCCAGAGTTCCTTGAGAGCCTTTTTACAGCTATTTTTTGACCCTCAACCAACCTACCCTGGCATAGCACACATAATATCAGGGTTAGATTTTTACTGCAATTGTGGCTATTTGCATGCAGTAGTATGTTTTTATCATTGAATTTACCATGTATACACAGCCAAAACCACCTTGTCCAAGCTTATTTGCATCAGAAAAGTTGTCTGTAGCTGTTGTGATGGTATCAAAATCGAACAACGGTAATTCTAGTTCATCAGGTTTACTTTCCCCCGAGTACTCCTTCTTACTTGAGATAACCATCTCATTCAATAGCAAATCTTGGCTTCTTTCGTGAGGAACTGCAGAAAAAAAAGACAAAACTTTGAAACCTGGAAAATGAAAAATGCAGGGATAACTATATTCACTTGCTCATCCAAACTCCAGTTACCTTTCTTTTCTGTTTTTACTCTTCTTTCTCCGGCCTTCCTCTTCCATATGACACAGGCTATCAGTCCTAGAAACAAAACGCCAACACCCACCGCAATGCCTATAATTAGAGCAGTTGTGTTCCCACCATCTCCTGAAATAACCAGAAATTTAATCAGTATCACTTTTAGCCGTTATATTAAGAATTTTCAGGCACAAGCAAGGATGTTTGTAAGCAAAGTGGGCCTACTTTTACACACACAAATACAGGAATGTTTTACAGTACATGTTTTCTATAGCCAAAGCAGTTTTGCCTACCCCTAAAGTATACTTCTAAAGCAACATTTTCAATGAATTCACTCAAATCTATCAACTGTACTTGTATCATAATTTCAGTACGGTATTCAGCTCCATCTGTCCCAGCTGGGAATACTTTCGGGACGCCAACGTCCTTATCGTTTGTAGAAACTTCAATGACAGAAGGGAGCTTGGATCTCCGCCGGCCATTACTCCTGTGAACTTTCTCCCATTTAATATCACAACCTTTTCTTAATTAATTCAGTCGGCTTGGCAGACAAATTTTTTACGCAACTTCCGTATCGGAAGATGAAAATCTACTGTAGAACAGTGTCCGATTAGTTGGCAATTTGACAAGCAGGACAGTTTCTCATAGACTTAGGCCAATAGCTCGTGCTGAGATTTGATATGCTTCAGCTTTAGTTTTTTCTTTAAAAGGTAGCAGAAAAAGGACTGCATTAGGTAAAAGATGGGAAAGTCAGAAAGCGAAAATGAAAAGAACCACAAAAACGCTGGCTTCGAGCTACCCTACCAAGCCAAAAACGACGGTCAGATCAGCGGAAAAATCGGAGAAATAATAGCACTCTTCTCTTGTATCTCTGTTTACTGTCCACAAAGGCTTTTAGGTGGAGTAGTGGGGACAGTGAAAACAGTGACATCTTTTGATTAGCCATTGTTTCACGGAACCGAATCATGGGATGATTTCAGCAATCTTCACCTCAACACTCGGCCCTATGACAGACAACCTAGAAACCATTTGATTCATGGAAGAATTGAAGATACTATTATTATTCTAAACAGTTATCTGATACAGGTGGCTTAAAAAAAATATTGATGACTCTCCTGTGACGTATAGCAAACAGCAAGTCTTCTACAAGAAAAAGACTGTAAAAGCTTGTCGTATTACCAGGGATTGTACTTCTAGAATTGCGGGGTTAGTTAAGCTCACACCAAACTCTTCCCGCCGTTGAATGTTTCCAGATATCTTTTTGTTTTTTGGTTTGGGTTTGATAATGTTTCCGGGCTTTGATTCAACTAATATAACGTGAGCCACAGGCTTCAACCTCTAAAACAGGGGATCCCCTGTTCTAGTTGACTAACTCATCCGAGTCAGATTATTCATAATTAGTTATAATGAAAACAATATCCTACGTTAAGATTATTAAAGAAAGGGAATTTTGAAACGCACCTAGATCAGAAGCCGCCAATCTAACAAAGAGATCTTGTCCACCATTTGTGTATTGCCTCAAATCAATCAGGTCACCAGTCCAAATGACACAGCCCGTGCCTCCATTTCGAATGTCGGAATTGGAATAAGCAGTGCAAGAACAATTCCTGGTGCACAAAGCTTCACAGTCCTTGAGATTCATATTCTTGTCCACGAATGAAGTCATACTTTCTGGCAGCTTCATGTGTGGCAAATGCAAGAACTTGTCTTTGGTGCAGTCCAAATCCGTCTTTCTAACACACCCATCAGACCCATCCCTCAAATTCCATGCTTGCTGGTTCATTGGACTGAACCCTTTCGGACACTTACAAACAGGAGAAGCATTGGTGTCACATATACCATATGAACCACACTCCCGGTAATCGTCACACTGGTCTTTCGGTGCGTACCAAAATGGATTCCATTGTTTAGTATCGGGAACCCATGTTAATCTTTGAAGAGCTCCGGTTGGAGTAACTATCAACCTGGAAAACAAGTTCTTGTTTGTAGTAGAAAATGAGTAATACACCTCATCTTCATTGGTGATAAAGGTGAAGTTCATATAATCAAGAGGTTTCATTTCCGGGACACCGCTAAACCCTGTACCGATCCATGGACCGCTTCTATATTCTATCTCTTGCTTATTCCACAAGAATATTTCCGGAAATCCATGATAATCTAGCTTGAACGAGAAATCCCCAGATGAAGGGTCACCTCTACTTCTCCAAGCTGTTATGAACCTGTTAAAACCTGTGTTTAGATCCCATCCAAGCTTCATATCTGGTAAAATCGTATCTGTAGGGTAATCAAAGCTTTGCCAAAGGTAGTTGTTGGTCTCATCATTGGTGTTTGCTTCCCTTAGAACCAAATTTCCAGAGTCTAACAGCTGCGCAACAGGGTTGTCACCCTTTGTTATGTTTGATGACCATACAAGATTCTGTCCTTGGTCAAGAAGAACGAGGTTTCGATCCTCCACCTTGAAAATACCAGAAGAGTTCGCAAGTGGTTTGTCTCGGTTGGCAACCCACACGTAGGTTCTTTCAGGAATGTTCTTGTACCATATTCCCACGTACCATTCCCCAGGATGTTCCAGGGTGAAGAACCCAAGCTCGAAAACGTCACCTGAGGAAACGAGAGTTTGATTGTGTACGATAGACTGTGTAGCAGATAAGGTGTCTACAGATATGGAAATTGTTGGGAAGATGGCCAGGGAACTAATGAAGAACAAGAAGATTGTTAGAGATCTCATTCTTTACTACTTACTCTGGCCTGGGAATTTCTCTCTCAAAACAAAATGGTGTAGTTGGTTTGTTCGTTTTGAAGGCATTTCATATTGTTTGATGGGAGAGGATCCTTGACTCTTTGCTTGCTCATTTTCTTGAATTTCCTCGTTTCTTCTTTGAATTTGACTTTCAACCAACGACAAATGCCATCATGATTATAACGCAGACATAGAAAAAATGATGGGCCTGCATTGGGCTTGCACAGGTGTTTCCCTAGGTCAAAGACTGAAGACAGGAAGATCACCTAACTATGCTTTTCACGTTTCTGATGGAGTGAAAGTGCTCATGGGCTCTCCTCTTGCCTGGTATTAGCTGTTGGAATGGGCAGGCAAGGCCATTCACATTCACACGCGGATTGCCATGGCTTAGGAAATGGACAGCGCTGGGCCCGCCTACCAAAGCAGTGATGAGTGCCTTTTGAGCTTTAGACGATCAATATTCAACTTGGGTTTTGCTGTTCATTAATCTATTTTGTCTCCCTTTTATTTTTCAATCCAAATCTGTCATTTTCACTTTTCTTTTCGAATTTCTACACCACGTTTCTACTCTTGATCATAACCCATTACTCTGAGTTTATGTATATTTACCAAATGAAAATATGAACATATGCTATACGTGTTTCTCATACAACCCTTATGGATTCTGCCCTATATTGGGTCAGATTTTCATTTCAGAGCTCAATCTGGCATTTTCTATTTGTCTATATATTGACTTGATTACCTTCTATCATTTGATATCAAAGTTTTTGTATTATAATCAAATGTTTCTTTATTTGATGGTGCCTTACCTGCATTTTCCTTTACGGATGGAAAACGCAAACTTATTTTTCGATTATAGATAATGGCTTATGTTATGCATCATGATGATGAAAGACCTTTAAAAGTTGTTCTTCTTTGTGTTTAAAATCTATTGGACGGAACAAGATTGTCTGAATTTCAAGACGGATTTACTAAGACAAGTTTAGATTGAGACTTGATTTTATAATACCTTACCAAACACAAGTAGAAAACATTGTCTATGGGCTTCGATTAATCCTAGTTTTGCTTTCTTCTTATTTAATTTAGAGCTCAAATCATTTGATTGTTCTTCGACTGCAAATTCTAAAAAGCAAATACAGGCTGCTATGGTTGCAGAAGATACTTCTCTCTAGCATTGCATAGCTGCTTATGGAAGAGCGAAGGGAGAAAGTGGCTTAAGTCTTAACGTTAGAAAAGGAGGGAGAACTCGTAAGAAAATAAAGAACAATATAGGGAGATGTTTGCAATTAAGCACTAGAACAGACTGGTCTAAAATGGGCCTAACTTCCATAGAAGAAAACAAATGGGCTAAAGGCTTATGGTTTTCATGCTTATATTATGGAAGGGTGGCTTGGGCTTAGCAAGTGCTTTCATTCTGCTTTGATCATTATTTATTCAATTATTGATTGATTGACAATGGAACAACTCTAATACTTCAATGAAGAGAATTATGTTTTTATCAACATATGAAACCAATGGAAGGGAGATAAACAAGTATCAATCTATCTTCCAACTATCGTTGTCACGGTGGCATCATTTAAAGATACAATTTCTTGACCATCCAAAATATATTCTGCACATATGGAAGGTTTCTTGGAAGTATAAGTGGGTTGCGTTGGCATTGGGAGCGTTGGATTTTCGCTCTCGAGCAGTAGTATCACGGCTGCCATTTCTGGTCTGGACATTGCACAGTCTTGCACACACAGCATGCCTAAATGTATGCATTTGAACACTTCATTTGGAGAGCATGAATCCCGAATGGAAGGATCAATTAGGTCCATTGCTTTATCTTCATTCCAAAGATGCCATGCCTGAAACAAGTTCCATTTTAGAATTGCATCTTCAGTAGCTGATGAGAAAAGAAAATTTCAAAATCTTGTTTCAAAGTTAGCTTTGGCTGCAAATGATGCGTTCGTACTTACGTATGCAATAAGATTTGTGTGTGCAGTTGAGCGAAAGCTAGTGTTTCTCCTGCCACTAACGATTTCCAACAATAATACCCCAAAACTGTAAACATCTGACTTCACTGAAAACAGGCCTTCCATGGCATATTCAGGAGACATATATCCACTGCATTTTGAGAAGGGAAAGAAAAGATTAGATCTGTCAAGCTATTGAAATTATTTGAAAGTTGAGCTTTCTGTAAACATGTAGTGCTTACTATGTGCCAACCAGTCGAGCTGTATTTGCTTCATTTTGGTTACCCCCAAATATTCTGGCCATGCCAAAGTCTGAAATCTTTGGATTCATCTCTGCATCCAGCAAAATGTTGCTGGCCTTTAAGTCTCTATGAATTATTCTAAGTCTTGAATCTCGATGGAGATAAAGGACTCCTCTCGCAATGCCTTCAATGATGCTGAAGCGGGTTCTCCAGTCTAGCTGCGCTTGCTTGGCTTCATCTGCCACAAAGTTTATCAGGAAACTAAAGCTGTCAGGACAAACAAAGAGCTACAGAAACAAATGAATCGGGGTTTTGCCATTTTTGTCTACTAGACATACCAAAAAGAAACTTGTCCAAACTTTTATTGGGCATGTACTCGTAAATCAGCATCTTTTCTTCCCCTTGAATGGAGCAACCCAAAAGTCTAACAAGATTTCTGTGCTGCAGTTTGGCAATCAGGATAATCTCGTTTTTGAACTCCTCTAAGCCTTGGCCAGATTGACCTGAAAGCCTCTTTACAGCTATTTCCTGACCACCAGGAAGCTCTCCCTGGTGACACAAAAAAAACACTGTTATCACTTCCAATTCAAAAACACTACGCACATTACAGTTCATTAACAAAAGAAAGTCACCTTGTATACAGCACCGAAACCCCCCTGCCCAAGTCTGTTTGCTTCACAAAAGTTGTTTGTTGCAGCTACCACGCTACTAAAATTGAAAGTTACTAACTCTGCTCCATTAACTTGATTCCCATCTATAAGGATTTCAGATGATACAGAATAATTCGCTGAATTGACCTTGGACATATCATAGATCTTACAGCATGGCATTGATGAAACTACAGGCAACCCTGAAAGAAAGAGTTGAAAAGTTAATAGCAAGTAGTAGACTAGATGGCTTTCTCTAAGCTGCCTCCAAAGGAAATCATACCTTTCAGTTTCTTCTTGTACATCCATGGTAGCCAAAGAGATGCCATCAATATGCATGCTCCCACCACAGAAATTATAATTATTGCAATGTTGGATATCTTCCTTCCACCATCTACATTTGAATCGAAAAAAAAAACACGTCAAAAATATTTTACAAGATTCAAGTTTGGTTCAGATTTATGCAGCCAAATGCAGCAGAATTTTAATGTTAAAATGAGGAAACGATCTCAGCCATTTAGCCTGCCAACATATGCAGTTCACTAGACAAAAGCATCTGTATTTCAACAATCATGACAAATTCCTGATCCGGTAACTGCAGCCTGAAGAAATTTGGCAAGAAAAAGGCAAGTTTGGGAATCATAACAACAAAGAAGAAATTTAGCTCACCTAATTCAGAATGATTGACGCGGTAGAAGAACTGTAAACTTCTACTTTGATCCAAATGCTGAATATCAACCAAGTCCCCTGTCCATATCATGCATCCAATAGAAGGAATAAATGCATACGCAATGCATGAACAATTTTCCAAGCAGGTTGTTTTACAAGTATCTAAGTTCCCCGTCGGCGATAACAAGTTTGCCAAATCGGGTAGCTTCGCGCATCTCAATCTCAAAAAGCCATCTGGCTTACCATTTTCCCCTGCTGTACCATTAGTCCTCGGGCACTGCAGTTCGATATTCCGTTCACACCCACCTGACCAATTCCCTGTTCTCCACTGATCTGGAAACTTTGGTTTAAACCCTTCTAAACAACTGCAACTAAGAGAATTAGAGTTGTCGCAGATGGCATAATTCCCACAATGATTATAAAGCTCACATTTATTATCAGGGTTAGGCGCTATCTGCAGCACTTTCCAATTCTTCTCACCATCATCCCACCTCAACTCCTGCTCCATTCCATCCCAGCCTATCCGAAATCTCAATAAATCAGAAGAATTTGCTGGGTTATATGTAAAATACCGAGTATTATTTTCATCACGCGGAGAAAGATTGAAGCCATCCAAGTAACTAGTGCGATTACTCATATTGGGCACACCTGTGAAGATCTGGTTATTCCACTGCCCACTTCTCCATCGCCTGCTCGTATGATCCCATATTACTATCTGTGGTACTGCATTAGGATCAACGCCCATGGTGTAGTTTCCCGGTGAAGGATCACTGGCTGATTTCCATGCTCTGAAATCACGGTACTCTCCTCTTTCAGGATTCACTGGAACTTCCATTCCAGGCAGAAATGTATCAGTTGGATGATCGAAGCTCTGCCAGTGGAACCTATTGGTGTCAGTGTCACCAATACTTTCATTGTTCGACAGAACAAAATTTCCTTCATCCCGGAGCATTGCTGCAGTGTTGTCCGATAAACCTGAAACATTAGATGACCAAACTAAACGGTTATTCCCGTCCAGAGCAACCAGGTTACCATCAGCTCTAATCCTCAAAACTCCACCTCTGTCTGCTATTGGATTTTCTCTATTTGCAACCCAGACAACTGCTTTCACATCAATCTTGTACCATATTCCGACGAATCTAGACGTGGAGTTTTCAGGACTGAAGAATCCCAGCTCAAAAATCTCACCCCCAGATGTCAACTTTTCGCCATTTTTATCCCTGATCATTTCGCCTTGTCTGATTGTATCACCCCCATGGCAAAACTGAGCAAAAGAAGTTAGAAGAAAAATTAATGAAGCAAGAAAAATAGCAACTGTGTTTTTGTTATTAGTTTCCATGTCAGTCTCTTAGAAATGCAGAGATGTCTGAGATGGCTAGACAGATACTTGCTTCTTTGAAGAAGTAGATACTAAATATGTGTGGGAATTCAGAGAAGAAGGTTCGAATGGAGGCCTAAGGCGTTAATATCACCGCGTAAGATACTTTCTTGGTTCATAAGAGTAGGAAATAATCCTACATAGGTGGAAAATGTCAGTGTGTCAGACGTCACTTTGAAAAACCAATTTTGACATAAAATTTTCAATTTTATTGGGTTTTAAGTTTTATTAGAGAACCATAAATAAAACACGAATCAGCTGTTTGACTAGAGGTGATTGGTCGAGAAAATTAAGCAGTTCTACCACACATGCGTTTACTTTGAAAACATATGGATCTCAACCGTGAGAAAAGCCGACGGTCTTAAATTCAAATTATGCAGGGAAATCTTTATTTACTCGGTTCAGTTGATTTTGAATTGTAATGATAAAAATTAAATTTAATCGAATCAATTTATTTTTATTTTATTAATTGAATCAAAATTTTTAATTTCAAAATTAATAAATCAAAGTAAATTTTCTTAATTAATCAAAATAAAGAAAAATTAAATACATTTAAATTAAATTATAAATTTTCATATTAAAAAAAATTAAATAATATCATTCACTAAAATACTCAAATACTAAAATATTAAGATAAAAACTCCAACAACAACAAATTTAAAACATAATCGAAATTTCAAATATTAAAAATATTTTTACATTTCATATATTTTAATTTTACTTTAAAATTTTTATATTTTGATTAATTTGGTTAATTTATCGAATTAACCAAAAACTAAAGTTTTTTAAAAATCATTTTCATTAATAAATCGAAATAATTCACTAATCAATTGATCAATCAAATTAAGTTTCAATTTAATCATTTAATTCAATAAAATTGATCGGTTAATTCAACTAAAATTGAAATTTAAACAGTGTGATTGTACTATTTTATTGCCAAGCTAGCAACATGTTGAGTAAGCAATAACGACAGAACAACTTTAACTGATAGAAGTTAAATGAAACATGTTCAATCATGAAAAGTGCAAATATTTATTTTAGTAATAATGAATTTCAATAGTGCTAATGAATTTGTTCCAAAATGAAATAAAACAATCCTCTTTTTCCTTTTGAACATGAACAACTCGGCAAGTTAGGTGATAGCCGGCGTTGAAGGTTGGCTGAATGCGGAAGTACTCCAAAATGGACAGCCTTCTGGAGTTTGGACCCACGCTCAAACTCGCAAGTTGTTCTCAAATTCCAAAAAAAAAAAAGTTGAGTAGGGTAATAACCATATTAAAAAAAAAGCTTAATACTTAAATATATCTTCTACATTTATCACAAAATAGAATTAAGTCATCAACGTTCAATTGTATGAAAATTATTCCTAAACATTTCAAAATAATAAAATTAAGGATGTTTTCGTTAAATTCTTTTATTTCCGTTACTATTGCACACTAATAAAATTTAACGGCGTTAGAGGGAGTTAACAGAAATATTTTTAATTCTATTATTTTGAAACCTTTAGAACTAATTTTCATGCAATTGAACGTTGAGAACTTAATTATATTTTGTGACAAACGTGGAGGATATACTTGGGTATTAAGCTTAAAAAAATTGATTTGCATTGACTAATTATGAAAGTAACAAAGTTGACTAGAGTTATTGACTTATTCTAAGGAGCCATGGCCCGTGAGCCACCTTGTGGGGACCATTTTTCTGCCTTGGTTTTGAACTATTAGGAAAGGCATGGACCGTGGAAGAGAATCTCTGGGGCTTGGTCATCTGGGTCAACCGAGACGATGGGTTTCCAGGAAATCTTTGGTTGGCTCTTACAAATGAAATGAAAGGTTTGGTTTATAAACTAAGATTAGTATTGAATATTGATGGATTAAGCAACTGGATATTGCGCTGTATTATTTGGACTTGTCAGATGTTCTTTTGTTCTGGAATTATAAGGTTCAATGGTTATCAGAACCTGAATCATTGTCAAAGAAATGTCAACCACTGAAAAGAATTTTAGTAATAAAATAGATGAGGTTTGCCAGGAAATGAAAGGCTGAGTAGATCAGCAAACATAGAATTATCCTATTAATAGAATATTTTACTTTTTCTTTATTGTGTATCAACCATTTTTAATTGTTCTTTCGCTTAATTTTATACATAGTGCACAATCTTCTAATTCCATATGATACTATTTCATGCATAAATCAACTTTAAGAAGTAAGAAATAAACAAAGAGGCATGCAGTGGTTGAGAAATGGCAGTTTTCTAACGCTCCCATTGTATTAAATAAAAAGAAAAAGAAGCAATAAAGTGCTTGAGCTTGACAGATTTTTATACTTCAAGGGACAATTTCAAGCAAGGGAAGATGGACTTAAGGTAGAGCTGAACCACTTGAGAGAATAATAAATAAGGTAAAAACAACATTTGGGTGGATAAGGAAAGATTAAATAACTAGGCAACAGCTTACAATTGATGAAAAAAACAAGCTATGATTCGATCAAGCCTTACGCTGCAAGTCTGCAGCAGACAGAAACTGGTTTGTCCCTGTAGATGGGTACTTCTGTGATGGAGAGGAAACGTTGCAAACCAGTAGAACGGGGTGTGCCGGGAGGCGGCGGAGAGGAAGACTGGTTGAGACCCTGAAGAATGAGTGCAGCGGCAGGTGGCGGTAGAAGGTTGAGCAAGGCTGAGAACAAGGCTGTGTAGAGAAAACAGTGCAGAGAGGATTTGGGAGAGTTTATGGATTAGCTGATTTGCCCAAAAGTCCCCTTCTGGTAGCAAGAACTCCTATATATATAGGAATAGAGAATGGGAGTTACATATCTGTGCTATTAATATCGTAATAATGAGGATTGGCGGTTACAAAGCATTAATGCTTTGTCTAATGGAAGTTATACTTTGGGAGAAAGTGTATTGAAAGAAGTAGGGAAGAGCCCCCAGGCTTTGGGAGAAGGTGTACTGAAAGAAACATGGAAGAGCACTCAAACTTCAGAGAAAGGTTAAGAGAAGAACTCTTAACTATCTCCATATCTGATCCACCAAGCCAAACTCTCCAGGACATCCCAATAGTGAAGTTAACTCAAGAACCCTGCCCTATTTCGGAGTTATCTTCACTTCTTCATAATAGCTTCTTTTCCATAAATGAGTTGTTCTGTGAATATGTTGTTCTGTAAAGAGTTGTTCCGAGCAAAGCTGTTCTGAGAAGAGCTATTCTGCGAATGAGTTCTTTTAAGAGTAATGAGCTCTTCTGATAAGAGGTTGTTCTTGTACAGAAGCTTTTCTGAAGAAGTTATTCTTGTGAAGTATTATTTTAAGAAGAGGTTGTCTTTCACTTATAATATGAAGCAAATATTAGTTTTTCCAAAATCAAGTATCTACATTTTGCCCCCTGCATGGGAAATCTTAGTATAAGAAGTTCTCATGCAATAGTATTATAAAGGATCTTTGGAAAAATGATATTCTTATTAAAATTTATTGTCTTGTGTTGAAATTGTTTAAGTTAGACTCATTATTGCCCATGTATGAATTTTAATGATGAATGAAATTTTCTTAACAGAATAAAAATGAAAAATTTTTTTTAGTATAAAAAAAATTTTAACAAAATAATTTTGTCTGGCAGTATAATTACTTGATGGAGCAATTGGTTATGTTGAGTTGCCCCCTGCATAGAAATTTCAAAAGAAAGAAATATTCTATGCATAGATTGAGAACAATTTAGAAGTAGTGTTTCTTTAGAGTTTTGGAAATAAGAAGAAAAAAAAAAGGAATTTTTAAAAAAAAAAAATTGGAATAAGTGAGAATAACGTTTCTATAAAATTTTGAGAATTAAAAAAAAAAAAGAGTGTTTCTTGAAAATTTTGGGAATAAGTAAAAAGCGTTTCGCTAAAATTTTAGGAACAAGTGAGTAGAGTTTTTCTTAAAATTTTTGGAATAAGAAAGAAGTGTTTTCCTGAAATTTTGAGAACAAGTAGAAGCTTTTCTCTAAAATTTTGGAATAGCTAGAGGCTTTTCTCGAAAATTTTGGGAACAGATAGGAACGTTTCACCAAAATTTTGGGAATAGATAAGGAGCTTTTCCTTAAAATCCTTATCTATTCCCAAAATTTTGAAAATAGGTAAAAGCTTTTCTCTAAAATTTTGGGAACAGCTAGAAGCTTTTCCCTAAAATTTTGGGAACAGCTAAGAAGTTTTTCCTTAAAATTTTGAGAATAGGTAGAATAGGTAAAAGTTTTTCTCTAAATTTTTTTTTTTAACAGATAGAAGCTTTTCCCTAAAATTTTGGGAATAGGTAAGAGTGTTTCTCTAAAATTTTGGAATAGCTTAAGCTTTTCTCTAAATTTTTTTTTTGGAAACAGGTAAAAGCGTTTCTCTAAAATTTTGGGAACAACTAAAAGCTTTTTCCTAAAACTTTGGGAACAGGTAATAAAATTTTGGGAACAGGTAAGAGCTTTTCTCTAAAATTTTGGAACAGCTTAAGCTTTTCCCTAAAATTTTTTGGGAACAGGTAAGAGCGTTTCTCTAAAATTTTGGGAACAGCTAAAAGCTTTTTCCTAAAATTTTGGGAATAGGTAATAAAATTTTGGGAACAGGTAAGAGCTTTTCTCTAAAATTTTGGGAATAGCTAAAAGCTTTTCTCTAAAATTTTGAGAACAGGTAAGAAGTTTTTCCTTAAAATTTTAAGAACGACTAGAAGTTTTTTCCCTAAAATTTTGGAAACATGTAAAGCGTTTCCCTAAAATTTTAAAAACAAGTGAGAAGCTTTTTCTCAAAATTTTTGAACAGCTAGATTGTTTTTTCTAAAATTTTGGGAACAGGTGAAAAGTGTTACCCTAAAATTTTGGGAATAGATAGGGAGCTTTTCATAAAAAAAAAATTTGGAAATAGGTAAAAGCTTTTCTTTAAAATTTTGAGAACAACTAGAAGCTTTTCCCTAAAATTTTTGAGAATAGGTAAAAAGCTTTTTCTTAAAATTTTTGGAATAGCTAGAAGCTTTTCCCTAAAATTTTGGGAATAGGTGAAAAGTGTTTCCCTAAAATTTTGGGAACAAGTAAGTAGCTTTTTCTTAAAATTTTGAGAATAGGCCAAGTGTTTCTTTAAAAAAAAAATGGAAAGAAAAACATTTCTTTAAAATTTTAAAAACAAGTAAATGTAGTGTAGTTCTAAAATTTTGAAGAGCTTCACGTCAGAAGCTCATGGCCTGAGCTTCAATTTGTGATACTAGCTTATTTACTTTTTTTTTTTTAGCTTCTACTTAGAAACATCAGTAAATATATTTTTTTTACTATAAAATTAGTAGCTCATAGTTTATTGCTCACGTGTTTTTCAATTTCGAAGTTGACTTCGGAAAAGCAATTAATGCTATAGACTACGATTCTAAATTTTTGACAATAAAAGAATGTAGTATTTCAACTTAATATAATTTTTTTTTAACTTTCTTTTTAAAGAGATTATGTTTTTTAAAAGGACAATAAATGTTTATGATTAAAAGAAGATTTGATTTTGAATATTTGTCATTAAAATCTTGATACTCTATGTCTTATAAATATGAAAGTTTCTCTTGAAAATTTTCTCACATCAAAAACTAGAGAGCAATAGTTTCTTTTCATTCTTTTGTTTTTTAGTTGAAGAAGTAAGTGTTCTTCATCTTTCTTTTTTTTTATTTGTATTTGTGTTATAAAAAAAAATTAACAAGTATTTGTTCAATGAAGTCAAATTTTTTTTTAATCTATGTTTTGCTGTTTTTTTTTTTTGCAATGTGCAGGAACAGTGCTGTGAGTGTGCACGGGTACTGTTCATGCGTCTGTGTAAGAACTGTTACTGTGCGCAAGCACTGTTCCTGTACGCGGGTACTGTTCATGCATGATTTTTACTGTACATTGACACTGTTCATACGCCAATAAAATGCAAATATATATTTTTTTATTTTTATTATTTTTTTAAGACTAGAAAACAGTAATTTAATTATCCAAAATTTTTTTTTTATGGTTCGTCTCATTATATATATATATATGTGTGTGTATATATATATCTTCATGAATATTTATACTTATCTGAGTTGTGTTGTTGATGTCTTGTAGCTATTCTCCGATGACGAAGATTCAATACGGCCAACCTTCTCTTGCTGCTCGAGCTCCTGTAAAGAAAAGAAAAAATAGTACTTCTGAAGATTTTAGTATTGAAGCTCCTGTTGACAAGAAGATGCGTCTTCGTATTGGAAAAGGTCGTGCGCTTCCTTCTGTTCCTGAAGATTGGTCAGATCAGATCATTAGGGAAGGAGGAGAAGATCGTTTCTGGAGAGAGGTTCGTGGTAGACGAATTGCTTCTTATCCTGATCCTCCAGTTGGCCATTCTTGGCTCAGTATTATTCCTGAAGCATCAACTTTCAGAACTCATATTCCAGGCGAGTCTATTCTGAAATTTAGGTTTGAACGAGGAGAATTCCCATTGTCTTTAACTAAGCTTGGTTCTAATTCTCAACCTGTTCAAGGTTGGGAAGATTGGGTGAATAAGGTAATGAAGAATCCTGCTCATGTAAAGGTTCTATCTTCAGCGAGAGTACTTGATGCTATACTGGTTTCCTCAAAACTTCGTATTCGTAGAGAAGGAAGAATGGATGTGTGGCGTGCTATTTTGGCACGATGGAGTACTTTTTCTCATACCTTGATTACTGCTTGGGTAGAATTCACTTTTACTCTTGAGGATGTGCGTGTTCTTCTTGAACTTCCTTGCCTTGGGAGACATAATATTTGTTCCATCAAATTGTCTGAAGATGAAGAGAGGACTCGTAGTTTCTTCTATGACTTGCTCAAGCATCAAAAAGAGAAATCTAAGGCTGCCCGTTTCTCTAATTGGATTGGATTATTTTTTCATAAATTCAAACCTAGAAAAGGTGAAAGTAGTTCTCCTGATCTTCCAGATTCTGAGCATGAGTTAGAAGCACTACTAATAATGTGGTTAGCCATGCATGTCTTCTCAGGATGTCCAGATGATGGTATTAGTCCAGCTCTTATTCCAATAGCTATTAAAATTGCTAAAGGTATGCGCTTTTCTCTGGCCCCTTTCTATTTGGGTTCTCTTTATAAAAGGTTGGATTTGTATTCTTCCAAGACTGAAGAATCAGCTGGTCGGTATAGAATTCTTACGTACATTGATGTTTCTTTCATTCAAATGTGTTTATGGGAGAGATTTAGTACTTGTGCTCCTATACCTAATCAAAGTCCTCAGCCTGTGACTTCTTCTGGACCTCTTTCTAAGAATAATTACCGAGCTTGGGCTTGGCATAATCAGGGTGCGAGGAGATGTGTTCTTGAGGTGTTGGATGTGATGAAGGAATTCAGTTGGCGTCCTTATTTACGTAAGAAAAATGGGTATGGTAATCCAGATTCCTATTATGGTGTTCAGAATCAACCTCGTTCTTCTTCATTAAGTAAGGAAGAAATTGAGTTTTACTTGTGGACTAATCCTGTCATCTTACCTTCTATGATAGAAAGTACCTATGCAGGCTTGGATAGAGCTTCTTGTTCTGTTGAAGTATACTCAATGTGTAGAGTTGCCCGTCAATTTGGATATGATCAAATGATTCCACGTGCCCCTTTTAGTCGTTTGGATGAAGACTTCTCTTCTTGTGTTTCTGATTTTCTTTTTCATGAGGTTCAGAAGAAGCGTAAGGAGATCAAACTTTGGGTTGTACCAGCTTCTGACAGGCGCAGCTATTATAGTTCAGGATGGCTAGCTTATTGGGGTCAGTGTATTTCTAATTGGAAAACTTTTTGTATACCTCTTCCTGATCTTAGAAAACGCCTTTCTCTTGTTGATGTTACTCAAAGTGACATATCGTTGCGTTTGATCCCTTCATGTTCAAGAAGAAAAGGAAAAGAATGTGTTGATCAGATAGATGAGGAGTCTACTGATATTGTTGCTTCACGTACTAGACATGGAAAAGTAAGTTGTTCTTGTTCTCTTTTTCTTTCTTGTTCTTCCTTCTTATCTCTTTTGACGTCATTTTCTCATCTTCCCCCACTTTTTTTTTAGGGTAAATCAGTTCGAAAGGAGCAATTTGTTAATGATGCTGAGACTTCTTGTGATGATGACGATGAATCTGGTGACGAGCATTCTATGAATTCTGAAGAGTCTGATGATGATGCCTTTTCTGGAGCTGATGATGTTCAACTAGAGAATTCTACTTCTCTATTTGACATAAGTGCTGATGATTTCTTTAATGGAATTGAGGAAGATATTCAGAGTGATGAAGTTACTATCTTGGAAGATGTTCCAAATGCTCAACATGCTCTTGATACTGATCCTGTTCCTAGTGTTGAACCTATTCAGGCTGACATAGCTATTCCTGTTCCAAATGTTGATCCTGTTCTAAGTGCTCAACTTGTTCAGACTGACACTGTTATTGCTACAGCTGCTCTTGATGTTGTTTCTTCCCCCCCAGTGTCAGAGAACAGGGAGGTTATTAGTACCCTTGATATTTTTGGAGATGCGAAGGTTGATTTTCATGGTTTTTCTATTCAGTCTCAATATGTGAAGCATTTGGAGATCATCTATCAAAAAGGGGGTGAATTTTGGGATTCTTGTATCTTCCAAAGTGAAGATTTTATTTCCTACATACTGGATGGGTTAGGGAAAGCCTTGTTGATTGCTGATGTTCCAGCGTCTTCTATTTCTTCAGAGAAATTACAATTGATGTTGCGACTTATGGATGATGCAGTAAAGGCTGGTTTTAGGCTTGATTGTATTGACATTTGCATTTCCAAAGCCAAAGCCTTCCTTTCCATTGATGTTGAGAAGAAGAAGGTAGGAGAACAGTTAAAAGAAATAGAAGTGAAGATTGCCTCACTAAAGAATCATCAAGCTGAGTTGCTGCAGAAGTTAGATTCTTTTTCAGAGTTTAGCAGTAGTTATTCTTCTCTTTGGAGCTATGTAGCTAATTAGATATTTGTTTTCTTTTATTGCAATTCTGTTTTAATATTTCTTTGTTTTAGGATTTTTTTGATCTCTTGCAATAATATTGGTACTTTCATTGTTTTATTTATCAACAATAAATCTTGCTTTTCTTTTTTTTTTTTGGATTGTCATTGACATGGCTTTACAGGCTGAAATGAATGTACATTATTACATCTACTTTGAAGTTTGAACTCTAAGAATTTCTTTGCTCAGAGCAGTGCTTTTTTTTTTATTTAAGGAGGTTCTGCCATTCTAACTTGTTCTACTAGTTTTGGCTAACAACAAGCTACATGTGCTACAGCCTCTTGTTGTGTGTTGCTTACGAGATTAATCCTGCAAGCTACCAGGATTATTCCTGCAAGCTCCTGTTAAGAAGTATTTTATTATTATTATTTTTTTGAAAGAAGAAGAAGAAGAAGAAGAAGAAGAAGAAGAAGAAGAAGACTACTGCATATGCTTATGAATAGATACTTATCTGGATAATGCTTTCGATTTCTTATAGGTATTCTCCACACATTGTGGCAGTAATCAATTATGAACATTCTTCTTGTGTTGCCTGTACTCCTGCAAATAAGAGAAAAGATTCTTTTGTAGTAAATTAGCAGAAGTGACGTGAGGAGTCGTAGTATTCAACTTTTCTTAAGTGAAGTGGTGTAAGATCACAAAGTTCAACTCATCTAATGGAAGAATTTTTGCATATGAAATTAACGGAAGTGATGCAAGATCACAACGATTGAATTCTCTTTAGAGAATAGTTTGTATGTATATATGCGACCAAGGAGAACCTTTCTCAACTTTACATCAAGGAGAGATTATCTCTCAACTTAATATTAAGGAGATTGATTCAATCCTTTTAGATAAGCGTTAAAGCTGCGGTCAATATATGATTTGCAAGTCTCTCAGCCAAAGTATGAGCGATAAAGCTGCGGCTGGATTATAAGTAGTAAAGCATAGCCAAGATATGAGCGATAAAGCTGCGGCTGGATTATAAGTAGTAAAGCATAGCCAAGATATGAGCGATAAAGCTGTGGCTATAAGTACAAGCGATAGAGTTGTGGCCAAATAATAAGCGATCGAGCTGCAGCCAATGAGTAAATCTCAATTTCATATTGGGGAGAAGAGTTCTCAACCCAAAAAGAAAGTGATCAAACTCCAATATATATTAAGGAGATAATATATCTCAACTTAAAATCAGCGAAAGTAGATTCAACACAATACTTTGGATTAGACTTTTCTTCTGTTGTTGGTAGTTGTGAAACATAAGGTGGATTTACATTTCTCTAATCCATTCTTGGAAAAGTGCTTTCACTCTGTCCAATGGAACTAAGAATGGTGGAAAGTCAGCATCACCATCTTGTCTTCTTCTTGGATTATCTCTTCCAAGATGCATGTTAGGATGAGAAGATCCTCTTTTTTTTTTCTTTCTTTGAATTGCATTCACTATAGGAGCATTCCTTTGAGTAAGACAATTATCTTCTCCTTGCTTAAGAACTATATTATTAGTTCCTCTTGCAGCTTCAAGTAAAGTAGCAAAGGTTGGAAGAGGTAGATTTTCTAGGTAAACTCTACACTCATCAAGCATATTTTGGATACATACTTTCACCAATTCTTTCTCATCAAGTGAGTCACTACAACAAAATTGATAATTTGTGACGATTTTTTTGAGTGACGCATAATCTTTCGTCACGAAAAATATACAATACATGACGAATACTATAATTCGTCACGCTTCTTTATAGTTTTAATATTTTATATGACGATGTATAAAATCGTCTCAGGATAGCGTCACTAAATATTTGGCGCCAAATTTTACCGCCAAATATATTTGGTGGGAAACTTTTTTGTGACATTTTTTTTATTTTTTTGACATTTTTGTTTTTGTCATAAAATAAACACTTTATACATGATAAATTGTAAAATGTCTCATTTTATAAAAACGTCACCATATCCTTGGCTCCAAAATTTACCACCAAATATACTTGGTGAAAAATTGTTTGTGACGTTTTTTTGACTTTTTGTGACATGTTTTTTTTGTCATAAAACAGACACTTTATACATGACAAATTGCAAAATATCTCATTTTTATAGAAACGTCACTATATATTTATAGCCAAATTTTTCTGCCAAACGTACTTGGTGGGAAATTTTTTCGTGACGTTTTTTTTTTTAATTTTTTGTGACATTTTTGTTTTTGTCATTAAATAGACATTTTATACGTGACAAATTACGAAATGTCTCATTTTGTAAAAACGTCACTATATATTTGGGGCCAAATTTTGCCACCAATTAGAAATTGTGAAAATTTTTTTGTGACGTTTTTTTTTTATATATTTTTTGTGATGTTTTGTTTTGTTTTTTTTATCATTGGTTTTAAAAATATGGTGACGCAAACATGCATCACCAAAAGACAATTATTTATGACGATATGGTTTTGTCATATTAAAATATATGGTAATACATGACGACATGAATAATGTCACAAACTTTTTATTAATTTGATGACGAAATTTATTTGCCATTGATTTTATACATATATAGTGACGCACACATTCGTTACCAGAAGATAATTATTAATGACGATACAATTTCGTCACATAAATGTATGCTAATATATGACGACATTAGTAACGTCACAAATTTTCTATTGAGATGATATTAGTAACGTCACAAATTTTTTATGTGACGCATAATATTTCGTCACATAAAGTATATCATATGTGACGAACACAATAATTCGTCACACTTCTCTACGGTTTTAATATTTTATATGACGATATATAAAAATGTCACATTATAACGTCATGAAATATTTGGCGCTAAGTTTTACCACCAAATATATTGGTGGGAAACTTTTTTTGTGACGATTTCTAATTTTTTTGTGACATTTGTTTATTTGTCAAAAAATGAGCACTTTATACATGATGAATTGTATCACGTCTCATTTTATAATAGTGTCACTAAATATTTAGCGCCAAATTTTAACACAAAATATAAATGGTGAAAAAAATTTTGTGACGTTTTCTTTTACTTTTGGGGACGCTTGTGTTTTTGTCATTTATTTTAAACAAATATGGTGACATAAACATGAGTCACCAAAAGACAATTATTAATGACAATATAATTTCGTCATATAAATATAAGGTAATATATGACGATATGAGTAATGTCACAAATTTTTTACTGATTTAATGATGAAATTTGTCTTTCATTGATTTTTCATGAACATAGACAATCGTCACCAAAAGACAATTATTAATGATGATATAATTTCGTCACATAAATGTATGGTAATGTATGATGACATAAGTAAATTCACAAATTTTTAACTAATTTTATGATGTTATTTATTTGTCACTAATATAATCAAATAATTGTGTAATTTATAAGTGATGATAATTTATTTGTTATGTATATGTAACATAATTAGTAACGTGTAATAATGTCAGTAATTTTGAAAAATATTTGTTAGAATAAAATTTTATTTTTAATTAAAATTAAATTTTAAATAAAATTATTTATTAAGGTCAATTAGAAAATTATCAGGTTCATATTTCGTTAAAATTGTCATAATACATAATTTTAATAATGTTTATTTAATACATTTATAATATTTTTATTGTAATGTACATATAATTCATTTTACGATTTCAATGATGAAAAATGGATAAGAAAAACAACAATATCATTTGTTTAAATATATTATTCTATGCTTATATTTTATTATTTACTTAATTTTGTAATTATATGAATATCAATTTTTTAATATTAATTTATAACTCAAAATTAATAAAAAGCATAATGTATATCATACGTGATGAACACTATAATTCATCACGTTTCTCTATAATTTTGATATTTTGTATGACGATATACAAAATCGTCACATGATAGTGTCATGAAATATTTGGCTTCAAATTTTACGACCAAATATGTTGGTGGAAAACTTTTTTGTGACGATTTCTAAATTTTTTGTGACATTTGTTTATTTGTCATAAAATGAGTACTTTATACGTGACGAATTACAAAATGTTACAAATTTTCTATTGAGATGACATTATTTATCTATCACTAATATAATTAAATTAGTGTGTAATTAATAAGTGCGATAATTTATTTGTCCTGTATATATAACATAATCAATGACGTGCAATAATGTAGCTAATTTTGAAAAAAAAAATTGTTAGAAGAAAATTTTTTATTTTTAATTAAATTAAAATTTTAAATAAAATTAAAAAAATCGGTTCCTGTGAAAATTATTGGTGACATATTTCTTGAAAATTGTCATATTACAAATTTTAATTTATGTACAATTAATATATTTATAATATTTTTATTGTAACATGTACAATTTATTTTTTTAAAACAATCAACATTTTTAATTAAACTTTCATCAATGGATGTTTAAATAATTAATTTATTCTATATTTTAATATTTTTCTTACAAAATATATGTTTCGAAATATAATCCAATAAATTAACATAAGATGAAAAATAAATTATATAATTAAAGAATACAAATAATTTAAGTAAATATAATTGAGATAAATTTTCTTAGAAATATTATTGTTTTATGAAATTGGTTAGAAATATTATCTATATATATATATATATATATATATATATATATATATATATATATATATTTGTCTCTTCACTATTCATGTGTCACGTTTTTTTTTTCAATTTTCCCATTTTTTGTTTCTTCAACCTTTTTTTATTTGTTTTTTTACATACTTTTAATCTATTTTTTATATTATATAATAAAGTACTCTACAAATTGGTATTGTGCAATTTGTAGTCCAGTTTTATGCCAATTGCCTTGATGCAATTGGTTGTTTTTTTTCTTCCATTTAATATTTTTTATGTGCTTTGTGTTGTTTGGCCTTTCAAATTTTTTGTGACACATGTCAAACTGTTATTGGTCCATTTTGGTTTTCCTTCTGCAATCCGATCGGAGCTGTTCGATTTATCTCCCCAATGTTTTTCACGTGCACATGATGATTAATCCAATTTTTTTCAGTTCAGTTTTTTTTTCTTCTACTTTTTATTCTTTTTAATTTAGTCACCTAACCATTTTTTACCTGAATTTTTTTAACCTTTTTTCAGATTTTTATTTTTAGCTCTTCAATTTTTTGGGTTAAACTCTCTAATTTCTTTGTATATTTAATGTTTTAATCAATATTCAGTTATGTATTTTTGCTAAAGAAAAAAAATTTGAGCATAATATATTTTTATAACAATGATTCCAAGCTAAAAAAAATAGCCTTCTAAAATATATATTTCTTAATAATTTTTTAATCTATTCTTATTAGAGTATTATTACCAGAAAAGAAATTTGAATGTGACACATTCATTTAAATTTTTAAAAAAAAGAAAAAAATAAAAATCAAATTAATTTAAAATAAACACAATATTGATAAAATGAATGAACAAAATAAAAATACAATCTAGGATAAAACAACAAGAACAAAATCTCTCCAAAAATACAAAAAAGTTACTAAAATATAGAATATAAATCACAGTAAGGAAAATTTAGTTCAAAATAATTAAAATTAACAATAAATACCAAACTCTGAAAAATATAAATTTAAAGAAGAAAAAAAGTCATTTATATGTGAATTTTATTTTTAATAGAGAAAAAAAATAAACAACATAAAAAATTGACCTTTAAATTACAAAGTTTAAATGTATTTTCTAATTTTTTTATTACATCTGCCGTGGAAGATTTAGGTTCTTGCTTTTTCTTGCACTTTTTCTAAGAATAACAAGAAAAATCAATCGTTCAAATAATAAATTTTTATATTTTTATTTTAATATTTATCAATAATGATAATAAATTTTACAAATATAAAATCAATCTCTAGAAATATTGTTTAACTAACACATAACAATTAACAAATACTAAATATTTAAATAATTCTTCAAATGCATATACAGTACATTTTTTTAACGATAGATTACATTTACAGATGCATTTATAGTATATATTTTGTAGATCATTAATTTCTATATATTTAATGTTGATAATTAATAAAATAAAAATATTTTAATATTAAATATATATGTTAAAATATTTTAAAAATTAATTAAGTTAATAATTTTTTTTATTATTCAAAATATATAAAAAAGAAGTGGGGGCATAATTCTTGTTGTTTTATAAAACAACACCTTGGTAGACGTAAAGCTAAAAGCCCATTTACTATTTTTTTTAACAATTTTTCTATTTTGCTAAAGTAGATCGTTTTAGACCAAAGAATATAAACAAAACCCCTGTTTTTCAGTCTCATTTCTTGTTATTTTCTCCTCTTACGGTCTACACTATTTGGGGCTTCTTTGCTATTTTCCTTTCATCCTCAGCCGTAAGTCTTTCACTGCTTTTCTTTGCTGCCCAATTATTGACATGTATTTGCTTATGTTTGAGTTGCCAACGCTGGCTTGATTTCAGTTACTTCAGAGATGAACAAAAAATAAGAAAGGGGCGTAGCGGCGGCAATGAAGAAATCCCTCATTTTTGTTTAAGGTACCTATGTCCCATGTGCCTTCTTCTTTGGAGACTCAGTTATAGATGAGTAATTTAATATTAGCAAATTCTTTTACAATTTTACGTTGTAACTTTTTAGAAGTTTCTGTTTCGTTTTGGAACAATTTGAGATCATATAATAATTAATATATTTTTTATCTTGTGTTAGAAAAAAATTATCTTATTAATCTTTTGGCCTTATTCAAATACTAGTGTGGTTTTATGCTTATTACAGTACTATTTTTAATTTCTATGGTGCAATTTTACATTTAATTTTTTTAATACATTTGATAAACTTTTTTTTAAATCGCTTAATGAAACAAATATTAAAAATATTAAATAAATTTTACTTATATAATATGGTAAATCAATTTTAATAGTTTTACATTTGATGATATAGATTTTATTTTTCACCCCTTATTACACTAATTCTTTTTTCACCTTTATCACATTCTAAGAAACTGAACTGGATGAAATAAATTGGAGCAGACTATACGGTCGGAGGATGTGAAAATTGTGCAAATCCGACAACTCCTCCAGACAGCAATTGTCGAGCTTGGTAGCGCAAGCTTGTGACCAAAAGGGGGACAATCGTAGCCTACCCCTTCCAAGCTTGGAGTTGAGCCCTAAGACTTGAGCTAAGGCTTTGGGACTCATGGCTCTTAGAGTGGAGGGCACCGCATGGGGTCGGAAAGAGGGCTCCGACTTGCTGGGCGGTTGGATCAAAGGGAAACAGGGGAGAGATGAAAGAGGAAAGAACAAAAGGAACAAAAGAAAGAGGCATATGTAAGAATTATAATTTTATTTTTGTTATAGTATGATTCTTTTAGTTGATATTATTTATCTTAATTGTTAGGAGAAAATGGTGGAGTTAGAATCAACTCCTATCGAGGAAGGAATGGAACCTAAGACCATTGATGCTATAGTGGATGAGGTACTTGGTACCCAGTCGGGATACATCAAGGGACTTGGTTATGGACCTAAGCCAACTAAGAACAGCTCAAAAGAAAATGTTTCAGAGTTGAAAGAAACTCTCAAAAAAACACAAGATGAACTTCAAGACTATAAATCAAAATTTGGGCATTTTGAAAGCCAAATTGAAGCAATGAAAAATGCTTTGATAGCTGCTGGAATTCAAGTCCCTATCTCCCAATCTTCAGGTATTTCTTTTCCTTCTCACACTTTTTTTAGCATAAAGCACACTAAATGCCATTGTATAAATCTAGGCATTTAGAATTTAAAGACAAATTATTAGACCATTCGGTGTTATTACATAGTGAAAGAATGCACTTTGTTTAATTTATTATTTTACTTGTGCTTTAAATTTGAGATGCACTTCAACAATATGATAAACACGCATGATCTTGAAAGTGAGAAAAGCAAGTTTGCTACAAATTGTTTGCTGTATTCTCTCTTAGTCTGTTATATTCAATTAAATTATTGCATTGGAACTTGAGCATGCTATGTCACATTGTTTGTTTTATTTATCTTGCTGTATTACAATTACTGCTACAAATTGCCTGCTGTAATATACCTGTGAACTCGAGCCTGCTTGTTGCATTACATTGGTTGTTGTATATTGTTGTATTACAATTATTGTTATAAATTGCTTGCAGTATTACACCACGGAACTTGAGGTTGTTTGTTGTGTTAAATTGTTTGTTATATTTACAATTGCTATATTAAAATTATTGCAATAAATTACTTGTTATACTATTCTTGGGAATTTTAGCTTGTTTGTTGCATAAAATTTGTTGCTGGATTTACAATTGTTATATTACAATTATTGCTACAAATTGCTTGTTGCATTACACCTTGGAACATGAGCTTGCTTGTTTTATTACATTGGTTTTGTATTTATGAAATTCATGATGGAAATATGTGTAGTGGTTTTTAATTGCTGTCTTTTTGACAAAGTCTTGCAATAAGTCGTAAATTATTACTCTTATTCTCTTTTACTAATAATTTATTATTTTTCTTATCAAATTATGTAATATATTGTATTGATAGTTTGTTAATATTTGTTTATCGCAGTTTCAAGTGATACTAACTCACAATCAACACAATCACCCTCTGCTCAAGAATTGGATTGAGAGCTACAATTCAAGGTTGTTCTAGCTATTTCCTAGATTTGGTATATTTTGTTTCAAACTTATTAGGTGGCCTTCACTTTTATTTATTTTTCTGAATATTGGACAATTTGGATCGTATTAGCTTTACTTTGTTTTAAATAATATTATTTCTATGTGATTTACATTGACTTTATTGAAGGTATTAATTACATTTGAGAACCAATGCAAATGCCGAAACAGTTATTTATATTGCAATATTATTTAAGTAAGATCTTAAATGAATAATACTATTTTTATTTAATTATTTTAGAAAAATATAAATATTATTTATAATTAAAGAAATGTGACGCATAATAATGTGACATTAAATATTTCGTCACTATTGTAAAATCAAAACATCGTGACATTTGAGATTTTATTATGACGTTACTTTACTAATATAGGTGACGTTAATTTATGTCACCTAAAGCACGATTTGGGCATTTTTTTGACATTATTATAATATTGTAAGTGACGAAAATTTATGTCACCTAAAGTGTGACAAATTAATATTTCGTCACAAAATAACTAAAATTTTAACTACTTTTAGTGACGTTTAAGAGATTTTTATGACATTATCATACTACTATAAGTGACGAAAATTTATGTCATCTATAGCGTGACAAGTTGATATTTCGTCACCTAAAATTAAATTTGTAATTATCATTAGTGACATTTAGGCATTTTTTTTGACATTATTATAATATTTAGGTGACGACAATTTTTGTCACCTAAAGTGTGACAAATTAATATTTCGTCACAAAATACCTAAAATTTTAACTACTTTTAGTGACGTTTAAGAGATTTTTATGACGTTATCATACTACTATAAGTGACGAAAATTTATGTCACCTATAGTGTGACGATTTGATATTTCGTCACTAATATATAAAATTCTATCACATCTTTGGTGACGATATCAATATTTAGTGACAAAATTTTATACTAATTTATGACGAAATCAGATGTCACAAAAGAGTAACCATTATGTGACAGTTTATGTTATCGTCACATTAGAGTCACGCATAGGTGACGAATATTATAAGATCGTCACGTTTGACCTTTAGCGACGGCGCAAAGGTGACGATCGACGTGACGATAAAATTTTCGTCACCAAAATCTATTGGTGACAAAAAATTAATATTTTGTGACGTTATTTCATGCGTCATAAATTGCCAAATTTGTTGTAGTGAGTCTTGAATGTCTAACATTCTTTCTCTAAGACGTTGGATATACTCCATGAGATCTTCACGTGAATTTTGATGCTCTCTCCCTAGATCAATAAGAGTAACTTTCTCTCGAGTAGAGAAGAACTTTTCTCCAAACATCTTATACATCTAGCTCCAAGATTCTATAGAGCCATGAATAATATTAACATATTAGCTGTACACTTTTTAGTAGGAGACTTGGAAAATTCCTTTAACTTCAAATCCTCATCCAGTTTAGTTACACCAAGAGTTTTTATAAATTTCATGACATGCTCATGAGTATCTCTAGTCTTGCAATTGAATTGCTTAAACTTAGGACCAGCGTAGTCCTTGGAATGTGGCTTCGCAGCCACACTAGCAGGGTAAGGCAACTTGAGATCAAATTCGGAAAAACTCAAACTCTTGTTCTTCTCTTCCAACAACCTTTGAAGCTATTCTTTTGTCACAAAGCCTTGAGTTGTGGATGAAGGAAGAGTCACAATAGAAGTTCCAACAGTAGTGGCGTTATTTGCACCAATGTTTTCAACACCTCCAAGAACAGGTGCATCAGTTGAGTTTCCCCGTTGCCAGTAGAAGTGTTCTCATTCTTGGCAGTAGCAGGGGTGACAGATTGAACTTGAGAAGTTGTGGCGTTGGAAGGTGTGAGTTGGGAGATAGTGTCTTCCAACTTTTCCATTCTTTCTTGAGAAGCTTGGATCATCTTCATCAACTCTTGAATGTAGAGAGGGGCCTGAGCATCCTGATTTCCAGTAGAGCTCTCCATGTTTTCCGACAAAGTTAAAGTTGAAGATGTTCTACTCAATGCAATCGCTCCTCCCCAGTGGAGTCGCCAAAATGTAGATGGGTTCTTCTGTGATGGAGAGGAAACGTTGCAAACCAGTAGAACGGGGTGTGCCGGGAGGCGGCGGAGAGGAAGACTGGTGCAGACCCTGAAGAATGAGTGCAGCGGCAGGTGGCGGTAGAAGGTTGAGCAAGGCTGAGAACAAGGCTGTGTAGAGAAAACAGTGCAGAGAGGATTTGGGAGAGTTTATGGATTAGCTGATTTGCCCAAAAGTCCCCTTCTGGTAGCAAGAACTCCTATATATATAGGAATAGAGAATGGGAGTTACATATCTGTGCTATTAATATCGTAATAATGAGGATTGGCGGTTACAAAGCATTAATGCTTTGTCTAATGGAAGTTATACTTTGGGAGAAAGTGTATTGAAAGAAGTAGGGAAGAGCCCCCAGGCTTTGGGAGAAGGTGTACTGAAAGAAACATGGAAGAGCACTCAAACTTCAGAGAAAGGTTAAGAGAAGAACTCTTAACTATCTCCATATCTGATCCACCAAGCCAAACTCTCCAGGACATCCCAATAGTGAAGTTAACTCAAGAACCCTGCCCTATTCCGGAGTTATCTTCACTTCTTCAGAATAGCTTCTTTTCCATAAATGAGTTGTTCTGTGAATATGTTGTTCTGTAAAGAGTTGTTCCGAGCAAAGCTGTTCTGAGAAGAGCTATTCTGCGAATGAGTTCTTTTAAGAGTAATGAGCTCTTCTAATAAGAGGTTGTTCTTGTACAGAAGCTTTTCTGAAGAAGTTATTCTTGTGAAGTATTATTTTAAGAAGAGGTTGTCTTTCACTTATAATATGAAGCAAATATTAGTTTTTCCAAAATCAAGTATCTACAGTCCTAAGCGGGTGTCTGAACTTCTCAAACGTTGTTTTCTTGGTTCAACACCTACCTGACTAGCTGCAAACCCACGATTTCTGTGTCAATGGCTTTTTAATAGAAACTTTTTGCGACTTTATTGAATGATTGGATGATTTGTTGAGGTTTATATAGGGGGTAAATGGTAATCTTCAACACGGTCAAGCATAAATTTACTTTTGATCAGTAAAGGAAGGAATTAAATAGGAACAAAATGTTTTGTTACAGAAACTGAGGTCTATGAGCCCACTACTTTATTTCATGGTTGGCAATAAGGCATTGGAAAGTTGAATTAAAGCTCCCCCATATTGTCACTGCAGTGATGTTACTCACTTACCCTGCAGGACAAGGTTTATACTTTCCATATGAATTCCTCTCCTGTGTGATTTGGATCATATCTGAGATTGGCTACATTAATTTTTTTTTTGTCCAATATATCATCTATATCATACAGGAGAGGCCTCGAGTAACTTGTTTCTTTTCGCCACCCATGTTGTAGGCAGTTTGAACAGTAAATTTGCAGTGTTAAAGTGTTATTATCTCATATTTATTAAATATTTTATTTCCTGTAATTTTTTATTTAAGTTGGATCTTTTTATTTATTGTCAATTAATTATAAATTGGATACTTAACACAATATCGGAATCCAAATTCTATTCTGTGATTCTTACTTGTTATCTGTTCCAACATTATCACATGGTAAGTTAAGTTTTTATGTTTTTGCTTATTCGTGATAAGAAAATAACATTATTTCACATCTATTAAATATTTTATTCCCTATAATCTTAAATTCAACTTAATTAGACCCTTCTATTTATTGTTAATCGTTAGATTGGATACTTAACAAGCTTGAAGCCCATTCTCTCAAAGGTACATTTTAAAGGTTGTATCTTCTGTAAAATCCTCATAATACGTGAAGTTACACATTTATAATATAGAGAAGTTAAGGCAATTTAAAATAACTAGGTGTCATTGAGCTTAAATACTAGACTTTTATCTCGTAGATTTTTTATGAGCTCTGCTCTGATTCCATATAAGGGGCTTTGTTCCTTTGGCTCTGCTCGCTAACCCTCCAACAAAATTCTCATACGAACTTTACGTAAGTATCATATGAGTTAAGTCCTATCAAACTCCATGAACTCCAACAACAGTGAGTGATCCATGGTAGTTTTCTCATCAATAAATGGGGGTCGCCTTGGTGTAGGAAGGTTTACAATCTCACTACGAAGCATCAAAGCCATAGTTGACATGGTTGGCCTATCTTGCATAAAGTTTTGCACGCATAGCAGTCCTATATGTATGCATCTCGAAATTTCTCTGTGGAAACTTGGATCTAAGATCATGACTGTAGGATCCACCAAGGATAGAATGTTGTCTTCGCTCCACAATTTCCATGCCTGGAAAGAGCAAAGCTTGGAATCCGAGATTTTATGCTAATGAACAATAGGCTGCATATTGTGAAAAATAGTTAAGATTTAGATATCCTAATAGGCTCAAATAAGAATACTCATCATCATGAAAATTTGAGCTTCTTCTTCCACTAACAATCTCCAAGGCCAATATCCCAAAGCTGAAAACATCATATTTTTCTGAAAATTGTCCTTTCATTGCATATTCAAGGGACATATAACCATTGTACTTATTTCACCACCAAGATAAAAGATGATCATTTTAGCTTACATATGGTGATATGAAAAAAATTCTTAGAGTTGGAAGAGAAACAATAGCTTACTATGTTCTGAAAATCCTCCTAGTATTAGCATGACTCTTGTTGCCAGTTGCCACCAAAAATCTTTGCTATTCCAAAATCTAAAATTTTCAAATTTAGTTCTTCTTGCAATAGAATATTACTTGCTTTTAGATCTCTATGTACAATTCACAATCATGAGTCCCTATGAAGATAGAGAAGTCCTCGACTAATTCCTTCTATAATATTGAACGTTTTCTCCAATCAAGAGGATTTCTTTTTTGTGAATCTAAGTGAATTTCACAAAAAAAAAATAGTATTCAAGTATAGGATTTGGTTTTGGCCAAAAAAAGAAAAATATAGTGTTAGGTTGCTTAATAATTTGTTTAATAAAAAAAAAGTGTCAAAAATGCTCTAACCAAGCTTTTGTTTGGCATATTTTCATAGACTAGCATCTTTTCTTCCTCATCGATGCAACAGCTAAGTAGCCTCACAAGATTTCAGTGTTGGAATTTAGAAGTCACCATTGCCTCATTCATAAATTCTTCTAGCCCCCGTGAAGAGGCTCCTGAAAATCTTTTCACTGCTATTCCTGCCCATCTTAAAGCTTTCCCTGGAAATGAATCATCAGCATAGAAACTAGAATTTCAATTTATGAACTGTTTAATATAATTCATGTTTAGGAACACTACAAAAATCTATGGCTTTGCCAACACTTTGATTGTGGCGTTCATTAAACGTGCCACTATTTGTATGAATGTAACGGCACAAATTCATGGGCCGGCAGTGCTAAAACATTTAACCGCACATTTTCAAGTTAAAAACTCTTATTTTTCTAATAAAACTCTTCCCAATTCTATTTCTAACTTTCCTAATTTCCTTTAACCCAAAAAAATCTAATCTTCTCAATTTTTCTCTCCACATTCACGATCTGCATTTCTGAGCTTTGTCTCCTCTCTTCATCTCCATTACCCACACGTAACAGGCTACTCATTCCTCATATCTTTCCATCGCGTCGCCTAACTTCATCGTTCTCCACATTCTCACTTAATTCTATCTTCATCGGTCTCCATTGTCTCTGTAGTTCTCTGGTCTCCACATATTTTGGGCCTTCACTGACACCTCTTCTTGCAAGCCATCGGTCGTCTACTCCGATCGTCTCTGTTCTTCGGTCCTTTACTTGAGGTAAGTCCGATTTTTCCATTGCTTGCTTAAAACATGAATGTCAGAGGAAGAACTAGTACAAATGGCAAAGGAAGAGAGTGAGGATGATGTTATTGAGTTGTAATTGTTTTCAACCGAGTTTATGTTGGTTTTATGTTGATGTGAAAGTGCAGCTAATTACAATTGACTATAATTCTCTGTTTTCAAAGGAACCATGCTATGCTTTTTGATTTTTAGTAAGTTGAATGAGATTTCATCAGTTTGAATCCTTCTTTGATTGCATCAGATCTACAATTTTCCTGATTTTGGTTTATGTTTTCATGATGATTCTTCTGGTTTTATGTTTTGTGATGCAATTTGGATTTTTAATAAGTTGAAGAAAGGTCATGGAGTGCCTATCGTCTAAAGCTATAGCCTAACAGTTACTAGTGAAAAGTAGAATAGGCTTTCTCTAATAACATGCTTAGTCTAGCATTTGCATTTTTTTGCGTTTGATGGTAGGTTCTAGCTAGGGCTATGGCTCTGATTATCTATAATGAAAAGGATGCCACCTTGAATTTAATATGAAACCTAAGAAAGCTAGAGAGAACGATTGAATTTTATCATACATCTTTGGAAGGAAGTGAGTTTGTTTTAATATCATTCCTTTTCTTAACTGTGTGATCTGTCAATTCACATAAAAGCATTTTCAGCTTGTTTTAGGCAGTATTAAGTTCATATCATTGTTTGGACAATCTAGAGAATGCCACTGATAAAGAACAGCGGCTGTAATGGTGTGGAATTCATTGGTAAATTTTCCTGAATATGCTTTGATCAATTCCTAAGTAGAACTTCCACATGCATTCACCTAAACCTTGCATTTGGATCAATTAGTACTTTGACATCTGAGATTGATAGATATCATTAGCTAATTCATCATTTCTTATATACTGAAATGTTGTTATTTGATAGATGAATTTTATGTTTGATTTGATCTCAAAATGGTTTCCCAAGACATAATCTTTGTATACAAAATGGATACAAGATCATTACAGAAATGACTGATTGTACATTAGATTAATTAAAGCACAGGCCTTGCAGCTGAAAACAATGATGAAGCAAGGTTAGAGCCCGGTCCCTGTCATTGCAAATATTGAAAAGAAACATTCAAGTCTGCTTAAATCCTCTATATTTCAAGTTTTTTTATGATTGAAGATGTTAGTTAATGAACCGGGTCGACTTAATTAAACTTTCAATTAATTGCTTAAGTAATTCTTACCTATTAGTCCTAAATGTGAAGTTTTGTGGTGTTAGCATAAATAAATTATTAAAGCAAGAGCTTTATTTTTTTTGTCAACATTAATGCAACAACTAAAGCTTACTAATTATTTTGATTAGCAAGGACATTGGAACAAACTAGTATAATTTCCCTAACATTTTATAGGTTTTTTCTTCTTGTTAAGCCAAATAGATTTATTAATCAACCAAGAGTTTACAAAAACTAGCATGAGGTAGTAAGAGACAAGTACTGGATATAATTTCCGTTACATTTTATGTTACTCATTTAATTAATTAGTTCATCTTTTTTAATTGAATTAAAGTTTGTTATAATAACCAAGACTTGGTCTAGTGTTGTAATTAAATTAAAGTTTTTTTAGTTTTTTCTACCTTTTTTCCTTGATATGGTCCTCTTTTCCATTACAGCTTAAGTACTGTGCTTGCAAGTTTTGGATCAAAAGCCTTCTGGTATTGGAAACCTAGAGTTTCTTTATGTAGGTTTGCTTATCTATGATTTGAACTTATCGTTTTTTTGATGCAATTACATTTTGGAAGTTCATCAGCTTTATTTATGAATCATTCATGTGCACAAATCTTTGAATTGATACTTGATTTACATGTGATCTGTAATGCATTTCTTGAACCTTGCCCGCCTTTCTCTGATTTACATGTGATTTGGGCTAGGTTGGTTTTATATACACATAGATTATAGATACATAATTGAGTTGCTTTGTTGTTTTCTAGGTTGTGCTCTCCTTCATTGGTTGTTTTCTTTTGCCATCACTACTACAACCATGGATAAGAGTTGGATTGGAAAGTTTAAGTTTAGTAGTGAATATGTGCAAGGGGTTAGCCAATTTTTAAGATTTGCATTTGAGAATGCATGTCGAGATGGCGTGATCTTATGTCCATGCATAAAATTTGTCAATTTGTGTTGGAAACCATTAGAAGTTGTACAAGAGCATTTGATTTGCAATGGGTTTTTGTCTAGTTATACTCATTGGGTTTGTCATGGTGAGATTTCATTGTCCACTTGTGAGTCTCATTTACCAGAAAGCTCTCAAGAACTTCAAGATCTTAATGTTGAAGAGAGTTTAGGAGTTGAATATGAGAATGAGATTGACTTATCTCAATTTTCTATTTGGATCATGTTCATTATCAAAGATGAGTACAAATCGTTGCTGTCATGTTGGAGTTTGGCTACACCATGCTACAATTTACATTCTCTTTGTCCATTTCACTTGTTTCTAATTTCAAATCTATTGTTGCTGCTACTTTTGTGAATATAGGATGGTGATAACAGTTAATAGGTTTCATTTTCTCTTATTGTAGGTTTCAGATGCATCTAGTTCGTTTGGGTCACTACGTGCAAATACTTAAGTGAAGATGGAAGCTTTAAGGATAATCGGTATACAATTCAACTAGAAATTTTATGCTTGTATTAGACTTCTAGGAAGTTTAGAAAGCTTTGTGGCTGTTGTGCTTGGTTCTTGAGGACATTTTTTTGGGTTTAGTTACTTTGTGAAGTTAATTGTTGCTTTAAGGATGATAATTGGTATTTTGATAACTTTTTGGTTATAAGCACTTTGAATTGAACTTTGAACAAATGAAATTCATAATTCTTAGGAAATTGTTAATGCATGTGAGTGTTATGGTGCAAATAATTCTTAGGAACTTTCTCTTTTAATTAGTGCAATGGACATGAATTAATTGAGTTACCAAATGAGGCATGCTACCAATGCCTTCATATATACTATTCATGCATTAACAAATATTTTATTAACAAAAAATTGCATTAACAATTTATTAACTTATTAAAAAAATTGAATTAACAATTAAAATCATTTTATTATACTATCAGTGAATAATGATATTAACATATTAATCAAACTTTTAAATTTAAAATAAAATTTAATAAATATAAGAATTTTAAATTTCAAATAAGACTTTTACCGGCACTTTATAAATTTAAAATAAAACTCATTAAATATAAAAAAAATTTAAATTTCAAATAGGACTTTACCCAGCACTTTAAAGTGCCGGAAAAAG
This sequence comes from Heritiera littoralis, assembly GCA_031772115.1. Lineage (NCBI taxonomy): Eukaryota > Viridiplantae > Streptophyta > Magnoliopsida > Malvales > Malvaceae > Heritiera > Heritiera littoralis. The sequence goes on along the minus strand of JAPDPK010000099.1, from coordinate 219,689 downwards.
GCATTTAAAAGCGTCGGAAAAAGTCATGCCATAATTTATCATGCCTTTACCGACACTGGAGCACATCACTGTCGGCAGACCTTCACCAGCATCTACCTAGCCGGCGGTCAGACAGCAATTAGTTGGCCGCCGGTAACGTTTTTACCGGCGATTGGTTTGCCTTTTACCGGCACTTATAAGTGCCGGTAAAAATGATTTGTCTTGTTGTGGAAGGAGTTAGCCATTACCTTGTATACTAAGCCAAAACCACCCTTCCCAAGCATATTGGTCGAATGAAAATTATATGTTGCAGTTGCTAGTTTCCCATAATCTAATAGTTGAAGCTCTTGGAATTTGACTCCATCTCGGGAATTCCCAAGTATATTGAGAGAGAAATTTTTTAATGATTCTTCTTTCTTAAACTCTTCACTTCTTCGTCCCTTCCTCTCTGAATTAAGAAATACTCCCAAAATCAAATAAAAGAAAGTGTGAGTAACATTTGCTGACAATACTGATGTATAATACATACCTCTATCGCTAGCAATCCTCCTTCCAATTAAAAAAACAATGACACTCATAATTGTTCCCACAATTCCTGCTATTATGGTAATTACTTTTGTACCTCCTTTTTTCCATGTAAATTGAAACATGGTTGTTTATATAAACATAATGAAGTAAAGTAAAAACAAGCAGTAATTGGCGAAAAAGGACTATCCTGGCTCCTTTTATTAAGCTACAATGCCAATATATTATGTTCCTAGGCAATTCTATATGCATGTACTAGTGCTCAGTTTTAAGGCAAAATCAACTAATTAATAAGTGGATCAATTGTCATCCCCTTTGGTGGAAAATTCGATGTGGTTGTTGTTGACGTTGTTCCAGCAGATGCATCGACGGTTGTATTTAATATAATTAGCTGGTCATTTCCCTTGGTATTTAGCTTCATAGATGATCCAAAAATAGGGAAAATCCCAGAGAGATTGTTATGGAGACATCCAGGAGCTGATGATGAGCTAACTTTGTCAAGCTATCAGGAATAGAACCTGTCAAGTTATTGTCATTTAGATGCAAAAATAGTAGCGCAGTTAGAGAAGAAAAAGCTGGAGAAATTGCTCCATTCAATTGCTGCTTCCGAAGATCTATTTTCGTAATATTTTTCTTTGAGTCGCACGTCACGAATGACCAATTTCTGCATTCGTCATTGCCTGTCCAAGCTGAGGATAACTTATAAGGATAACCCCAAGCACTTGCAATCTCAAGCATTGTTGTAACCTAACGATCACACAAGTCTCCAGTGTCTGTGCAGTAATTATTGTTGAGAATACTGGCACTCATTTTGGTATATAAAAAAGAAGGGAAAAGACCCTGCAACTTCTTGTCATTCAAGTCAATGGATTTAAAACTAGGAAGTGAAGCTAGAGCAGCGGGGACAATTCCTGTGAGATGGTTGTACTGCAGTTTTAATAGTTCCAAGCTTTTGCAATTAGATAAACCCAAGATGGCGCCTGAAAATTGATTGTCGTGTAAACCAACCTAGACAAAGAGGTCATGTTCGATAGTATATCAATAGGACCCGTTAGCCCTAACTTCTATTTCTGAAGCCACAAGTCTTTAATTTGGGATCTTCCGAGAGAGGCTGGCAAAGATCCTGTCAAATTATTGTGATGAAGGCTGAGATTCGTTAAAGCCAGAGAATAAAAAATGTCTGGAGTATATCCCTCCAGATTTATATTAAAAACAATGAATGATGTAAGATTTCTGTCGCGCCCCGAACCGGGACATAACAAACTCCGTACACTTGTAAGATATAATTTCACAGACATGCAAGGTATTTATCATAATAAAATTCAATAGTTTCAAATATCTAAATTGAAAATTCTGAATCTTTACATTTTTCTTATTTATTTAAGAAACATTCTGTATTTGAGATCAGTATACCACAAACGATCTAAAAAGACGTTTACAAAAATAAGTACTTATTACTTAACAAAAATTCTAGAACAGACTCAATTCTTTAATCTCATATTAGCCTTATAAGTCTTGAGACATGTCCTAAAGTTCAAACGTCACTCCCTGATATTCCCGTAGACATTATTAACATTAAATCCTGTAAAATGTTAAGAAAATGGGTGAGTACAACTATTTAGTAAGCAACCGATATCCCAACAATTGGATTAAGCATGCTATAAAAACATCAGGCCAAAATATCAATGTCAAGATTCAAAATCAACGTTGGGTAATCTCACATTCAATCACGTAATTTATTCAAATTCATATATCTAGATTTCAAAACTAAACAGAATTTCACAGATACCAAAACTGAACAAAAGTTTCATAAATTAAAATTTTCAGGTCTCCCGTAACATGCCATGACCACGCTTAACCCTTGTGGCACAGGTCAGAATCAAAACAGAAACCACAATTAACCACGGTGGCTCGGGTCAGAGATATCAAAAGCAACTAATAGTTGCACAGAATAGAACAAAGAGCCATTATTCTTAACCGGTGGTTCGGTTAGAAACTAGTTTCATTTAACAGAATACATGTCGACATGGCCAACATTTAACCCCCATTGGTAGGGTCAGAGCACAACCATACTAGGAGACAAAACAAACATAATTTTAGATTATCCAATATATAAAGCAGTACTACAAATTTTATAACATATTTCAAACAAAATGAATTTCGTAGATCAATCAAAGCAAATTTCGTTCAACATTCCAAAGCAGATTTCGTATTTCCAAAATAAAAGTATATGTAAGTACATTACAACAAACTTCAAAGATCAAAATGACCAAATCATGTATCATCTAAAACGTATCTTAATAAAATCATATTCGAAAAGTCAATACAAAACCTTTCGTAATTCATAACAAGGAAATCACATATACATATGTTTGCATGCTTAACCCAAATTTTAAAAAAAATCAAGGGACAAAACATTTCAATTGTACGTAAATATAACTCCTATTGAGGTTAATTTTAAGGATATCAAAACACCGAAGGGCTATCAAGTCACTTACTTGAACTCGCTAGATTGAAACCAAAACGAAGACTTAAGATCACTCAGAGCCTATTATTCAAAAATATTTAATATTAGAAAAATGCGTTATCTGACAGAAGCTGACAATTTATACTATATTCGCTAAATGACTATAACTCGATAAACTATGTATTTAGCGCGATTATGTTATTTGACGAAAGCTAAAAATATCTGTACTTTCTTTAAAATACAGATCTTCCCCAAAATTTTAATGTCTTATTCTTCCTCAAAATCAATCTCTACATAACCATAAAAATTAAAGAGAAATCTTTACTTACCTTGATCTTCTTGCACTAACAATAACAGAAACTCCAATCTCTCTTTCTATTTTTTTTTAGCTTGTTAGCACAGCCCATCAATTCTTTCTATTTCAATCTATTGGCACCACTATTGCCTCTCTACTCCTCTGTATTATTTTTTTTCTTCAATTCTCTTTATATTTCTTCACCTTCCAGAGCTTTCATGCCACACTGCTTAGTTGCCTTTTTGGTTTATCCACCCGTATTTGGAATTTCAAGGCTTTGTTGGCGACTGCAAAAGCACTCACGCCACTTTGCTTTCTTTTCCTTTTTGTTGTTATTATTTTTAAACCTAAATGAGTTATGGTCGGTGCCCTCTATTGTTAATGGGCCTCTCTTTGTTTATGTATTTATTTTTTTATTGTCTTGGGCTTAGGTATTACAATTTCTGAACCTAGTCAATTCATGAGTGGTTATCCTCCAGGAAGCCTGAAAGATACTATCAATGAGGGTCAAAGCCTACAAATATGGAGAAAGCTTTTGAAAAAACCTTGGTGGGATTCTGGCAAACTTGTTCTAATCCAAGTGAAGTTCCTTCAGGAGAGGGAGTTCGTATAGAGATGGAAGAGAGCCAGTAATCTCATCATGTCATGCCCCCACCCAGGACATAAAAGACGCAGCACACCTGTAAGATATAATCTTACAGACATGCAAGGCATTTATGATACTAAAATTCAATCCTTTCAAGTATTTACAAAATTTCAACTTATTGCTTAAATCTTTGAACAAAGAAATTTGAAACATTCTTAAATCTCAATCTAATCATAAACTTAAGAGTCTTGAGACATGCCCTAGACTCCAAAACGTCACTCCCCGACATTCCTATGAACATTATCAATATCCAAACTTGTAAAATGTTAAGGAAAAGGGATGAGTACAACCATTCAGTAATCAACCGATATCCCATCAGTTGGATTAAACATGCCATAAAAACATTAGGCTAAACTAACAATGTATAGATTTAAAATCAACGTTGGGTAGTCTCATATTCAATCACGTAATTTATTCAAATGCATGTACTTAGATTTCAAAACAAAACAGAATTTCATAGATACCAAACCTGAACAAAAGTTTCACAAATCATAATTTTCAAGTCTCCCGTAACATGCTATGGTCACACTTAACCCTTGTGGCACAGGTCAATATCAAAACAAAAACCACAATTAATCCCGGTAGCTCGGGTTAGAGATATCATAAGCAACTAATAATTGCACAAAACAGAACAAAAGGCCACTATTCTTAACCGGTGATTTGGTTAGAAATTAGTTTCTTTTAACAGGACACATGTCGACATGGCCAACATTTAACCCCTATTGGCAAGGTCAGAGCACAACCATACTAGGAGACAAAACAAAACAAAATTTCAGATTACCCAATATACGAAGTAGTATTATAATCTTGTAACATATTTCATACAAAACAAATTTCATCCATCATTCAAAACAAATTTTGTATTCACAAAACAAATTATATATGTTAGTATCACTGTAACGTACGAACATTTATGAGTGTAACTACCCATAATTACGTAACCGCTGTAACTGCTACTCACTTAATTATATATTTAATTATGTAACCGCCCATTTAATGAGCACAACTGCCCACTTAAACACTTATATAAAGGTGTAGAGACACAAGAAGCAGGTACAAGCACACTTTCACTCTCTTCCAACTTTGATATTCTTTCTTGAATACTCTACTGACTTAAGCATCGGAGAAAGTCCTATCGGGAACAACCCCGATGGTCTTTCTATTTTGCAGGTTGATCCAAAGAGGAACAGGTTGATCCAACATCAACAAGCCCAGGAACCTTTTTGGCATCAACATTTTGGCGCTGTCTGTGGGAACTCGAAGAAGAAGCCATGTCGAGCTCCCAAGCAAACCAACAACCAAACCAAGAGGATACACAGCCACTCCATGTTTTTGCCGTTGCCGCAGTTCCGTCAACCCTCGTTACTCCCCTCCCCCCGATGTCAATTCTGATGGGGCAGCAACAAACTCACACAACACCACAAATCGTATAAATGGAACAATACAATCAATTACTCGCCCAAAACAAAGTTTTAGAAGCTAAAATAGCCCACTATGCCCAGATATTGGAATCTTTGAGTGCTTGCCGTAAAGCAACTGCAGATCGCTCAGTCGCACCTGATGCTCACCCATTTACATCTTAGGTACAACCAACTGCTCCTGTTGTTCGCCAACGAACGCCCACTTCACATCAGCAAAATCCACCCGAAGCACAACTCCTTGTCAACAATCAATCAGATGCAGCTCGCATAACCGGTGCCATTCCCAACCAAAACCCAAACCCGCTAGCAGAACCCCAAGTCAAGCAACGTAACCCACGTGGAATTCATTTCAAAAAACAATCTTGCAGAGTGGTGGCCATGGTCGTATCGATTTTCGTCGATAATCTTCCACAAAGGATTTATAGAGGATGGCTTCAAACAATTTTCCAGAGGTTTGGAATAGTGCTTGATGTTTTTATCCCTTCCAAGCATAGCAAAAGAGGGAGGAGGTTTGGTTTTGTGAGATTTGGTTTTTTGACTGAAGCTAAGAGAGCCATTTCAAACCTGAATGGTGTTTGGCTCCTAGATCATAAAATCGGTGTGAACTTGGTAAGATTTTCTCCAAGGAAGGAGTTTTGGAAGAGGGCAACAACAAGCAACAAACCTGAAGAAGATAGCAGTAAACCAACTGGTGATGATTCGGTGAAGAATGATGGCAACACTCCTGCTGACTCCCAACAAAATGGGCATATAAGAAAGAAATCATATCTGCAAGCTCTCATTACTGATAAGAGGACAGAAAATGCTGGGACTTCTTTGACAAACTCAGACAAAGAAGATGAACATATTTGTCTTGGAGAAGTGGATGCTAAAATCTCTATTGGCTTGAAAAGAGCATTGTTGGAATTTGTCATGGGTTCACAAATGCTGAAATGATTTTCGAGCAAATTTGAAGGGAAGGAATCTGTGGCTTGAGAATTAGGCAAATCTCAGGAAAATCTTTTCTCATTACTTTTGAAGACTATGATCTGTTTAAAGGTATGAAGGAAGAAAACTGGACGTGGCTAAGCAGGTGGTTCCACAATATCCAAGTATGGTCGGAAGAGGTGGTTATTTCTACCAGGAGAACATGGGTTGCCTGCTACGGCATACCTATTCATGCTTGGAATATAAATACATTCATTAACATTGCAAGCATATTCGGTGAGTTTATTTGCATGGATTTCGAGTCTCTTAAGTTCAATTCTTTTAGCAGGGGAGCTATGCAAATTATTTGTAACTCATTAGAAAAAATCAATGAAGTCTTTAAACTTCAGGTGGGCAACAAAGTCTCTTATATTAGAATCACAGAAGTTGAACCAGAATTCGTTTCTTTGTATCCTTGTTACCATAGAAACCAGCAGGTTATAGGCTCTGCTAAGAAGCCTAACTCCAGTAACATGTCGATAGTTCAAGCTCTGATAATGATGACAACAATGGCGGGCTAGAAGCTGAAGAGGTATGTTTTTCTAGAACAAAGAATAATTCTTTAACAGCAGTACAGCAATTACAGAGCATTAATGAAACTTTATTAAGTCCCAAGGAGAATGATAGAACATGGGAACAAGGAGTAAATAATATGTTCAGAACTGTAGCTGTCCCTTTTGAGACGGAGGCAGAAATTAATTGTGATAAAGGTGTGCACGTGTGTGATTTCCAACAAGAGAGTATCCCGCGTGAAGAAGTCAATGGTGGTGGACTAGTTTTAGATGATAATATGTATATAGAAGAAGCTTGGCCAATTAATAGGGTTGCTAACTCGTATGTATCTGAAACAGAAAGTTCAATTTCCTCTAGACTTCCCTTGACTACCAAGGAGAAGAAATGGAAATTCTATGCAGATATCGAAGAAAAATTAACTACCAATTTGGAGAAGAAAAGTAAGAACAGGAAAAAAGAGAAGAAGAAAACTGCGGTGAACAGTAAAATTACCAATGCTTCCCTTTCTGACGGTGATTTTCAGAACAAGAATTATGTTCTTATGAAAGAGGCTGAAGCAATATGGGATATTGGGAAAAAGCTTGGATTGTTTGCTAGATGTGATGAACAGATTATTCTTGAAAAATTGAAGGATTTGGAATCTATTGGACTGCAGTTTGATTTATTGTAGTCTTACCTCGAGCTCAACTCCTTTCCTTTAAACTCTTGGTGTGCTTTGGTGATTATATGGATTTTGAAGTGGAATTGTATGGGTTTATCCTTGAATGTGAAGAAGGAAGTAGTTAGGAAACTGATAAGATCAATGAGACTTGAAATGATTCTTCTTTAGGAGACTGTGGAAATCTATTATGATAATGCTACTAAGTTGATTTGGCCTTTTGACAATTTTGATTGGATATTTAACCCTTCAAATGGAAATTTGAATGGACTTCTTTTAATTTGGGATAGAAACAGCTTCATTAAAAATTCAGAGTTTATTTCAAACATATTTATTGGTGTCAATGGGACATGGATTATTCATAACTTTGATTGCAGTGTTGTCAATGTCTATACGTCAGGTGAAGAACTTGTTAAATGAAAATTGTGGAAGACTTGCTTGATCTTAAAGGCAAAGAAGCTTCAAGTTGGTGTATAGCAGGAGACTTTAACACTTGCTGGAAGGATTGCTTTGATAAAATCTGTCCTTAATGTACTTCCAATATATTACTTATCAGTCTTCAAAGCTCCAATTGGTGCTGTTAGAAGAATCGATAAGATAAGGAGGTATTTCCTCTAGGGACAATCGGGTAATAGGAGAAAGCTAGCTAAGGTAAAGTGGTTTATTATCTGTAGTCCAAAGAAGCCGGGTGGTCTTGGCATCTCTGACATAAGAAATCGAAATCTTGCTTTTTTAGCAAAATGGTGGTAGCGTTGTGGATAGAGAAAATTATACAGGAGAAGTATGGCACTGGTTTTCTTGATTGGTGGCCATCGGTGGTTAACAAGGAAAGAATGTCATTCATATGGAATAATGTTTTTTTTTTCAATTCATTACATTGAGGGGTTCAATAACTTAATTGGTTTTGGGGTTGTCGATAGATCCTTGGTGATGGTAATTCAATTTTCTTTGGTTGGATAAATGTCCTTTGTAGGAAAATATCCAAGGTTGCTTTCCTTGGTGATCTCCAAAGAATTAAAGGTGCAAGAGGCGATTAATCCTTACTATAATTAGGACTTGAAGTTTAGACAGAGGTGGCTCGCAACTGTGGGTGCCACTCTTTGGTCCCTTTGGCTTTCAAGGAATGATTTGGTCTTCAACAGTATACAATGGGACTGTGATGAGATCTTTTTCTGATTAAAATGCGATCTTTGTTCTGGATTAAAGCTTTTGACAAGGAAATTTTAATGAGTGATGTTAGTTGGTGGTCCTCTCCATTCGATACTGCTGACACTGTTGTTGTTTTTATTCCTAGAATTCGTTCATGCTGGATTCAACCGGAACTGAATAAGTTAAAATTTAATGTTGATGGCTCTTTTATTGCTTCTTCCGAGAAGGCTGGTTATGGGGGTGTCCTCAAAGATGCATTAGGGGCTGTTCTGGGTATATTTTTTAGTTTGCCTTCTGCTCAAAGCCCGGTTGGTGCTGAACTTCTTGTTGTTGGGGAAGCTCTTGCAATGTTCCTATCCTCTTCAAGGTTTAACTCTTAAGCTCTGGTTATTGAAACAGACCCGTTATCTGTTGTTTGTGTAGAATTCGTTCACATATAGAGAAGCTAACTATTTGCAGATTCTCTTGCAAAGCTTGGACTCAACATACTCTGCATGCTTAGTTTTAGCTGCTTTATTGGAAGTATAGAATTCTTTAGCGTTTGGTGAATTTTGTAATGCATTTTTGTTTCTTTGTCTTAGCTCTATTCATGGATCTATCCTTCATGGCAGTTTTGCTGCTAACTATGAATAAAATCCTTTTGGCCGAGCAAAAAGAAAAACCCAAGTGGAAGGAGGGAAAGAGAAAAAGGAAGTGTCAACTCCCCCATAATAGATGTGGCAAAAAGAACCAAGACTGTCAATGAGAAGTCTAATCTCTCCTTGCAAGAGAGATTAGATGCTATTGACAAGGAACTTAAGGAGATGAAGAAAGGGAGACAAGAATTAGTCCATTGTGTACGACGAACAAACAGTCCATTATCTCTAGAGATCCAAAGAGAGATTGTCCCTCATCATTTTCGAGCACCAAAGGAGAAATATAATGGGACAGGCAACCCACAAGACCACATATTGTGCTACGAGTCAACTTTGGATCTGTACGGTACAAATGATGCTATCAAGTGCAAAACGTTTCCAACAACTCTGATAGGTACAGCTAGGTCCTGGTTTTATTCTCTTACACCTAACTCTATCACTAGTTTTGAACAGCTTAGTAAACTATTCGTCGGACATTTCCTCGCCAACAAAAAGCAAATAAGGACTTCTGCTAGTCTGATGTCAATTGTTCAAAAGCCTAAGGAGAGTTTAAGGGATTATATATGTAGATTTATTAATTTCTATGTTGATGTAAAGGACCCTGACGATAATCTTGCTATCCAAGCATTTAGAGTAGGTGTGATCAACGACCATGTTCACTATGCCCTATATGATGAGGAACCATTAGCTTTGCATGAGGTACTCCAGAAAGCTCAGAGCCTTGCTAAAGTAGAAGAGATTAGGAAGACAAACATTGAGAGAGTTGGCGATCAAATGAACACCAAATCAAGCCAAGACTTGTAAAGCCCACGATTCCCAGGATGGAGAAGTCCCACCATTTGAAGTATATTCTCATATTTTTCCATTAACTTATGTTCTATTTGTTTCTATTGTTTAACAGTTATTGATGCTTAGAAAAGAAAATTAAACCATAATAGTCTGATTAATTGCTTATCCCAGCCCTTAGCACTAGTATCTTAGGCACTTGCTCGCCCTGGGCCTTAGCGCCAGTATCTAGGGCACTAGCTCGCCCCGGGCTTTAGCACCAGCATCTTGGGCACCAACTCACCCCGGGCCTTAGCTCCAGCATCTTGGGCATCAGCTCGCCTCGAGCCTCAGCGCCAGTATCTTGGGCACTAGCTTGCCCTGGGCCTTAGCGCCAATGTCTTGGGCACTAGCTTGCCCTGGGCCTTAGCGCCAATATCTTGATCGCATGATCGTCATGGCCTCAGCGCTAGTCACTAGCTTGCCCAAGCCTTAGTGCCAGTATCTTGATCGTAAGCTTGCCCAGGCCTTATCGCCAGTATCTTGATCATAAGCTCGCCCAGACCTTAGCACCAGTATCTTGATCATAAGCTCTCCCAAACCTTAGTGCCAGTATCATGATCATAAGATCACCTAGGCCTCAGCTCCAGTATCTTGGGCATTTGATTGCCCCAGGCCTTAGCGCCAGAATCTTGGGCACTTGTTTGCCCTGGGCCTTAGTGCCAGTATCTCAATTGCATGATCGTCATCGTCTCAGCACCGGTTTTTCAAGCACTTACTCACCCATGGTCTTTGCTCCAGTATGTCGCTTGATCGCCCATGGCCTTGGTGCTAGTTTCTTGGGGTGGTTGCTCGATATGGCCTTAGCGCCAGTTTCGCGAGTTTCACTCACTCTTGGCTCGAGCGGCATTCTTCAGGGACTTTCTCGCCCATGATCTTGGATTCTCATCGCCTTAAGCGCTAGAATTTAAAAACTCATATGCAGTCACAACCTTAATGCTAACCCTTTGACAGAGGATACAAAATTCAAGAATATGAGAGGAGTAAAAGGTCTATGGTGAATACCAATCACTTTGTAATCGCCATTTGCCAGGGGGCATAATCTTAGTATCACTGTAACGTATGAACATTTATAAGTGTAACTACCCATAATTACGCAACCACCGTAACTGCTACTTAATTATATATTTAATTATGTAACCGCCCATTTAATGTGCGTAACTGCCCACTTAAACACCTATATAAATGTATAGAGACACAAGAAGCAGGTACGAGTACACTTTCACGCTCTTCCAACTTTGATATTGTTTATTGAATATCTACTTGTAGACACCTTATTTTGTCCGGAGTCTTAATTTGTAAAAATAATTAATTGGATTGGGTGACATTGTATTTTAATTTAACAATTTAGAATTAGGCTAGAATTAAATGAGAATTTTTTAGATTTTAGAATTAACATTAATTAGGAAATTAAAATTAAAATAGGATTTAGGAATGATAATAAAAAAGGGAAGAGATAAGAAAAGAAAATAAAATTAATTTTAGAATAGGATAATTAGATTTTTAGGATAATTATTTAGATTTGATAAAGTTAGATTAGGATTAACATAAGAATTAAATGGATAAAATATTAAAAATAAGAGATAATTAATAGAATAGATTTAGTTGTATTAGGACTCTAATAAGTTTATTACTATAAAAAGGGGTCAAACCCCATAACTTGGAACAAGAATCCTCAGAGAAAAATTCATAAAAAAAGAAAAGCAGTCTGCATCAAGAAAAAAACAGCAAGCAAAGAAGAAGGGAATTTCAATCAAAGCAGCGACGGCATTTCGTCACTCATTGTTTCCGGGAGCGGCATTTAAGCTTAGGCAATAGGTTCTGAGGCAAGTTTCCAGCGAAGAGTAAAAGCAGCTAGGAAGGAAAGGCTGCCCACGTCAAGGATTTACAAGAGACATCAACGCTTGGAATATTGGGTTCATTTGCTTGGAAATTGAAGGCCACGTGAAGTCAAAGATAAAAGTAATATATTTGGCCATCATCATCTGACAACACTGGTATGTTTTTATGCCTCTTGAATTGTTTATATTTTATATGGGTTTTTTGTTAGTTAGTTAGTACACGTTTTTTTATATTCTAAGAAGATAGAAATGGTGTTTAATAAGAATAAGTGGGTATAAGTATAAGGATAATGACAAATAAGGTTTAAAATAGGAATTAAAATAAGGGATAAAAAATAAACAAATAAAAATTAAGATTAATCTTCCAATGAATATTGAAAATTGTTTAATAAAATTAAAATTATTCCGATGATGGAATCTTTGAGGTGATTACGAATGAGTAACACTCGAAGAATTCTTAGGTGAGAAAATCCTTCTAAGTTTATCCAGAATGATGGAAGACATAGAAGGCATTTTCAAAATAAACGAATAATAAATAAAGATAAAAACATAATAAATAATAAAATTTATATTCTAATAAAGATAAAATAAAAAATAATAATAAATAATAAAATAATAAATCTGATAATGGAATCCTCGAGGCGATTGCGAATGAGTAACACTTTAGGAATTCTTAAGTGAGAAGATTTTTCTAAGTTTATCCAGAATGATGGAAAATTTAGGAGATATTCTCAATATTAAAATACCAAAATTCTAAAAATATTAATAAATAATATATAAAAAAATAATATTTAAGTTGAATAAATAAATAAAAATAAAAAAATAATTAAATAAAAAATAAATTAAGGAATAATAAAATTCTAAAATACTTCCGACGACGGAGCCTCTTCAGGGGAGTCGAATGGTACCCCTTGAATACTCTTGAGGTGAGAAGATTTTTTTAAGAGTTCATTCAGAATGATGGAGGATTCTTAAAAGAATTTTCAATATTTAAACAATAAAATATAAAGGCCACATAATTAAGACTAAGTTAAAATAACACAAGATTAACATGGTACCAATATTGGGCGTTGTAGGGGTGCTATAACCTTCCCTACACGTAAATGAACTCCCGAACCCAAAACTTAAAATGCAGACCAGTCCTAGAGTCATTAGGTGGCCAATCACACCTAGGTTAAAAAAAAAAAGATTGGTGGCGACTCCATTTGTTTAATGTCTAGCATCCTAACCTTAGGAAACGTTATGACACTACTGACTTAAGCATCGGAGAAAGTCCCATCGAGAACAACCCCGATGGTCCTTCTATTCTGCAGGTTGATCCAAAGAGGAACAAGTTGATCCAACATCAACAAGCCCAACAACCTTTTTGGCATCAACAATATATAGATACATCATTATGAAATTCAAAAAGTAAAGCGGTTAAATCATGTTCCTGTAGTTGATCAAGATCACATTCAAAGCCAATTTAAAGAATTATATATATTTTGCATGTTTAACCCAAATTTAAAATCTATAGGACAAAAATATTTTTGTATATAGTATACGATACATAACTCATATTAAGGTTGATTTTCAAAGGAAAATTGAGTCACTTACCTAAGCTTGCTAAATTGGAATCAAACAAAGCATTAAGATCTCTCAAAGCCTTGATCTTCCTCCTTTTTCCTCTTACTTTCTCACGCTAGCCATTCAACAAAAATTCTCAAATCTTTTTCTTTTTGTTAGAAACAGCCAGCATGGCTTTTAGATTTTTTTCTTCTTGGCAACTCACCACCTTCAAATTTTCCTTTTCTTTCTCTTGGCAATGTCTCCATTGGAACAGTGACAGATTGCTTCCCACCTTTTTTATTCTCTTTATTCTCTCTTTCGGCGCTAGGGGAGGCTCCTTCACGCCACTCTTGACTCTTGTTAGCTTTTTTTTTTTTTACCTAATTCACTAAGGCCGGTTGCACGGTATATCTGTTATTGGGCTTCCTATTCTGGCCCCGGTGTTACACATCATCTGAAAGATTAAGGACTTGAAGTAGAGGAAAATGAGGGAATTTGGATGGCAAAGAACCATGGAGAGACACGGAGTTGAGGACAATCTGTACAACGAGCCCGGAAGCCTCGTAATCGACACCCTGCCATTCACAGTAGGAAGAGGATGAATTGATGGACCAAGTTGGAGGCTAGGGCCGCAGCAAGTATGGCCATGGAAGCGGAGTCATCGTCATCAGCACTGGAGTGGAAGTAATGGAAAGGAGAGAGAATAGCAGAAACAGGTGGAGGAATAGTACTATACTGGGGAGAAAACCTGACAATTTTTTGACACCCATTGGGTTTTCAGAACATCCCAATGAGTGATCTTATAATCTAGAGATGTCAGGAACTTCTAAATATTTCAAGTGATTGTCCAATGCCGAATGATGGAATTTTCGTTTTCAAAAATAAACTTGCCAATTGACAATAACAAGGTGCTTAAGTTATATCTTCTTACATTCCAGCGGCCGCTCGGGCCGAAGGAACATTGTCAATTTCCACGGCTATTGGTACATGGCTTATTTAAATTTACGAACTCAGACTTGCCATGATGTATAAATCCGGCTAGCTTTGTTTTTATGGCCTCATTACTCATTAGCTACAAACAGTGCTAAAAATGTTAGATCCATTGCTAAACTTGTTGGCATTTGAAATGTCATGGAACAGCGAATAACCTTGAAATTTACCTCTCAGCAAGAACAAGCCGAGAACATTGTGGGAAAAAATTACCAACTTCTTTTTGTTATATAATATAAAATAATAAATTTATATTTGATGTCCCGCTAATATATAAATTTCATACATGTCATAATATTTTATTAAAGAATTTTCAGTTTTTTTTGTTAAAAAAATTTTAAGAGTAAGAGTGGTTATTTCATATCTAAGCTCAGAGTATTACCACCAACCTATTTAGTGAGATTTACTAATCTTGCGGATTTTTCAAGACTACTTTGCACTAACTTGTATCAATTCCTGCTGACAATTTTTTTTTAATTTATAAATTAATGAAATATCATGTTATGATTCATTAAAGATGTATAAAATTTGTAATGATTCATCAAATATAAATTTTATAATATATATTTTTAGATATATGTATGTATGTGAGTGAAGTTCCATTCTTGATTTTGTTGGGTTTTAAAATTATAAATATAAAAATATATATTATAAAATTTGTATTTGATGAATCCATTACAAATTTTATACATCTTCAATGAACCATATAGCCCACGATGCATGTCCAAGAGCCTCTAATCATCAAGTCACGACTGTTAGACAGTGGGTCACATTTCTGCGAAAACCCATATAAAACATCACTACCCAAGGACAAGAACCCTAAATTTATAGAGGTCCAAGATAGGGGTGTAATACGGGCGGGGTGGGACGGGTCGGGCCGGGCGGTATGGATACAGGTTTAAATGGGTCAAGTCCATTTAGGTCTTTTTTTAAACAGGCCAAGTTTGATATGCTTGGTCTATTTTTAATACGGATCGGGCCGGTCCGCGGGTCACATATTTTTAAATAAAAATAATAAAAATAAAATTTAAAAAATCATTAAAATTCATATATAAATACAATCTAAATATAATTACAATTTACTTATAATATTTTTAAAATAAATAATTATAATCTTGAAAAAATATAAATTTCTATTAAATATTAAACTTTTCCAACTTCTTTTTTTTTTTACTATCATACATATAATGTCATGGTTTGAATTCAAAGTAAAATTACATGAATTTATTTTTTTATTAGAATACAATAAAATCATGTCATGTATGTATTATTTTGTAAGAAATAAAAATACATTAATAATATAATTAAAAAACAAAATATATAAAAAAATAAAATGGGACCTAAATGGAGCCAGCCCGCGGGCTTGTGAATCGGCCAGCACGGATCAACCCGTTTAGGCCCGTTTTTAAATGGGCTTAAAAAAATAAATTCGACCCTTTAAAAGCCTGCGAATTTGATGAATCGACCCTCCGAATCCGGCCTGTTTTACACCCGTAGTCCAAGATGTTCTGAAAGTCGGTGTCAAGTTTAATCTTGTGGACAGGTTTGAAACTTCGTGTAGGGAGCCAAGTGACGGAGGAGACAAATGGGGTGCCCAGAAAAGAACTAATCTCTCCCTGTGGGCGTCGTCTGGGCTTCTGGCCGAAGAAAGACGGGCTCGAGCAAATAAGGACACGACCACACATATTATTGAACCCAGACTTATCCAATCCACGGTTGTTATTCGATTTTGGTTGAGCAACAAATTAAAACACTGTTTGCTAGACATAAGTAACCCCAATGAAAAAGAAACCTATAATTAAATCTAATTAACTCTAGCAATGCTTACAAGTAGAGACCAGCAAAGCAATCAATTTAAGGCAGACGGAATAATCAGTTCTCTAACTATTATACAAATCCAATTTCCAAATCTTTTTTCACCTAAGTCTTGAATTTCGAACAATAAAATATAAGTGCAATACTCAACGATGACAAAATTACAAACATTGATCTCTTTAATATTTATTTTTCATTTTTTCTTGACCCATCAATTTTCTGATACTTACCTTGTGGTAAATAGAGATTCAAAACTAACTTTAAGTTTACTTCAGATGATTTATGTAATTAATATTAATAAGTGAGATTATCAAAATTTAAATCTTAACACTTATAACTTCTTCTCGTATTCTCATACTTTGATATCTTTTAGACTGAAACATATCGCAATCTCTTCTCATATTCTTAAACTTGACTTTATTATACTAAAATAAAATTGGGGTCCAAAGCAGGACAATCTCTATCTGAAAATGGCATGACCCATTGAAGTGGTACCTACTACTACAACCTTTCTCACATGCAACTTCGAGGAAAGGAGGACAATTTTCACGAACGCAAAAAGCCACAGCCAAAGGCAGCGACTACCAGCAGAGACAACCTTCCCAAACAACGTCATCTTTTATCTGCACCTTTAATTTGTCCTCACTAACACTTTCCTCGAACATTTCTTTACTTTTCCCCTTAGCTTTATTCTCTTTCCATCACATATAAATACCACCACCAACCCACTCCACTTCTTCTGTACCAAGCTATTTTTCATTTCATCAAATCATACAAAAACCAGCAGCTTCTTTTTACTATTAATAAAAATGGCATCCCAAAATGGTGTGGTGTTCGAAGATTTCTTCCCTGCCATGGTTGAGAAACTAGGCGCTGAAGGTTTCATGAAGGAGCTGTGTAACGGGTTTCAGCTGCTTGTGGATGGAGACAAGGGGGTGATCACTTTTGAGAGCTTGAAGAGGAACTCTGCATTGCTCGGTTTGGAGGATATGAGTGATGAGGAGGCGATTTGCATGTTGAGAGAAGGTGATTTGGATGGGGACGGTGCTTTGGATGAGATGGAGTTCTGTACCCTCATGCTTAGGTTGAGCCCTGAGTTGATGAACAATTCAAGAAAATTAGTAGATGCTATTGTCAATTTCTAGACCATTTATCAAGCTATTAATTGCTATTAGAAGTACATTTCGCTTTTGTTTTCATCAATTTTGTCCCATCATTTGCCAATTCTAAGCAGCCTTTGATGCAATTTGGCAAGAGTCCTCGTAGTAACTTTGTTTTCTCCAATGCAAAATTAAGGGGTGTTCCCTGTTTATCTTGCTTAAAGTTGGCCCAATTTAGCGACCACCACAGCGATCAATTCTCAATGCGTAATAGGCAGGACTAAACCAGATCGGCCCAATTCCTAACATTTGTTTCCAAGCAACTTTTGCAGAAAAAAAGAAAAAAAAAACTTATCTTGATTGATTCATACAAATTTGAAGTTCAAATTCTAACACTTATAATCCCTTTTTTTATTCCAAGTTATGGCCTTCTTAGTACCAAATAAAAAATGTGTTATTCAAGTCCAAATATAATTGTCATAACATCTCTGAAACTGTTGGTTTGATGCCCATAATGGATAAACAAAAATGTTAGATATCATTCATGGGTAAGAAATTGGGAGTAGTTAGCTCCTCATGTTTTAGTGTGTCCCCAACTATGGCAGAAAGCAACTGCACGGCAGCAATTGTATACTTAAACAATTCAAACAAACAAGAAAGTTTTCTGGTTGGTTATCTAATTGTCTGGAGAATATTTTTGTCATGTCCATTTGTGAAGAACGTGTGGATTTTTATTATTTTTTTAATGAATGATCAAGTTGAATACATCTTCTATTTATATAGACAAGGTGAACAAGAAAAGAGCGGGAAAAACAAAAAATTAAAAAATGGTTACAGAAAATTAACAACACACAAACTTTCCTAGCTTGCTACCGTCAGTGCTAACCACCAGCTACATCAGCTATATCTCGTGATATCCCCCCTCAAGTTGGAGGATAAAGATTATGGAATGGAAAACGAGATATAAAGGACTAAAACACAAAAGGTGGATGAGACTTAGTAAAAAGATCTGCTAGTTGGGAAGAAGAAGCAACATGGAATAAACGAAGGACTCCAGCTTGCACTTTCTCCCGAACAAAATGACAATCAAGCTCAATATGTTTTGTTCGTTCATGAAAAACGGGATTCTCTGCAATAGCAATGGTAGAGCGATTATCACAATACACCAGTGCTGGTTTAGTGTGTGGAACTTGCAAATCATGAAGCAAATAGAACAACCATTGAAGTTCACAAGATAGGGCAGCCAAGGCACGATACTCTGCTTCAGAAGAAGATCTGGACACAGTACATTGTTTCTTAGATTTCCAGGAAACCAATGCATTCCCAAGAAACACACAATAACCTGTGACAGAGCGTCTGGTGTTAGGACAACAGGCCTAATTGGAATCACTAAACCCCTTAAGAATTAGATCAGACTGAGAGGGAAAGAAAAGACCCTGACTAGGATTCCCTTTCAAATATCTCAAAATCCTGTGCAGGCCTTTCAAATGAAAATCTGTAGGATGCTCCATGAATTGAGAAAAATGTTGAACAGCAAACGACAGATCAGGTCTAGTGATAGTAAGAAACAACGATTTTCCAATGAGTTGTCGATAACAGAAAGGATCAGATAAGGGAACCCCTGTACCAGCAGCTGCCTTAGATGAAACAACCATTGGAGTTGGTGCTAGTTTACAATACAAGAAATCAGTAGCTTGCAACAGCTCTAAAACATACTTTCGTTGAGATAAATTGATGCCAGCAGAAGAATAAGCAACTTCAAGCCCCAAAAAATACTTCAAAACTCCAAGGTCTTTGATTTTAAAAGTATCGTCTAAGTGAACTTTGACATCATGAATGAGTGAAGCATCATTGCTGGTGAGAATCACATCATCAACATATATCAACAGTGCAAGGAAAGATGAAGCTGAGCCTCTGATGAACAGACTAGGATCAGATGAAGCTTGATGAAAACCTTTGTCGAGTAAAGCAGTGGTGAGTTTAGAATACCACTGTCTGCTAGCCTGCTTCAGTCCATATAAGGACTTAAGAAGTTTACAGACTTGACCAGTTTTAGCACCATTATAACCCAGGGGTAATTGCATATAAACTTCCTCTGTTAACTCACCATGCAAAAAAGCATGATGTCAAGCTGGTGAAGAATCCATCCTCTGGCAGCAGCAACAGCAATCAATGTACGAATGGTAGTCATCTTGGCAACTGGGGAATAGGTCTCAAGATAATCAAGACCAGGCTGCTGTGTATACCCTTTAGCCACAAGTCTTGCTTTAAACCTTTCAATACTACCATCTGCCTTATGTTTAATTTTGTAAACCCATCTACAGCCAATGGGAACTTTACCAGGAGGAAGATCAACAACATCCCAAGTGTAAGTTGCCTTCAATGCATCCAATTCTGTCTGCATAGCCTGTCGCCAACACTCATACTTAACAGCCTGATTATAGGTCTCAGGCTCAACCACACTAGCAATGCTTAAGGCAAATTGTTTATGAGAAGGTGAACAATTGGTATATGAAAGAACCTTAGAAAGAGGATGACATACCTTGATATTTGTGAAATCTGGATGAGCAGAAGAAGAAGAAGATGAATCAGCTAATGCACAATGATATTCTTGTAAGTAACTAGGAGGAATTCGAGTCCTATGTGATCTTCTAAGAATAGGTGAACAATTTTTATTAGGAGAAGAAGACTGGGACAAAACATTATCAGAAAAATCAATGCGAGGTGAGGAAAAGGATGAGGTGGAAGCAGAAGTATTTGTATCTGATGTATGTGAGACACAATCTGGAAAGAGTAAAGATGATTGAGCAGTAGGAAGAATGACATCTGAAAAATGAAAATCACTATTTGAGACAGGTGTAAGGGAGAATGGAAAAATGTGTTCATAAAAAATAACATCCCTAGACACAGAAACATCACCAGTGGCTAAATTGTATAATCTGTAACCCTTTTGGTTGGAAGGATATCCTATGAAAACAGACTTATACGCTCGGGATTCAAACTTGGTTCTGCCATGTGTTAAAGTAGACGCATAGCATAGACTATCAAAAACCTTAAGATGAGAATAGCTGGGAGGTTTCTGATATAAAACAGTAAAGGGTGTTTGTTCTTTTAAAGCTGGTGTTGGTAATCTATTTATAAGGTATGTGGCATGTTTGACACAGTCTCCCCAGAATTTTTTAGGTAAGTGAGCTTGGAATTTCAAAGCTTTTGCTATATTAAGAATATGCTGATGTTTTCTTTCTACCACTCCATTTTGTTGGGGTGTTTGAACACAAGATGTCTGATGGATTAAGCCCTTGGATGAATAAAAATCAGTCATATCAAATTCTTTCCCATTATCTATTCGTATGATTTTTACTTTAATTCCAAATTGTGTCTCTACCAGATTACAAAAACTTTGAACAAGAACACGAGTGTCAGATTTTTGTTTCATTAGATACAACCAAGTATATCTACTGTGGTCATCGACAATAGTAAGGAAGTAATGATCTCCATACAAAGATGGAGTGGAATATGGTCCCCAGATATCAATGTGTACAAGATCAAAGCAATGAACAGAAGATGAATTACGAATGGGAAAAGGAATACGTTTTTGTTTGGCAAAGTGACATACATCACAAGGATCATGATCATGTACAATTATTGAAGAATCAACAGAATGCAAAGTTTGAAGTCTATGAAATGAGAGATGTCCTAAACGGTAATGCCAAATGATACTAGAAACATGTTGAGAAACAGAACAAGAAATGGAGGACTTGGTGTTGAATGACTCTACTGATATAGCTTGTTCAAAAATGTAAAGACCTAGGGACTGCTTAGCTAATCCAATCATCTTCATATTCTTTGCATCCTGGATAACACAATTATCAGGATGAAAGGTAAGTATGCAGTTGTTAGTTTGAGTGCGTTTACTGACTGATATCAAATTAAAAGTAAAACTTGGAACTAACAACACATCTTGAAGAATGAAAGTAGAGGATAGTTTCACAGTACCTATATGAGATACAGTGGCATATTTTCCATCAGGTAATTTGACAAAAGCTTTAAAAGCAGGTTTATAAGTATCAAAAAGTGTAATAGAACAAATAATATGATCGGAAGCTCCTTTATCTAAAATATATTTAGAAATATCAAAAGAACAATGGTAAGCTACTGCTAGTGTACCTGAACTTCGACTTAAATCAGTTACTACATTAGCATGTGCTGTTGAAGAAGAGGATATGTCAGCGGATTGGACCAAAGAGAGCAATCTCATATACTGATCATCAATAAACATGCGTGGCGCACAATTATCAACTGCGTGACTTGCATGACCATCAACAGTAGAACATTTGTTTGTTTCAACACAATTAGCAACTGTACCATTCTTATTTCTCGGCTTGAATCCAGGTGGATAGCCATGTTTTTTAAAACATTTTTCAATCGTATGCCCTGTATAACCACAGTACGAACAAATTGGCTTCTTGTTGTTAGTCACCGATCGTCGAATTCCTCCTATATGTGAGCCATGTCCTGTCGCTTTAATAGCTAAAGCATTAGATTCTGAATGTTGTGAAGAAAACAGAGTAGCTAACTGTCGTTCTTGTTGTACAACCAATGAAAAAGCCTTATTAATTGAAGGCAAAGGATCCATTAGTAGGATCTGTGTTCGAACTGTAGCATACTCATCATTCAATCCCTTAAGAAATCTGATCACATAATCATTTGATTGATAAGTACGAGCAACGTTCTCTGTACCACACTTGAAGGTAGGAGGTAAGGGACGATGAGTCACCAACTCATCCCAAAGAACTTTCAACTTAGTGAAATAATCAGTGACTGATAGAGCATTTTGCTTAAAAGTATAGATCTCTTCTTGAAGTTCAGAGATCCGTAAGGCGTTGCTTTGAGCAAAACGATCTTGCAAGTCGATCCACACATCTCGAGCGTTGTCGATCCACAAAATGCTTTGAGCTATTGATGGAGACACTGAATGATAGATCCATGAGAGTACCATTGTATTACACCTTTCCCATGCAGAAAACAGAGCATCATCTTTACTCGGTGCTGAGATCGTACCATCAACAAATTGAAGTTTATTCTTCGATAACAACGCCATTTTCATGGCTCGAGACCACGGATGATAATTGGATCCTGTAAGTGTTGCTGACACTAAAACAAGTGCGGGACTCTCATTCGAATGAATAAAGAAAGGACTCGATTCATCTAACTTTTCTGGTTTCATCGTGAGAAAGAAGATGAACACTGTTTGGATGCTAAGAAAATTCACAGAGAGAAAACGTAAGGAAGAAAAAACTGCTCTGATACCATGTGAAGAACGTGTGGATTTTTATTATTTTTTTTAATGAATGATCAAGTTGAATACATCATCTATTTATATAGACAAGGTGAACAAGAAAAGAGCGGGAAAAAAAATTAAAAAATGGTTACAGAAAATTAACAACTAACAAACTTTCCTAGCTTGCTACCGTCAGTGCTAACCACCAGCTACATCAGCTATATCTCGTGATACCATTTCCATTTTTGTGCTTAGATTAGCCTTTCTTATTAATACCAGTAGAAACTAGAAACCTAAGTGGGAAAGGAATCATTAAGAATCTTATACATTGCCAATCTGCTAAGTGCACAAGAGATAGCAAATAGAGAAAACACCAAATGATCCATCCAATCACCTTTGGCTGCCCGGAACTACAAATTGACATTTCTAGTTCCAGGGCAATTTGAATTGAAAAAGGTTTAGCATCTGTATAGCTAAATGCTAACCATTGCAGACTTGCAGTTCCAAAAATCACCTTAATTAGCGCTCATTGCTCACTGCTAAGAAAGATTGACCTTAAAATATATCGCTTGATCATAAGGATGCGCAAATGTTGTTGCAAATATAATTAACTCTACTTGAGACGGTCACACATTTATTATCAATGTTTGAGGAAAAAATATTTACTTTTGTTTAGTAAATGCATTTTCCAGGCCTGGAGATTATGAAATGAAGACAATACTTTAGTGTCAATCGATGCAGCAATCTCTGATTCATGCCTCCTTAGGGAAATTTTGAGATGCATACATGTTGGACTGTTGTGCGTTCAGGATGTTGTGAAAAAAAGACCCAACATGTGTACTGTTGTTTCGATGTAACAGCGGATTAAGAACTTTCCTACCCCGAAGCATGAAATATCACAAAGAAACAAATGAAAACAGGAAGAATAAAGGCAAATTGACTAAAGTGAAAAGTTCTCTGAGGTTCCAATGTTGATAATGTTAAAGTAAGGGTAAACTTTCCTGTTCTGGTAACTTAGCATTTAGAATGGATTGACTAGTAGAAAACCCTGCTTAGAAGAAAGAATGAAAATTCACCAGCTAGGAACCTTCTTTTCAAACCGACAATGGCACAACATTAATTCTCTTGGATCAACAGTACTACTAACAAAAATAGACCTTGTTTTCTTTGGTTAGAGCTAGCCATTTAATTACCATACCAGAGATTATGACTTCATAGCAGCCAAAAATCAAGTTATGGGTGTTAGGATGTGTAAGGCCCCAATCCACACAGCAGGGTCACCTTACTCAACCGTACTGTCCTCTCTGTGAGGCGATGGGCTACCCACTGGGACCACACAGGTCCACCTCACGCAAGGGGTCCAATGGTTAGTCGTTACTCGACACTTACAAGTGGTAAGGGGTTCGAGTAGCGGTGGACGCGAATTGGGAATTTATTCCCGATAAAGCCTTGTGTGAGGTGGACCTGTGTGGTCCCAGTGGGTAGCCCATCGCCTCACAGAGAGGATAGTACGGTTGAGTAAGGTGACCCTGCTGTGTGGACTGGGGCCTTACAATAAAACGCACGTTTTATTATAATGCCCAGGCTCGCAATCCCGTGGGACCCTCACTGGCGCATTACTCATCCGTATTGTCTGCTTTGTAAAGCGATGCCACTGCAGTGGGACCACACAGGTCCACCTTACGCACGGGTTTCTTTCGCGTCCGCCGTGACTCGAACATAGGACTTACTTTGCCTATGTCAAATCACGACTAACCATTAGGCCAATGTAATAACCGGAAAAATTCTTACTATATTAAATTAATTGTCTATTATTTAGCACAATTTTATAACTAATAAAAATATATTTAAAATAATTATATAGGGACATGTAGATGGGTGGACATCTCGGCACAGCTTAAGTAGTCCCGGAAATAAGAGATCTTGCCACTTCAAGCTCGGGAGCGACAAGCTACAGTAAGCCTATGAATTTTGGTTAAAACTTGTGTAAATCAACTAAGTTCATAAAGTTGATTTTAATGTATTTTAATTAGTTAAATTCGGAAATAATAGAATTATTTAATCTAAGTGTGAGTTTTGGGTGTAGTTATATACTATACATCATATATAGATATGTAAAAATAACAAATATTGTATACACACATAAGATTTCAATGACGTGTAAATAAGGAGAAGAAAATGGATGATTTCATGTGGAAAGGAAGAAGAAAAATATAGGCTGAACCTATGATAAAAGTCCAAGCGCAAAAGTCAATCAAAATGGCTTAGAAAGGACGTGGAAATGAGGAAGAAGTGAAGGCTGCAAACTGAATGTAGATAGGCTAGAAATTGAGCAGACCGAAACATTTGCTTCAGCAAACTTCTAAACCAATAAAATATATATGTATAAAATATAATAATAACAAACCTAGAAGCCTATAGTTCTATGGGTAAGGAGTGTACATAAATATAAATATATATAACACACCATAGAAGTTATAGGTTATATAAAATACAGATTTCAATGCATTTTTTTATATATATATTAAAATACCTACCCGTTGGCTTCCCAAAGAAGCCAATTTTCCTCTTCACCAAACCCCACAAACGTGGGGTCTGCTCACAGCCAAAAAGTTCAACTCTTTGGCACACATGAACAGAGAGAAGGAAATAGGGGAGAATCGAGCAAGGGATAGGTGAGGAGAGAGAGGATTGAACCAAGACTTGAATCGCCCCTTTCGACAGGACCAAAGAAGCAGATTGCGACAGTAGCAGGAGCAGCCAAGGAAAGGCGTTCAGTTTCATTTCGGAACTACCCAGGGGAGTTGTTGGGCGTCGAAATTTGGGTGACTAAGAGTTGAGTTTGGCGTTGATGATTTTTTTTTACTAAACCAGAAATGATGATTAGTCATTGACTTGGGCTGGTCAGGGCGTTTGGCTTCCAATTGAAATTGCTAGTGAGGGTTCGTGCATGGGAGAAAGAAGAGAGGAAGGAAAGACATGAAATTGAAGGAACCAGCAACAAAAAAGGGGCTGTTTGGAGAATTTCAATAGCAAGAAAAATAGGAGAAAAGCTTGGTGTAAGTTTAAAGGTAAAGGCTTTTCTTTTGTGTAAGCTTAATATAAATGAAATTGTTTAATAAATTGGAAATAAGACATGATGATAGGCAGCTGGAAATTTGAAGGATAATGATGTATATATGGGGTTAAGAATAAGATATATATATATATATAATTGTATATTTATGTCGATGTATGCAACTAACGAATAGTTGTAGTGATGAGCCTATCATGTGGGATATGGATATTAATATTGAAGTATGGATGGTGTAGGTTCTTGGTGGGAGCCTTGAATAAATATATAACAAGGGAGAGCTAGAGTTGGGAGACTCTCAAAGGTAAAGGCTTTAAGTAAATGAAATAAATTATAAGGATGTAGTATGAATAAATATTTGAGTAAGATATAGTTTGAAAATATACTATGAATAATTATTAAATGGGCTTTGTGCATTTAAATTATAGAGAAAACTTCCGAGGAGGTGGAGTTGAACAATTGGCTTAAGAGTGCAAAGTGATATTATCTAAGTAAGGGAATATACGGTAAATGTTTATTAGTTTACTATGTTGTGTATGTCTAAATTGTTGTAATTTAATACTTATGGGTTTAAATGTATTCTTGGTTGAATTTCGTACATATTGAATTGAGTTTGAAGTACAAATGGTCTTGAGATTTGAGTTGTGTTGGATTTGTGAATGAATATACTGTTGGTTGGAGTTTTCTGCAGGTTATTTGGTTGTGGATTATGATGCTGGGTAGTGTCCTACCTATGCCGTCATAATGCCGAAATTTCGTTAGAAATTATTCAATGGATTTTGGTGTTAAATTTAAATCCTACAATGTATTTAAAAACCTCATATATCTTAAGCACTATTTCTTGTCACCGACATATTGTCTTTTTAAAATGTGTTTTGTAGTATGAGGTTATCAAAACTAGAGTGTTTACTACAATTCATGCCTCCTATACTCTAGATACGTATAAAAGTATTTTTGCATGAATTTTGGCATAAGAGACGAGGGATGCTTGGAAATTGCCTGTGTGGCACTTGACTCGCCTGTGTGGCATTTATTAAGCCTATGTGGCACTCGCCTGTGTGGCATTTAAATTATGCCTATGTGGCATTTAGTGAGCCTGTGTGGCAACTATCGAGAAATATTCTGGATGCTTTGTGGTCTTCTAGGCGTCCGACAAATAGTCGTGACTTGTACCTCAGCTACTAGATGATCACTGGTGCTGGGATGATTCATAATCATGGATAGAATCTTGGTTCGGGACTGTAACCACTGCTAGCTACAGTGGATGCTTTCATAAAAGGCTTATCGGTTATTTCCAAAGATCCCAGTTATATTACCCGATCTTATCAATGAATGCTTGTCTCTCGAAAATATTTGGATTGTATATTTTGATTTTATAAATGCGTGAGTGCAAGTGTTTTTATAGCTTATAGAACAATGATTTGTCAACTTGCATTTTTTCGTAAGGCACTTAAGCATGAGTTTTGACGCACTTATTCACACATACACATGCACGAACATAGTAGAACTTCTAATATCACTTAGCGTATGTTTTCTTACTGGGCTTTCCCCAAAGCTCACCCCTTTCCACCTCAGATTATTTCAGGTAGACTCGACACGAGCGTGGTGCATCGAGAGTCTTTTTGTGTCGAGCTACAGAAAGCTATATTTTGAACCAAGGTATAATCTTTTGTTCTTTTGTTTATATCTCAGACTAAATTCTTTTGTGTACACAGTGTATAGGATTTGGGATGTAAGTACTAGGTTATATCGAGTTTGTAAACATACTGTGATTCGTAGTTAAGTTGTAATCTCGATATGTTTATATATTGAATCACTTGGATGTCTAATATTTCAGAAGTTACATGGAGATTTGAAATTTCTACAGGTTGAAACGATGATGTACTTAGTATGGGGATGGATACTAGACTAAAATAGGGACGGAGTTTTTCAGTGTCGTTTTCGACACGTCTTGCTAGAAAATTATATTGGGACCTTAGACAATTAGTCTTAAACAAATATGAGAGTAAGACTACTCATTAGATTTTTAGCTACATTGAACGAGAGACAAACATAGGAAGTAAAGGAAAAAGTTAGCCCGAAAATCCGGCTTCCGAGGGCGTTACAGGATGGATTCTAGGATTTAAACTTTGCACCATCAACTCAAGTAGACTCTGAAATTATAATGAGCCAATCAATTCTTAACTAAATATTCAACCTGATAAATTAATTGAAATAAACTGCCATTATTTTTCCTGGCGGTCCAAATGCAAGAACAACCTTTCTGATTTGATTAAAGCCTAATTTCTTTCCTAGTATTCCTTTGTTTTGATTGGATAAAAGCCTAATTTCTTTCCTAGTATTCCTTTGTTTTCTTCTTTCATTTTATTTATTTCCTTACACTTTTGGTCAATTACCACCATCTTTCAGAAACAAAAAGAGACAAACACTCCCTGGCATGACAGTTCTCGATTGGAAATGGAACTCTCGTAAGAAACTTCTCTTTATTAACCGGATTAACAAGCATCAAGGCTCATTCTAAACCCTCCATTGATTTCATGGCCAATGTACTGAGAATTATTCATGGAAATTACCTGAAATCTGAACACACATTTTCTCATTCAGCGTAATCACAATCATAAAAACAATTACCTATTGAGAACCCGGTAATTAATTATCTTCAAAGCTTTAATAATCACAAGGAAGGTGGGAAAGAACATTTTTAAAGAAATTATTTTTTTTATCTAGTCTTATTCCATAGTACATGGTTTTATCAATAAAGCTGTTCATGACTTCATGTAGTACCAATTTGGATGAACTGGAGGAAAGCGACTCATCCAATTTATCTAATCAAATTCAAAACCCAAATTTGATATATATTTTAAAAAAGGCATAAACTTGGGTTCGTGTTTTCCCTCTCACTTTCCATTTCGCTTCAATTTTATGTAATTGGTGACACAATCTGATGACTCTGACGTGCAAATTAAGTACGTTTCTATACCAATTGCTGGTTGGTCAAAACTAGACAAACTACCAATTTAAACATATTGTGTGTGGTGTTCCATCAATTGCCGGTGTAAAACCAAAACTTTATCTTGTAACTCGAGTAAAACCTGCGACACCAACTGGTACCTGCCCCATGCAACTTCGAGGAAGGAGAACATTTCCGCAAACGAAACCGGCCTCGAGTTTACCCCAGCAAAATGCCGGCTGCAACAACCTTCCCAAACAACTTCCTCCGACCTGTACATTCGTTGTCATTGACAATCCCTCCTTCAACATTTCCGTTTCCTTTTCTCCTACGACTTTATTCCCTGTACACATTATGCATGGTTATAATTATAAATACCCCATATCTTAGTTGCCCTTCTATTCCCACATTCCATTTGAAATTAGGACTTAGGCCTGCAACTTGTTTGCATTCATTCACAAATGGCAGCACAAAATGCGATTGTGTTCGAGGATTTTTTCCCAGCCATGGTGGAGAAGTTAGGTTCTGAAGGGTTCATGAGGGAGCTGTGTAATGGGTTTCGGTTGTTGATGGATGGGGACAAAGGAGTGATCACATTTGAGAGCTTGAAGAGAAACCTGGCTTTGCTTGGACTGCAAGATATGAGCGATGAAGAAGTGGTTTGCATGTTGAGGGAAGGCGATTTGAATGGAGATGGTGCCTTGGATGAGATGGAGTTTTGTACATTAATGTTTAGGTTGAGTCCTGCTTTGATGAAGAGCTCAAGAACATTGCTTGTAGAAGCTTTAGTTAACGAAATGTAATCCTATGTTTGCATTCAGAAAACAAGTGTAGCTGTTGTTTTCGTTGTTCTAGGGTTTGTGATCAAATGCTGAACAAAAAATGACAATGTAGCTTTTCTTATATTTCTCAAATTGCTCACCCATTTCACTAATTTCATTACCTGATACTATTGAGAAACTATATAGCAAGTAGAACATGGTGGATTTAAACTACGGATGGCATGGATATCCTATAAACTATACCTGGCACTATTCAACCAGTTTAAGTAAGATTAGGGTAGTATATAATCGGGTTTGGTAGAGTTCAGATAGTAAAATTATTACCCGTCGTGAGTTCGAATAAGATTCGAGTAGTTATCTTAGAATACCTGCTACCCAAATCTGATTATAAATAATAATTAATTAATATAATATTTATATTTATATTTATAAATTATTTATTATTAATATTGTATTTAATTAAATTAATTCATTAAATATTATAATTATGATTTTTAACTTTAATTTATTTTTATGAGTTAAATTAAATTTATTAATTTAATTTTTTAAATTAAGGTATTCTAAAATTAATTTTAAATTTAAATTTGAAAGTCAAATTTGGACTTAATAAATAGATAGCTAACGGGTTCAGATAGTTTTTTTTTTTTGGTCTAAATGGGTTTAGATAGTTAAATAAGTATTTTTTGTTTTATAGTGTTAAAGTTTGGATAACATATAATAATTAAATAATTAATCGAATTTGAATATTAAAAAAATTAACCGAGTTCGGATTTAAATATTACAAATTTAATGGATACTCGACCGTTTATATTTTTAATTTAAACGAATCTGAGAAATAAATCTTTAAAAATTTGCGATTGAAAAATCACAGAGAGTTGTTCTTGTACAATTCGTTTGACCATGGTACCGTTCTAGAATTTCTGTTTCTTCTGTGTTTTCATCGACGCATATAAGTTATAGCAAAAGACAAAAGAGGAAAGAAGAACAACAAATGGACAAACGAAGAAACAAAAGACACGAGATATCATTTTCAAACTCTTCCGGCAAATTGAACTGGAAGATACTTTACTTGCAGTGGTCACCAATCAGACCGTAGATCCTAGAATCGACCCAGTTTAGTTTAGGCATTGAAGTCCAAAGTCAGAACTGTCTGATTCCCACACTCCTTGTAAGAAAGGAAAGGCATGGGCTTTGTCTAGCTATAGAGGCTAATCTAGAAACATGATGGGCTGTGTTGAGAATATTAATATGGGGTAGTCGGCTGCAAAACATTGGAGAATATACCAATATTCAGGCCCAAAAACCATAGGCAGCATTAAAACCTGTTTATTTTAACCAAAAAAAAAATAATGATATCAAACATTGATTTAAATTATGTTTTCACGTTAAAGCAAGAAAATTTAATAAATTTAACATTTTTTTCATTTGATATAAAATAGGCCCAGACCTGTGAATAACACAAAGAGTTGCATATTGCTAGAATTTGAATTTCAAACACCTTTTAAAAATAATTGTATATATTATTTGAATTAAATCACAAATTTTATAAGTAGAAAATTCTAATCTTAACATTTGCATTCATTTTTTTCAACCAAAAACTTCTATTCTACCAAAAAAATGGGGATTGAGATTTTTTTCGTAAAAATTTATTTGGTTTTCCTTCTGGTCTATGAAGTGGAGGAATCGTGCCAATCTTTCCGTTGTAAAAAGCATGTTTGACCTCCCACATCAGCCATGCATTAAATTCTTATCATCCGACAGTTGCAGGTATGAATCTTATGCGTAGTATAAAAATTATCTTCAGAATCTGGTCTTGATGACCGTCAGGTCCCATTCTTTGTTTTCGATAGTTAATCGGTTGAATGGTAAACTGTCACCCTCTACATTTCACATCTTCCATAAAGAGATGCTTTAAAGTTTTCCATCACTCAATTTCATGCTCAAGGTGAAGAAAATACAGGTTTCTCAGCCACCGGTTGAGCAAAGTTTAACCTCGTCCACATTTACAATACCAAGGCAGTATATCAGATGACAGTTGACACCGACAACAGCAGCCTACAGAGTATGCAGCACCACACCAGCTGGTCCACCACCATCTCGAGTATCTAAAACATGACAAGCTGATCTTCATGGACTCAAAGGCAACATGAATTGAATCTTTTTCTCTTGTCAACCCGAACCACAAATTTGTTTTCCTCGTCCGAATTTGGCCTTTGGGGGAAAAAAATTTATTCAACCTTATCTTAGAGAGTTAGAGTAGTAACTGCAGATATCAGCATGGCCAGAGTCATATTCATCATGCTGCATTCGATCAGACACGAGGATTCATGTTGTGTTCTACAATGAACATGTTGGAACATGAGAACTTGCGTGTGAAACTCCACTTTTTCCACGCATAGTTACTGTTCTTCACGACAAAACATTTACTGAATTTACTATTTAGAGGTGATAGATGAAATAAGATCAGCCACATGTTTTTCAAACACATTAAAAACATTAGAGTAGACTCTGTCAGATCGACTAGCCACCAGAGACCTTAAATTAAAAGCTGAAATCGACTGTCAAAGATCTTTTCAATGGTTACTGTTTGGTGTCAAAATGCTTGGGAATCCTGGATGTTTCAAACTCAAAACCGGAGTAACAGAAGATGTAAAAAATAGAAAGAAATCATTTTAAACATAGATAATTTATAGTAATATCCCAGAAAGATCTTTAGCTCGGTCTAATTTGCACCAATAATTGACCGGACAAGCATGTTTCTCTTTGACTAGAGAAGACAATAGTTGAAATCTGACTCCAGCAACATGAAGATTATCACTCGACAAATGCAATTTGAAGAAACATCAACTTCCAGAAACATCCCAACCAAATACTCTTCTATGAAGAAAGACTACCATGATATTATACCAACCCGAGCTTATCGGCGGAGTATTGAAACTGACACAAGTTCCACAGGGACCAAGGGCTTATCTCTCAACATCAATATAGGCCTTATAGCTTACAGCCAGAAAATAAATGAGTTATAGTAAGGTTTTATTCTGAACGTAGATCCAATAATTTTTGTATAAAATGTGTTTGTATAGTTAAAAATTATATTCGTATAGTTTAAAATACAAAAAAATTGTATTAAAATTTATATTGATACGTCAAATATAAAATTTATTTTTTAATTTTTATTATATTTATATATAATTTTTATCAATTTTTAATCTGTCTCACCTTCGTATTTTTGTTCGTATCATTTTCATGTCGTTTTTAAAATTATTAAATTTAACCGAATGCCTGGACCCCAGGTTTAGGACTGTTATTACGAATTAATTGTTGAATAGAATCTGATGTTGCAAGGTCTGGGTGGGTACTGAATGTCCAATACATGTCCAAAATCCCTCCTAACAAGTGACAATGCAAAATGGCCCCCCTTGTTTTCTACCACTTAATTTGCTCATTAGTTGGAATCAAGTTCTTTGATTTTGATTGGTAGGTCTTATCCTGTTAAACAATCCATAACTTCTCAGTTACCAAAATTTAGACAAATTTAAAGTCAATCAAGCAAGCAAACATGGCTTGGTATTGTTAATACACTTTACTGCTATTGGCAAATTTCAAACAAACACAACCATACTTTACATTGGGTTATTTGTGCACTACTTCCTACTCGAAAGGAAGATTTCCATATCTAGAAAGGATGTGAAATTTATCGAAATATAAAATTGAAAAAAGAAAATAAGAAAAGAACAAATTTAGTACACCTGTGCCAAGTTGCCATGTATTTTAAAGCGCCAGGGTGGGCTAACAGGAACAGAAACAGAACATATAGGCATAAAACTCAGCGATGCTCATGGAAATTCAAGGTTGAGGGCAGTTCTATCAAACCAAGAACAAACAAAAATGAGAAAGTGTGAGCTTTGCAATTCACTGGCAAAAATGTATTGCGAATCAGATCAAGCCATCTTGTGCTGGGATTGTGATTCCAGGGTACATGGTGCCAATTTTCTGGTTGCTAAGCATTTGAGAACTCTTCTTTGCCGTGTCTGTCAATCTCCTACGCCCTGGAGTGGCTCGGGACCAAAGCTTGGCCCAACTGTCTCCGTTTGTGAGAATTGTGTCAATAGAAATGCTTGTAGAGAGGAGAAAAACAATGAAGAAACACGTGATGAAGATGATGATCTTGATCGGGAAGATGACAATAGTGAAGATGATGACGGTGATAGTGGTGGAGATGAAGAAAACCAAGTGGTTCCATGGTCATCTACGCCTCCAGTTTCCAGTTCTTCAACAAGCGAAGAATGTTCCACAAGGCTTGACAGCACCCAAGAAGGTGCTTCTCAATCGAGAACAGTTCTTTCATTAAAGCGCATGCGTGACACTGTAGAGCCCGCTTCTGTAAGCCATTTTACATCTCAACGTTTCATTTTGCTAATCTTTCTTTTATTGATTCTGAAAAATCTTGGAAGTTTCTGAAATTCTATTTTGAAGCAGGATGGCTCAGGCTGCTCATTCTCTCCACAACATCAGAGCAAGAATTTTTCAAATGAATCAACAACTCTAGATGCTTTTATGTCACTCAAAGACCAGAAATTAACAGTGAGACTCTCTCAAGGGATTACATCAGAGGACAGTTGCTGGTGAGGAAGTGTAAAGCGCTCTTGATATCTGCAAATGATGCAGAAGCTGCTTCAAGATGTGCTAATGGCATTTTTACTGACTAATTGATTTTCCTTTAATATGAGGTAACTTTCTCAATTAGAAGTCAGCCAGTCTTGATTGATATGTATTGGGTGTATTTAATTAAAGCAGAAATGCATGTGTTTTTTTCCAGTTGAAATACTAGGTAATTAGTTTTAACTTAAAAGCTGAAAGCACATTCTGCCAATGTATAGTTTGTAAGGGTTAATGAAGCTAAGAAAAGCTAATGACTTTTGTTTGGTTATTAAGAAAAACTTGATGTTTCTTCATCCTCAACATATGATTCCATGTTTCTTCTCGGAATCAGGCAATCAGCTACCATTTGTCAAGGGGAATAGAATTGCACTGTTGTAATGATCAGATTTGCAAAGCTGCATTTTAGTATTTTAAGCAGATGGCAAGCACCAGATCTCCATAAGAACAGCAGATTCATTATCCTTTTTCCAATTCCAACATACTCCCTAAAATCAATGCAAAAGATAATGCTACCAATTATGGCAAAAGCAATTTCCCTTCTTTCATTACTATACTTCTCACCTTCCTAATTTGGTATCCAACACTCGAGTTTACCCATTTTTTTGGATTACAGAAGTACTTCAAAAACCCGAGAGTTTACTCAAGTTCCAGTACAAACCACAATGTTTTTTTTCCCTTTTTTTTCAATTGAACAAGAGGCAATTTTAGTTCTACCACACTCTTGACAATGCTTAAGTCCAGGAAACCAGAGGGACCCTTTTCTAATGCACTCAAACAACAGAATTTGGGTTTTGTTACACAATGAGATTCTCAAAGGCAAAGCAGTTGAAAACTAGAGGTTGAATGGCGCCATTCAATGTTTTCTTTTGCATGCGCCACAAGTTTGTAGTTCTTCTGGTCGTTGTCTTTTTTTGCAAATTTTCTTCTTTGAGAGCTTGGACTGAAAAACATAGGAAATTAATGAAGGAACATGACCAGTTTTGTCATAATTATCTGCATCGAAGTCAAGCTTTTCTGACATTATCCCTTCGGTTCAAGGTACTGTCAAAGTCAATGATGCAAATACTGTTTTTCCACGCTTTCTTGCAAAAGCAAAAAAAAAACTATCACTACTTTATCTGCAAATCACCTAGAGCCATGGGCATGCATGAGCAGTAGCCCATGACATCTCACTGGATCTGTTATTTCATCCAAACACGTTTTATTATAGATTTTAATCTTACAGCTTCAGATATTCCATCTTACATTCACAACAAGTGTCAATTTAATCTCTTACTTACGGTTACAACCTTAAGCAATAATCTTGGGATTTCAACCGTAAGCCAGCTTTGCATCAATCCCACCATTCCTTTCACTCTTTATTGTCGATATTATAGTATATTTTAATAACCGACCATCAATATCAGATTTTCGAGGATTACAAGGGCAGGTTGCTAATGGATGACATTTTTTTGGTAACATATTTTAATTTCTTTTGTGTCATATACTTTCAAAGAAAGAAAAATTTGCTTTCTTAACTAGTTTGTGTTTGTCCTAACTTGTTTGATAATTCTCCTCATTATTTGATTCGACCAGTGACCATGAAGTAAACCTCCCGACACCTCCACGTGCGTACAACAAAATAATATAATCATTAGTTACTGTTCACATTACAAGTTGTATAGAAGTTACTATCATGAATCCAGCTCTGTGTTGGAGAATGGATGCTTGCAGTTGGAGACAACTTTGCGTGGCTATAGTTTTATTCTCAGGATAAACTCACCGCCATGGATGGAGGTGAAGTAATCAGGGAAATGTTTTCTTTCTCGGATGCCTTTGATTAAACTTTGGATTCCATTTTCCCCAAAGCTAGTGTTTTTTTAATTGCCAGTTTAGTCATACATACATTATGTTGAGAACTGTTTCCACAGTTTAATATGGTGAAGAAAGCAAATAGATGATCTCTCCTGATTACTCACTCATCAAGCCAAACTTCTACAGAGGCATATTGTAAAAACAAAACAATAGTACCACCAAACACGTTCACACAAGACAAGTACAGACATTCCATTAAGACCATTCCAACTTCTGAACTGCCTTACTCAGCATCCTCCTTGCTCTTCATAAAGCCTTTTCGAATCTGTAACAAACGGAAAAAGATATCAATTTGCACCCAGAACAGCAAGATCAGGGAAGCCATAACACCTAAAAGAGCAAGAGAGAGAACATTTCTAATACTTCAGAGTATGAAATTTCATTTTTTGATAGCAAGGGTGATACTACATGTATATGACATTGACTGTGAATTAGATACTGCAGGGGTGTCATTTAAGAACCATATGAAACACCATAATGGTTCATAGAAGAAAATAAACTAAACTTGACCGATCAAATCACTATATAACAGCCAACTCTCAAACATAAGTCAGTTTATGCAGTTATACGGTTAGTAATATTTAACCAGACTGATCAACCACCAGCCAAGAACTAGCATTCTGCTGAAATAACTTCTTTGGGCTTCGTGCTGAAAGGAACTCAATTAACAAGGTGGAATTTCATATGTAACATAGTTTCTAGACACTAGAGATTTGCTCCTCAAGATAATAACGATCTTCTTTTATATGTTTCATTGCATTCTAGATGCAAAATAGTACATAGTTTTGGACTGCTATCAGTATCTCAGATACACTTTCAGGGAGATTCAACAGAAACCCTACCAATTAAGTAATTAAGGGATTGACTAATTTGTTACTTGACAATTATCGCATTGTATAACCGCAAAGCTGTACACATTGGAGATACATATATGCATGTGGATATACGGCTTTTAAGTTTGCCAAAACTCCAAATTGCCCCAAAACCAGATATTTATTTGGAAAGACCTTGTAGTAGATCAAGATTTTCCAGGGCAACATGTTACTAAACTAACTAATTTCAGCAATGCTCAGAGGAGCCATAGAAAGCAATCAGAATTTGCGTGCAAGCAATTAAATAAATCATAAAACTCCACATGGCAATGCTAGTCCAGGATCATATACAAATTCTTGTTTTGTCATCCTAAACCTTCAGCTTCCACTACAACAATATACCAAAGTAAAAGTCAATTATGCTGCATGGCAGAAGCTACCCTGACAGCATAGATAAAGATTGGGAATTTTACAAGGTGATACCATATGGATTAATAATTGTAATAAAAAAGGTGCAAATGTGCACATAGACTTCAATAGGCAACAACACCTATGGAAACGCGAGATTTAAATTCACTAAATTACCAAAAGCACACCATTTGCATTTTTGCAACTAATGATATGCTTCTTGGAAATTTTAGGGTAAACGAAATGAATATACTAGTTTTTGTTCTTCATTTGATTATAGGAATACCAAGCAATAAAAGACTCTTTTTTGTTTGTTTGTTTGATTTCAGGAGTTTTAAGATAAGACACTGCAGAGTGAATAATTCAGAAAAATAAATACATTGGAGATTAGGTTTAAGCTAAGTCAGCAGAGAGTGAATCCTATACTGACATCTAACAATTTACTGGAAGTAAATCCAAAAGCATGAACTAGTCCTTAGAAAGGGTTATTGACCAGTTATGGTAGGAAGAAGATTTAGTCAAAAGAGATGAGAAAGGAAGAGAGCAAACTGTGCGTAGGAATCTGCTTCAATTATTTCAATTATTAGGTCCATTTGCTTAATATAAAAAGCATAATACATTAACATAGCATTTAATTTGCACATGAGCCACCAACCAAACACAGTATTCTGAGCACATGGCAAACAGCATGAAACAGTCACAACTTAACTGAAACAGAACAAAAATAATGTTAATGCATAATCTCAGATGTCGTCATCTTTCTTTTTTTGTAACAATTTTACCAAAATTGACCGAAGAAATGGAAGTTAACTACTTTGATTGGGATAAACCTTTGAATTAAAAGGGTTTAGGGAACTAAAACAATCTATAAAGAATGCAATGACATCGGAGAAGCTAGACCCATGTTGTACAACAGCAAATGACCTTGAGGGCACATAAGAATACAACAGCAATGCATCAAGATGACACGTATGGCAAAAAAAATGTTACAGTATCAGTAATATTATAATGTAAAAAACAGACATCAATTTAAACTCTATAAGAAAGCACCCAGGATACATGCATGCTAGTTCTGCGGAATTAGAAAACATAAAACTGAAATAGACTAACTGTAACTGGAGTCTAAAGCTGACGCAGGCAGATTTTCTCTCTAATAAACAAGCTTTTTTGCTCACATTTTAACTGGGAAACATTTTGACACTTTGGCATTGAAAGGTTTCAGGCAATTAAGACAAATGAGACAAAATGCAACTCGGGTAACCTAGTGATACAAAAAACAGAATATCAAAGCACAACACTGATCAATATGCAGATTGAGATTCAGTCTTCTCAAATTCAAATAAAGAGAACAGAATTGCTACGGACAGAGATGAAATTGTCCCCCAAGGTTCACTATCAAAAATCTGATAGCACCATTAAACAAGAGATGCTTAATCAATAATCAGCAAAATCCTCTCCTCTCTTCAATTTTCCTTCTATGAATAGAATGAAAGAATGTAAAATGTGCATGCCATACTCAGATGATCTACCAATGACACTTTCTGCCATATGAAATGATGAAATCAAAAAAGCAAACCTGACTGTTTATCATGAAACTCCTGCTCCTCTTCCTCTACTAAAGGACACAAAACTTCTCCAACTTTATCCAACACCATTTTCCCTTCAAAATTTCCACCCCCATCTTTGTCTTTCTCTTCATCAGGAAACCTCACAACAATCACAGGACAAACACAGTGACGAACACAATAATCACTTACACTTCCCAGCCTCCCTTTATCACTCCTCTTTGCAGCTCCAAACCCTCTACTCCCCATAATCACGGCACTCAAACCCAACCTTTCCACCTCCAAACAAAGCCTTTCCTTCATATCATGGTCTTTCACTATGTGAACCTTAAAAGATATATGAGATTCCGCCAATGGTAAAGCAAGATCGCTTATTTTCTTATTAGTGAACAATTCAAACTCTTGCTCCCGTTTCTGCTGAGTTTCCTGGGTTTCATCATCGTCAGGAAGTGACACGCCTATGGCTCCCCAGTCAGCACCGTAGAGAACGCTGGTCGGACATACGTGAAGGAGGATGACAGTGTCCCCTGAACGAAGGTAGTTCTGAACAGCCCATTCAACGGCAAAGGCACTCTCGTCGCTGAGATCAACGGCTATACCGATCTTACGGTTGGTCCCGGAGGAGGTAACTGGGAACCTCGGAGAAGAAGGTTGAACTAAAATAGCAGTGGCCGGTCGGTCCGGCGAGAATTCTGATGGGTTTCTCTCCTTGGGTGAAGTGGCCATAGAACCAGTTTTCCAATATTTTCCGCTGCGTTTGGTTAATTTTTCTGGGATGTGGGCGTCGGAGAGGGACAAGACAAGTTGGTGATGAAAAACTATAAAGGCGTCAATAAAACGTAAGAGAATGTCCAAATTCAGACAAGGATTTGTGTTTTTGATGTTGGATACTGTGTTGGTTCGGCTTTTCACCTTATCGCGTAGAGTGGAAGTTTTCTTTTTTCGAGGTTTTAGCGCCTGCCATAAACCATTTGATATCGCCGTTAAAATCAACCGACTCAAGAGGATTAAGTATTTTTTTGGATTTGAGCTTGATTTAAAAATTTGAGGTTCAAAATATAATTTGAGTTTATCAATTTAATATTTAGAATTTGAATTCAATTTCATAAAACATTCAAATGATTTATGTTTCACTTTATAATTTCAAAATCAATTTGATAAATTTGATTTATGATTTTTCTTTTTTTCTTAACTACATATATCTTTGTCTGTTTTAATGGTCTGAAATTAATTCTACTCAAGTTTTCGTCAACTGAACCACAATTTATGGGTAATTTATGATTTTTCAATTATACAATACAATGATAAATTGATAAATTAATAATAACCAATAAATCATTAGAAAAAGTAGAAATAAATTGTTTTAAACATTTAGACATATTTAAATTTTACTGTTATCATTGTTTAAAAAATTTTATCGTTTACTATTTTTAATTTGAACAAAATTAACAAAATACTTAATCACATATGAAAACTTTGAGCCAAAAGATCTCCCACATAAGAAGAGTCTTTATCAACTAATATAATTGCATATAAATTCTACTCCTAGTCAAATTTGGAGATTAGACAATCTATTATATAAGGCACACACAAGAATATATAAAAGCCAAGCTTTATTATATTATTATTCCAATATTCTTTTTATTTCTCATATACTAATTTAAATATTGAAGTATGCCCCGAAAATATTGATTAAAGCACCTGTTCAAAGTAATCATCAACATTACTCAAATAATTTGAACTGAAATTAAACTCAAAAATAAATAAATTAAACTCAATTATCGAGCGAATGTCAATTAACTTTCAAATGACTTAATTCGATTTACTACACTAATTGTCACTGTCCTAATCTCATCCCTTTATCAAATCAAGGGAAAAAAAAACCTCTATGCTCACCGTTTGGATTGCAATAAATAAATAAAACCAAAGGAAAAAAGTGTCGGTTCGGTTCCTCTTTAAAACCCGATCCAATTTCTGAAGATCCTCACTGTAGTAACTAGGGATTCGCTTCTCTCTCGATCTTGATTTTCCAATCGAATAATAGTTGAGATCAATTAGGTTAGGGTTTTCCCTTTCCAGTCGAATAACCAAAGATGCCGCAAAGGCACTCCAAAAACAACAACGATTTAGCCTTCTTCACGTACGATGAGAAGAGGAAGTTAGGGTACGGGACGCAAAAGGAGAGATTGGGGAAAGACTCGATTAAGCCATTCGATGCATGCTGCCTTTGCTTGAAGCCTTTCATCGATCCTATGTCTTGTCAAAAAGGTCACGTCTTTTGCAAAGAATGCATTCTCGAATGCCTTTTAGCCCAGAAAAAGGACATCCAAAGGTACTCTTTTTAGACCAGAAATCTTGTGTTTGGATCAATGAATTGTTGGTGGTATTTTACTGAATTTATTTGTTTAGAAATCATGTTAATCACCTGTTAATTCTATTGGTTTTTTTTGGGTGGTTGCTTAACTGTAATTTAATTTGTAACTCTCTGTATGTTGTAATTCAATTTGTATTCTCAAATGTGAATGATGCTTTCAGTTAGTGTGTGCTTGTATTTCTCTTCTTTAAGTTATACTAGACATTTCCCCGAAACACTAGCTGTGTGCTTTAGCATGATAACAATCTTGGGTTTCTGATCAAGAAGAATGATGTTCTTATGAATTTTTTTTTTGAGGCTTTCGATAATCCCTGAGTCTGTTGCACTTCATGATAAGCTAGACAATTTATTCATGTAATCTATTTTACAATTGGATCACTTCAGTACTTTCTATAGTTTGACTGGATTTAAGTTATTTTCCAAAGCTTCTGTTAGTAATTGCCCAATGATAGGAGGCTAGGAGACTGATATGAAATATTGCAAGGAGAACATATCTCTTTCCCCCTTTCCGTTGAACCAATATGTATTTTCTTTAAAAAATAATAATAATAAATCAGCTGAATTTTCCCTTTATGGGACAATGTGTTGAAAAGCATGTTTTTCTCCCTTGTTGCAGGAAGCTTGCTGCCCATGCTGCTCAGCAAAAGCAAGAGAAGGAAGAGGAGGAGGAGAGGTTGATGTTGCAGAAAGCAAGAGAGCTTGATGCATTTGATCAGCAAAATCATGGCGCCGTACCGCAATACAATGACAGAAACCACAGCAGGGACAAGAATGGGTTCCATGGGGCAAATAGCGTGAAGGTCACTTCTTATGAAGAGGAAGCACTCCGAACAATGAAAGCATTCTGGCTTCCCTCTGCCACTCCAGAAGCACCTGTTAAAGTCGAGGCTCTTTCCACCAGTACAATCTGTCCGGAAGGCAAAGAAAAACTCAAGCTGAAGAGTCTTTTTCCTATCTACTTCACTGAAGATGACAGTGAACAGAAAAAATCCATTTCTCTCGATAAGACTTACATTTGTCCGAGCTGCAAGGTTACTCTGACAAACACATTATCATTGGTAGCCCTTAGCACCTGTGGTCATGTCTTTTGCAAGAAATGCGCTGACAGGTTTATGGCCGTGGATAAAGTTTGTTTGGTCTGTGATAAGGCATGCAAAGAGAGGAATTTGGTGACCTTGGAAAAAGGAGGGACAGGCTTTGCTGGCCATGGAGATCATCTTGAAGCCACTGATTTCAAGCATTTGGGAAGCGGTAGTGGCTTGGGGCTCGTGAGACCTGCAGCGAAGACATAAACTTTATTTTCGTTACCTCTTTTGTAGGTCTATTTGTTTGAAGAAAAGCGAAACAAGAAAGGGGGAAGGATGCAACAAGTTTCATCTGCTCTATGCCTTTCGGATTTAATATTTTTGCACATCGTTCTATTCTGTACTTCTGGTATGAATGTGTTTATTTTATTGTGTAATAGCAATGGCAATATCTTTTGATTTTTCATGTTTAACATGTCTAGGCTCAACTTCTTGCCTTTGAAACTAATGTGGTAAATATGGGAGTTGAACTGTAGAAATTCTTCCCATTTTGTTCTAATCGAGGGGATGCACATATAGAACTAGAACTCATATTACTATTCGTTGCTATTGTCTCAATAAAAGAAAATATACCCAATGGGCCAAGCCACAGGTTAATATATGGAACTATTGTTATATGTTAGTTTTTTGTCTAGCGCTGATGGCTCTGTCTTAGGCTCTTAGCCTTTCATTGGAAGGGAAGGATGTGAAAATGATATTCCATTCGATAAGCTGACAATGACAGAGTGACAGCCTCATATTCTGTCGATAGAAAAATAGATTCTTCCACATCGTTAAATCTTGTGAAGACACTCAAAAGTCTTAACTTGTAGCCAATAATATTTTTCTTCTCTTTTTTAAGCAAGGAAAGAAAGCTAAGTTGGGATGAGAAGATAGCTAACCTTACACAGGGGCCTAATCTCATTCGGCGGATTTGGTCACTCTCAACGTCAACAAAACGACGGCTGACGGTCCCTTTTTCAAATGTCTAGTAATGCAACCAAAAAGACAGCGTCCGTGATCCACCACATGCAATGCAATTACGTGTCGTGAGTAATGAGTAAGATGGTGATCAAATTGCCGCAGAAAACGCCTTATGCGCGTGGGGTGGTTGAGAAATGGCGATAACTGATTACTCTCAAACCTACCTTTATTGGGAATCATATGCATAAAAAATCTTTATTTAATCATAAAAAAACCATAAAAAATCTAACTTGGCTTATGGTTAAAGGCACAGCTCAGCATCTCCATGGCTGGTTACTCCTAAAGGTACGCTGTTTCTTGCCTTCCCAGTGATCCAATATCCATCCATGCTTCCCTTCTGCCTAATTCATTCCTAGTTTTCCCTTCACAAATTCTTTAATTTCATCATCATTGTATTAAGACACAAAACAGGGTTTCTTCTTTGGTTCATGTTACTTATCCAAATTCTAAGTTCATTCCTTTCGGTCACTTCTGACTAGTGACTCCTAGCAGTCCAAAAAGCTGGTCGCTTTCTCTGTCTACATTCTTGTTTTGTTCCATCTAAAGTTTAAAGCATTGCAAGTTGAAGCCATATATGCCGAATTGAGTGAGAAGAATTTAGTATTCTTTAAATAAAATTTCAAATTTAAGTTTCAAGAATAAAAAAACAGTATTTTTTGTTTCAAGTTTGACAGTAATTCGATTTTAAATTAATCAAAATTTAAAAGAATTTTCAAATACCGACAATTTTTTAAAAAAAGAAAAAGCTTGAAAGTAGAAATCTCTTTGAATATGAGCAGGCAATTGTTGGCATTAATTATTAAAAATTACCCAAGAAAAAGAAATAGGAAAGAGAAGATCTTTTCCCGAAATTAAAAGATTTTATTTCTTCGATTGAAAATCAGTGAAGGTAGATTAGAAACTTTAATATAGATTATAGCCATGATTAGCAGATTATAATCTTAAACTCCTATAATCTAGATCCTACGTGGCAACAGCTGTCTGGTCAATTATCCTCCTCCGTTTGGGTCCCACACCCCATTAGGCATTAATCACCCCCGCCAAATAATAATTGAAAGAGAGAGCAAGAGAAGAAACGCAACTTGAAAAGGCGGATCTTTTATCGTCGAAAAGAGAGGTGAAGCTGTGAAATTTCCTTGCTTGTTTTTTAATGGCGGAATTAGAGAAGCAAGAGAAAGTTGTTGTAAATGGAAACGAAGAGGAGCAAGAAGAAGTCGAAGAAGAAAAGAGGCTGTTAGACGAAATGTCGGTGTTGGATTTCGATATGCTATGTTCGACGGTGGCTTTGCAAACCCAGGGCAAATGGAGGAAACTTGAAACCTCTGAGGATTGTTCAGAACAAGGGAACGGCGACTTTGGTGGCGTTTTGAGGATGTGGGAAGGTGAAGTTGTTCTTGATTTCTTGGATGACCGCCGTGTCGCTCTCGAATCTGCCTGGTCAGTTCTCTG
The DNA here is from genome assembly GCA_031772115.1 of Heritiera littoralis. NCBI lineage: Eukaryota > Viridiplantae > Streptophyta > Magnoliopsida > Malvales > Malvaceae > Heritiera > Heritiera littoralis. The sequence continues at coordinate 175,058 of JAPDPK010000099.1, read as the reverse complement.
TCTCTTGATTTTCAGAAAAGGCCGTTTGTTTCCTCGGAAAAATAAAAATTTTTCGAAGAAACAAACTTCTTCTCAACGGAAAAAATATTACTCCCTCTGTCTAATTTTCCTTTTGGTCTCTAATTCCGAAACTTTTGGAGGTCGCCAAGATTGAAAAAAAAATCTTTACTTGTTTAATTGGTTCGTTGGCCGGTGATTTCTGTTTATCTGAGTTTCTCCTTCCCTCCCAATCCTGAGTTACCTCTGAAGCGTGCTACTGTTTTTTCTATTTCCTTTTTAATTCTTGTTTTGATGTTATGAAACTGATGTCAGTGATTATGTTTATTTAATACTGTGTTTTAATGTTGCAGTTGCCCGTGGTACAGATTTGGTAAGAACATGAGGCGGGCTGGTTTAGGTTATTGTTTTCTTCAGGTAAAATTTTTCATCTTTCTACTTTCTTACACAACTCAAAATACCATACATGGAAATGGGCATTTCCCAGGCATGTTGTTTTCATAGTGACATTGCAAGTTTTGGGATTTTGCAGTTTTCATATGCATTCTTGTTCATGTACTTTTGAGTTTGTTGCCAATGATGCTGTATTTCAACATATTCTCAATTCCTAATGTGCTTTTGCAGGGAACTGCTTATCTCGTTTTTCTTATGAGCGCGTTTCTCAACTTCCTCGCCTTTATTGTCACCAAGCGGCATTGCTTTCTGTATTTGGCTGTTGCTTTCTTCATATCTATTGGAGCATATTTGGGTTTCTTCCGTGCGCAGATAAAAAGAAAATTAAATATTAGGGTGAGAACTTTTACTTATCATCGTGCTTGATTGTTTTCTTACTCCAGGCTCTAATCATAAGTGGTCTTATGATATTTCCTTCTGTTTAGTAGACTTCATATTTCTAATTGACTTTGTTGACTGCTTTATACTGACTGAGGATGTTAGAATTCTTGTGGTCTGATTTCGAAGTTTCAAAGAGGTGTCAAATGGACCAACTAGATTGAGGAAAAAATCTGTAGTTGTTTATAAATGGTGTTATTGATCTATGTTCTGGATATGACTAGCTTTCTTGAATTTCAACTCCATGATCAATCATTGTGCTTCCCTGATCTTTTCTTTATGTTATACTTTTGATGGCTGTTACATTTTCAGTTTTATTTTCTCAGCATCTTACCCCTCTGTTTGGAGTTCACTAAAACCATACAGTTGTTGGAAATTATGTTTGTTTGCAGGGTAATGATAGCTTAGTGGATGATTGCGTTTACCACCTTATCTGCCCTTGCTGTACATTATCCCAGGTTCTTGTCCTTGCCAAACTGTGTTTGAACTTTTGAGCATTGTATCTATTGACTCTACATTCACAACGAGACTCTTTCAATTAGTGATACCATTAAAGAATCAAAGTCAAATGTGGGTCAATTTTAAGTTTATCAAATCTTTCATTTGCCTGAATATTGATAAATAGCTTCTTTTTTTTTTTTGTTTTTCTTTGACATGGAGCAGGAGTCCAGAACATTGGAGATGAACAATGTCCAAGATGGTACATGGCACGGTCGTGGTGATATATGCATAGGAAGCTATCGTGAAGCTAGCAAAGCATTCTTTGAGCTACACCCTCCTCCTCCTATATCAATTAAGACTCCTGAACCCTGCAGCATGCAAATTAGTTTAAATGGTGATGATGATACTAGAACATGAGAAGCTGTGTATTCAAAGATCTTTTCGACAATCGGCTCCAACGGTGAACTACAAATCCTTAAAATTTATCATTTGATGGAGGGATGCCAGACACAAGCAGATGGAAGAGCAAATTGTTACCAGCTTGGGCCATAGAATCCTTCAGGAATGGTGATACATTTTATTCAGGGGAAGAGATAATGGTGCTTCCGTGTGATAAAGGAAACTATTTACCAGTTGGGGGGGGGGGGGGGGGGGGGGGGGGGGGGGGACTTTCAAGGGCATCCAATCCAACTTTACATTTCATTGTTACTTTCCCCTGATTGACTTTGAGTCTATGCCCTTCATTCATCATTACCTCGATTGATTATGGAACCCTTTATTCACCATGACTGCGGCAGATGCTACTCTCTAAAATTGTATTTTGTTTATTTTAAAGAATAGCTTGGAAATTGATTTGTTATTTTACTCCCATGACATTTTTTTACCTTTTTGTGAATTTTTACATAGCTTGTGCCCACTGTATTAGTATTCATCATTGAATTCCTCGTATTAAAAGGTGTTCCATTGCAGGCTTCAGATTCCCTTGTGTATATAAGGTGCTAACTTTCCTTGATGGACAGATCATTTGGATGAATGCTGTGTATTTTTCAAGCTTCGTTTTGATTTTTGATCAGAACTTCTTTACACAGAAGTTTTAGAATTGCTACCCCTGGAACTAATGGCCTGGATTATGTGATGGTGAAGCGTCAGGTGCTATTTGTTACTTAGTTTCCCTGTTTTCTCATAGGCAAAACTTCTATCCTTGATATATAGTCTGCATTGAACATTCCTCTTCAAATCCAGAATTTCTTGAATTATGAAGTTAGTTTGTAGAAAACATAATCAAGCCAATACATAAAAAATCAAACCAAGAAAATGAAAACGTAAAGGCTGTGGCATTGAAAAGCTAGATCTAGGAGGAATTCTAACTCCAGAAGAAACGAGGCTTTAAATTTCTTGCAGGCCTAACTAAAGGTTCGGCCGAAAAAAATAAAGGGTCTTCTAAATGATTAGGCGATGCTATGCTAAGTTGAGGTTGGACTTTAATTTGGGCTCATGGTAGTTCTGATTACATCAGCTACTCTTTCCCATCATAAATTTATTAGTACAATCCTTCATCTTGGACTCAACTACTCAGGTAATATAAAACCACTACACGCTTAATTGACGCCAATTGAGCAGTTTGGCATGCATATCGAACAGGCTTTTAGATAACGGTTTCAAAAAGATACAAGCATATAACATCCAGATTAGAAATAATAATAATAATAATAATAATAATAATATAATAATAATAAACATGCATAATTGACTTTGATTGCCAATTACCCTTGGAAGATCTTCGATTTGCCAAATTTGTATTTCGTATACCAGGCTGTCTTTTCTCATCGCCCTTGTTGAAGTATTGCTTTTTGACTGAATATTCATATGCTTACAAGGAAATTTTGCTTGGACACACACAGCACCAGGTTGTCATTTTGAAAATGTAACAGCAGATGAAATTCAAACCCGTGTACCGTACTGTTTGTCTTGTCTTGATTCTTTTAAAACCTGGTGAACAGAAGTTTCCAACTGTTGTCTAATTTTGTACCACACATGCTTTAAAATTTTCATTCATATTCAACTTTGCATGTCGGCAACGGTGCCGATGCTGACCCAAGTCGCCAGACATCAGCAACCAGATATCAGCAATGGAATTTATAGTTAATTATCAACCATGTTCGAGGCTGTCCTTGTTCTATATTATAAGCAGTGAAATAGTACTAAGAGCTAGATGTTCCACGAGGAATCCTCTTTGGAATAAATGCTTTGCTTAGTAATCGTCATATCATTGGAAAATTCGGGACATTGAAACACGTTTTCCAGAGAATCCATAAGATAAACTGCATCCGGTCTTTCTATAAAGCGTTTTTGCTTTACCCTTAGCTTGAGCTCTGGTTTGCTTCTTGCAGAGATGGCAAAATCAACGGAAAAGATAACTCTGAGAAAAGGTCCATGGAGTACCGAAGAAGACCAGAAATTGATAGCTTATATTAATAGATATGGTATCTGGAATTGGACAAAGATGGCCAAACCAGCAGGTAAACAAGGAGAAAAGCATAAAAGCTTCCCAAAATAAGCAATATTATAGAGAAATACTAAAGTTTTTGGTTACTTTACAGTTCTGTTCTGTCTTTTATTACAACTTGTAGGATTGCAAAGGTCCGGGAAGAGTTGCAGGCTTCGTTGGCTGAATTACCTGAAGCCTGGAATTAAGCGTGGAAATTTCACTAGGGAAGAAGAGGAAACCATACTTGATTTGCATGGAAGGCTTGGAAATCGGTAAGTCTATGCATGACTGCATGTAATGATTTGTCATGATTGATGCAACTGATGCTGGTTTTTGGAACAAAAATTTCAATCAAGTGCCTTGAAATTGAGACTTAGATGTTATATGATTATAAAAGAATTTGAGCAGTTTCTTGCTATGGAAGTTTAATATTCTTGCCTTGGATATTCTGTATCAAAGAAAATTGGTAAATTTGCAGATGGTCAGTGATTGCATCAAGGTTGCCTGGAAGAACAGATAATGAGATTAAAAATTATTGGCATACACACTTGACCAAACTTTTGAAGTACAAGTCAGTGTCAAAAACTGAACCTCTACAAATATCTATTCTTGAAACCGATCAGAAGAGCTCATCCGAAATTGATCTCCAACCAGCTAATGCTCCAAGAGCATCAAATTCAGAAACCTGTGGTGCAGTCCATCTCTCCCCACAATTTTCTACCGACAGTTTACCTTCATCAAGCTCCAACCCTGCAGCCGAAATCAACAAAAACCAAACAATTGGTTCATTTCGAGACCTTCAAAGTATATTGGAGCAGCCATTCACTGCAGAAGGACCATACAGAGCGGAAAATCACGGGGCCATTTGTGCGGAGCCTGGAGTTTCTGCAGCCAGCTCTCAGCTGTTGTGTTTCCAGTCTCAGGGTAATTCCTGCAATGATGTTTGGCTCGACTTTTGATGAAAGAAAACATGTATGGAGGCTAATTATCTCCTTGTCAAGTATTGAAATATTGGTCAGAGGGCTCTTGGAAATTTGGCATTGGCATTGAATGTATTCTAGCTCTTAATTTCCATGTATAACTCTTACAGTAAAAAGATTGCAGCTTCACTATTGAATGCAGGAAAATCTTGGCTCTAGATTCTGGCTTTAAACTTTTCTCTTGTAGAAATGCCGGAAAAATATAAACAAAATTGAAAATTATGTAGATAAAAATCAAGGCACGAAGGAAAGCAAATGTAGTTTTCATAGAAAAAACAACTCCAAAATTTTTGTGAAGAAACGAAAGTACAGAAATGGCAGGAACAACTTTATACACAGATTAAAAGCTAGGCTTGCAATTTGAGCTTGAATCCTTGGACCACCTAAAAATGGCCCAGTGGTCCCTGAATTCACCTCCAAAACTGTGCCCAAAGCATCATTCAGGACCATCAACCTTTGCCCAATCAATCAATCAATAGCAAATTTTGCAATGTTGCCGACAATTCAATCCTACACAAACATCTTCCCCAATTGACAAACAGGAAAGCAAAACCTCATAAGTAAGCTGATTTTGGTTTTTGAGCTTAAACAAAACATAAATTTCAAGAACCATTTAACTGTTATGTTTCTCTTGTGTTTCTCAATTCTTCAACAACCCGCAAAGACAAAGACATAGTTATTTCTCCCTCGGTTGCTTTCAAGCACATAAATTGTGTAGTTTCTCGACAAAGATAGCAAAATCTTTTAAGACAGCAACGGGCGTTGAACGTTGCCTTTCTCTCCCTCTCTCTCTCTCTTATCCCCACAAATTCTTGGCAATTTTCTTAAATAGCAATAGGAGGCATTGGGAAATCCTCTTTCCCGCCCATCTCATCTTCCACGGTCTCTTTCTCCAACTTATATTCTATACTTTGACATGAGAAATGAAATCTCCATCTGTCATATGTGTCTTTTGATGAAAACCATTTTCTTATTTGAAGTTTATATTAAAATATCTTATTGATTGAAGCATTGCTCAATTCCCTATCTGCTACGAAACAACACAACATTAACACAAACAAGTAGTACTATTTTAACATTTGAACCCATGTTCTTGTTTTTCATGCCCCTTCTCCAACAGCTGGCCCCCTGTTACATTTAATAATTTGCTCTCATTTCCAAAACTTTTATTCTTTCTTTATTCTCTTTTTCAAGTTTTAGACAAAGAAAAGGGGAAGAAAGAGGGGCTTAGTGATATTGTGCCTTCTCTCTTGAGCTTATGATCAAAGCCAGTCATGCCTTTTTTATCTCCAGGACATTAGGTAGTGAAAATCTGGCTGAAAATCTTATCCACATGGTTGGATCTGGGAAATCTGCAGCATATTACTTTCGCTGCAAAGACCATTTAACTTGCGACGCTTGATTTCTTTCTTTTCAGGCATTGCAGTGGCAGCCATGCTGCTGGTCGTACTCTCACTTGCTGATTTGGTGCAGTGACCGTCCAAAACACTTACTGGGGTTCTTGTACTTGAGCTTGACACCGTATCTAAAATTGATTCGCTGATTTCGTTAATCACCATCTCTTGCATTGCATTAAAGCATTTTAACAGGTTCTCCTGCAATAATAATAATAATAAGATTCATTCATTGATGTAAAGTGAACAAAATATAATATTTACAGTAAAACTGAATATTATAGCTAATTGCTTACTTTATTCATATATTCACAAGACAAAATTGAGGTTTCAAAAGACGGGAACTGCAACGGGAAGAGCTCATGAGATGCCAGAAGAAGAGCTGATGCTGCAATTGTTGATGGTTTGAACTCTAACAGATTGATTTCTGTAACAAAACCAGAGTTTTTCTCGTAAGGGCTTAAGCTGTTTTCTGATAAAAACATGACAGAAATTATTAATGTTCTGTTTAATTACCATTACGAGCTTGGAGGATTATGTTGGTCGCTCTATCTTTTAATGCTTGTGTCAAAGATGGATCTTTTTGTTCGAACAAAGATATGAAGAAACGGATGAAGGAGAAGGGTGTAATTGATCTCATTCGCCAATTCAAAGCATCAAGAATCAGAAGCTCCATTCGTTGGATTGCTGAGGCATCAAAGATGAATCCTTCTTCTCTCTGTTTCATTTGTGTTAGTCTTGCATAAGGTAAACAAATTCAGGAGATAAAGGTAGAACATTGTTAATCCAAAAGACATGTTTTTTTTACCTGGAAATTAGAAGAAGAGAAATGAATTTCCTTCATCTTCGCAGCCAAAGAAATGCAAGCTATCACAAGAAGCCTCACAAGCCACGGATTACCATGCTACAAAATTCAAGATGAATTGGATTGTTAGCTAAATTTGTTTTAATGTATCAACCAATTCTCTGCATCTTATTCATTCAATTTCTCAACCAATCAACTGCAAAAATAAAGAGAGAATATTTAGATTGACAACATACTGGGATTTCTTTCCTGGAGATAAACCGATCCATGTAGTTAACAGCCAGGTATGAGGTGTAGCGATCTAGGTTACAAGAACACTGTGCCTAAGGAACTAAAACAAGTTTACAACAAAATACAAGAAATAAAAGACAAGAATAGCAAACAACATTAAAACAAATGAAAGAAAATAGTGAAGTTAAGATATGAAATACCTGCAAAATGAGAGAAACTGCTTCTTCTCGGAAAGAAATATAGAAGTCACTGGTCTTTAAACGTTGAAAATAGCTCTCAGAAGGCATGTGATCAGATTCTGAAGAGAAGAGAGTTGAAATTTTATCCTGTTCTTCAAAGCTTGTGAATGGGTCCTCAAGATGGAAGTACTCCATATCAATTCTCTTCCTCTTTCTTTCTTCCTTGAAAATTTGGCCTTTTTCTTTTATCTGTTGTAATTGTATCTAATTTGAGAGAAGGGTCAAGAGAAGAATGAGAAAGAAATAAATGTGAAGAGTAAGTTTGCTCTAGAGCGAGTAATAATGATGGAAAAGAGAAGCTTCGCTTTCTGGCTGAAAAAGAAGCTGTGGAGTCTTCAACTTCACTTCTGAGTCTTCTCAGTCTCGGCAACTGCCCTATTTAACTTGTATGGTCGTTGGTCCTGCCTCGCCTTCTCTCTCCCTTGGAAAAGAGAAAAACAGGAAAACAGGTACTGTAAATAAGATTTTATAGCCTAAAACATTGTTCCACAATTTTAATCCAAACTAATCTGAATTGAGTATTGCTACATCTAATCTAATTAAAGGTTAACGGTTGTACTTTTCAAAAGCTAATGTCGGATTAAGTCAGACGGGTACAAATATTAGCTCAAATGGTCATACAATTATTTTTAAAATACGAAAGTTTTGTAAATTTGAAATTTTCCATCAGTCTGTATTTCAATGCTTTCGAATTCCCATTGGCAGCCATTTAACTTCTAGATTAGTATATTATTGCTGAATCCAATCCATGTCTTCAACTACAATCTGCATCTTTCTGCTAAAGCATTTGACTGATTTATTCCAAGTATATCTCATTATTACACGAACGAATAAACAAAGTTAATTTGCAAATGAATGGCAAGTAGCAAGGCAAAAGGAGAGAGTGGTCCCGGAAGAGGGAGACGGAAGAGACAGCTGCGCCATGTATAATCTCTTCGTCCCGCGATGAGCGCCGGTCGATTTTAAAGAAGTGCGCAGCATAATCCACCGCTAACTACAGGCTCTGGCAGTAGATTAGATGAGTTGTTGGCATGCCAGCCTTTTTTTAATTTTATTTTTACCAGCTGATTAACTTTTTCACTCTTTTTTACGTCAAGAATTTCACCTTTTCTCTTTTTCTTTATGATCATTAATAAGTGAAATTAATGTCATCTACATGTGTGTTTTGTTGGTAAAGTATTAAATTTTTAATTTCTACAATCAAATATGAACCTGCAACAACTTTTTTAGGCGTTGATAAAGAGCGGATTTGAATTTTCCTATTATAAATTAAAATCTCATAAGATAAAAAAGAGTGAGAAAATAGCGAACTATTTACTTTTTTTTTATAAATCATAAATATCTTCATTCGTTTTAATGGTCTGAGACTAATTTTATTCGAAATTTAGTCACAGTTAAGACTCTTCACCCCTCTCTAAAAATGTATTTAGTTGGAGTCGAACCTGAGAGCTCTTTTCACAAACTTAATTTACGTTATCAACATAACCATAACCTATGAGTAAATAGCAAACTATTTACTACTCTAATGGAGGTTTTCTTATTTTTCAGCTTTTCTTTTGATTAAAGAATATAAGGCAATGTGAATTAGTCACATTTTCCCAAGTTTTTGTTTATAGTACTTTTTTTTTGCCCTAGACTCAAGGTTTCATTTCTCCAAAGTCATTTTTTATATATGTGGCTTGACTTGGGTGGTCTTTTTTTTTTTTCTAAAAGAAAAAACATTTTGCCTTCCGTTTTCTTTAACAACCCCCCATATTCTCCCTTGTTTTTTAACTACAAATAGAAGCCTTTAATTTGGAAAAAGAAAAAATACAAGTGGTAAAATTTGAATCTTAGATCTTTAAATTTTTTACATTTTAAAAACCATAATATAATTATTTGAGTTAATACTCAAATACCCGTATTCTCTCTCTTTCCTACTTAAATTATAAGCCAATTGAGCATTTAAGGTTGCCAGTTCCTTCTATTATTGCGCCACATTCCTTGTCTCCAAACTGTGCAGAGATCACACAGGTGGATAGGAATTAGTATACAGATTTTTTTTTGTTTTTCATCTCTCGGTATCCGTTTTATGCGACTATTCAGGAGTCGGAGAACTATCGGACCACATGAAAGTGAGGCACTCCTCCCAACATGATTTGCTTTATACGCATGATTCGAACCCGGGTCATACTTAAGGGAGAATGAGTCTCTTACCACTCAATTCCAACCAATGTTGGTGAATTAGTATACAGATTTAGTATCATTTAATTTATTATACCTAAAAAGTTGAAATTCAAGGCCTTCATATATCTTGGATTCAGTCAACATTTTGCATTACAAGTTCACATTCTCTGATTGGAGGGTATTTTGACAATTCCATTTGCTATTGTTCAGTGTGAATCTGGTATTACAAGAGCAAGCCGGGCCATACTATTTATCCAATCAATACAATTCAGAATTTGAGCTATGATTACCTCCATTGATGCATGTAGCATTCCTTTGGGGGAAAAAGGATTAAAACGAATCAGCAGGCAAGAGTTCTTCTCGAACATGTGACTCTCGTGTTTGTGATAAATGTCTATTTAGGGTACAATGCCTCGTCTCATAGATAAAAGCCGCTAGTACTAGTTTTCTTTGCTAACAATTTAAGTTTGAGAACAAAAGATATCCGGAATTTAGCATAATGTTGAGAATCCTGTGAAACAAGAGCGATAGAACCCCACCACTTCAACCAGCTGTCTCAGATTCTTGGAAATTTCCCATCCCATTCAAGAACAAGAATGGTGGAATCAAGCAAAACATGGATGATGGCTACCTGAGCAGAGAAGTGGGGGCATTTCTTGCTGCCAAAAGATGCAGCGAATATGCACAAATCAGCCTGCATGCCAATTATCACATTCTGAAAACAGACCACAAACATCGACAATAAAAGTGGCTTCTTCCCCCTTGCCTTGAGCCCCATCTATTAATCTATAGAGCCAATATGGCCAATTCCTTTGAACAAAGAGACAAATAAGATATAGCCAGAAGCAAAAACCACAATGGTCTACCCGAAGAGACTTTTGAAATACTGGTGTAACATCAATTCTTGAATTTTTCATAACATACATAGAGTTGTGTTTTCATGACAGGTTGACAGCTTTGAGTTTCATTTCCTTGTGCTGAAATGTGAGTATTTTTCTTTGAAAATCCTTGCTGACCTATTGATCATCCCTAACTTTTGTTGTTATAACGAAGTCCCTTGATTGTTGGTTTGAATCTATCTTTTTCATCTTCACAAATTAAGATTTTCAATTGTCCATACAAGATTAATATATGCACGAAGAAGCATCATGGTTCGGGTGCATGTGTGCATGCATGCCAGTTATTATCTTCTCTATTACATTAAAATGCATGCATAATTAATCACTATCATGCGTTCATATAATGCTTTATATGCTTGAGATTTTGATATATATATATATATATATATATATATATATATATATATATATATATATATAAAAATAATCTCTCTAGACTTGCTAGTGTGAAAGCAAGGAAACCATACCTAAAATAAAAAAAAAAAAGCAAAGATAAATAAATTAACAAATTCTCTTGTGGTTAAAAACAGTGTTTGAATGAAATAATCTAAATTTGAAAGCGAAGAGATTGAATATTCAGATTGATTGAAATATTAATTATCTTTTTAAACCAAATTGATGTGCATTCAGTTTTATCAGCTTTAAAAAACAAGTTAATTAATAATCATTTTTCGATTTTAACATTATTAAATAAAAAACACTTTCATCATTAATTTCATCTTCTGTATAATGTTGAAGTAGCTTGCTAGGATCTTTCACATTCAAGTTCAACTAACCTGAGTGCCTTTTCTGGACACCGGTGTTTATCGAGGCAGGCAGAAGCATCAGCCTTAAGCCTTCTTTGCTTTTTCCGGACATCAAATAATGATTGCAGTATAGTCAAAGCATTTGAACAAACCGACTTTCTCATAACAAGATGAAGACATATAAAAGTCGTCAGCATTACACCAGGATTTCGGTTCTCACCATTTATACTGTATTCGCAATTAGGTAAACAATCATTAGTTTCTCCATTGCCTTGCCGAACAACAAGCATGAAATCATAACTTCTTGGAACTTTGCATTCACATTTGCTAGCTCACAAAAACCTTTTTATATTAATTTTATTATTAAAAAAACCTTGAACTCACTTTTTAAATAAAAATACACAATTTTGCTGAATCGAATGCTTAAGTATGATAAGTTAACAGGTTTTATAACATTGAGCTGTAATGTGAGTGCCTGACTAACTTCAATCTTCTTGTCTAATCTTCATATGTGTACTTATTTTTGATACATTGACAATAAAATTATATAATTTCATAAATGAAATTAAGAGACTGTAAATATCTATTATTTTAAATTTCTCTATATATATACATAGCTTTTTTTATTAAATAAATAACGGCAAAACAAAATAAATTTAGGGAATTGTGAGAGACAATCACAAGAACAGAATTAAGAAATGCAGGAAGGGAAGGAGCTAGAGCTTCAATATTTTCCCACTTTAATTTGTTTCATTAATTAGAGATGTACCTTTTGTTTTCTCTTTCTCTTTTATTTTGTTCTTTCTTTGCTTTCCTAGCGACTGTCTTCTTCTTGGTGACCCAAGTCGATTCTCTGGTTGCCATTGATTCAAGAGAAAGCCTAAAAAAGCTTATACAAAAATTCATTCCACACTCATTCTGAGACCAATCAAACTTTTGCTTTTTCCCTTTTTTTTTCATTGTCGACATTTGGTTATACACATTCTTTTTCAATATATAAATCCAATTACAATTAATGATTTCATAACACTAAATTATAAAATAATAGGTTTTGGTAAGAAATATAACATATTATTAGAATTTTGCTAAGAAATATCCTTTTAATCATGTATTAATTAAATTAATCCACTATCATATTAAATGTAAAGATATTATAAATAATATGTTTACTAATCTTTGTTAGCAAAATCTTAATTATTCATGTGAGAGTATGAGTGCATGCATGCACGCCTTTCACCCCATGCAGATAGCAGCATCATATCGTCCAAGCCTAAGGTGTGGGGCTCTTTTCTGAAATACGAAGACAAAATCATTATCTACTATACACACATATCTTTACACCCATTATTTATGATTATTGTATTGTCATGGACTCATCACTCTCTCTCTCTCTCTCTCTCTCTCTCTCTCTCTCTCATGCATGGCAGTAGACATGAGAGACAGTGTCTGGATCGCTTTCCAAATTTATTACTACCATATGCAACTTTTAATTTCGTTTTCGATTAAAACAAGAATCATTTTTATGGACCACCCTTCCCTTGTGCTTGAAGATTTATATATCTCTCAATATTGTACATAAAGCATCTTAATTTCCTTTTTCATACAATTGAGGTTCTAGTTTGAAGGAAAATGAATAAATGTATTAAGGTTCTAATTTTGAATCTGCAATATATTATAATTTTAAAAATAAAAATATAATCATTTAAAGTGATACTCAATATCATAAAACATACTAATTTCATTATTTCTATATGTAATTTTTATAATTACATATCAAAATAAATGTAAGACCTGATTCTACACTATTGTAGAGTCTAATTTCATAAAAAATGATAATGGAAATGAAATAAATAAGGAGTATTGATTTCCATTTGAATGAAAAGCTCCTTATCATAAGATAAGAATGGAGCAATTTCGATTAAATAATATTTGGGCGAGAATGTTGTTTAGCTCGCCGATGCGCGAGCAGAGTTGGTTGTTCACCAATGGGCGAGCAGTTTGCCAATGGTGATGGCGAGTTGAATAGTAGTAAGGGCGAATAGGTGAGTTCGCCATTTCTCTTGAGTAGATGATCGCCCGAATGGGTGAGGACATGTAATCGCCCATATAGATGAGTGAGTTATATGATAGTAAGTGGGCCGAGCTGTGGTTTCTGGTTGACTAGACGAACTGGAACTGGAATCAGCACATGACCAATTAGCAGCCAAAATTGACTTGTAAGTCATACGGTTGAAGAGAATTAACGGAGAAGAGGTTGAAGCCAGTAAGGAATTTACCTGATTGGTTGAGAAACAAAACAAAGTCAACAGAAGCAGAAAAAGGTGTGTGAAAGGGAGACTTCCACGCCACTTTGAGCTGCAGTTTTCTTCATGCCTTAAATGCATGAAAGACGTGGAAATGATGAAAGAAACAGGATAAGGGACAGGCGGAAGCTTTGGATTGGTTTAGCATGGCTATATAAAAGGAAATGCTGGAGGAAAACTCATTTTGGCAAACTTCATCTTATTCACGAGAGCTATGCAATTGCCAGTTTATGCTCTGATTTCCTTCCACTTCTGCCATGCCCAATTTACTATATTTCATCCATCAGTTGGCTAAACACGTAAACCACCTTGCAAACCTTTCCTCCTTAGTTGGAGGAGCTAAAAGAATAAGCAAAGGAAGGCCAACATGAGATGGAAAGCAATCTGTTCTGGAAGTGCAGTTGATTGAGGTGAGTTTCATATTTCTGAGGTGTTCTTGATATTCAATGGTAGACTTATATGTTTACAACATAGAACACAACCTTGTTTTAGTTAGATCTTTAGAGAATATGGAAACAAGGAAAGTAATGGAATAAGTGACGACAATGGCGACTACAGTGATCGCCCATGTTGAAAACTAGTAATCGCCAATGAGGCAAGTAGATAATAAGGAACTCGTCAAGGTAAAGTCTGTGTTCAAAGGGCGAGAACGCCCAATTCTAGTGAAGTGAAATAATGGGCGAGCTCAGATGCAGAGGCTTTGGGCGAATAGAATTGTGGGCGAACTCCCACAATTAAGCCAATGAAGGCCTCGTGAGTTGACTGGCGGGCGAGCTTCCACGTGTAAAACATTTATTGAATGGCAAGCTCGGCTGTGCTAGTTAGAACTCTTTTGGGCGAGTAGTCATTTGATTTATCTCAATCTCGCCAAGTGATATAAAAAGAAATATTAATAGAATTTATAATTAATTGCAGCCGATAATTGGAAATGGCTATTGGCGAGCAGGAAGCAGGGCGAAGCAAAGCTTTGTTGAACTAGGTAAGGGAGATATATGTGAAGTAAAATACATGCCCTGTGGAGTAGAAATATTATAAAAATATTTAGAAATTATTTTTGGTTTATGGCATGTATTTATTTAATAAATTGTTTTGATCTCGGGCGAGCTATAAGCCGCCATATGTTGTTTCGTTGGGCGAACTGATTAACGCGGGCAAGTATCTTTGTTCTAGGCAGAAACTCGGGCGAGCCAAGTGGCGAGCTCTCTTTTATGAGAACTGGGCGAGTGCCCTTGTTTTAAAGGGAAATCCGGGTAAGCCATAGTTGGGCGAACCCTTTTTTACTGTGTTTGGGCGGGCAGCCCTTATTTTAAATATAAGGCGGGCGAACAGCTATCAACGAGACATACTTCTGTTTTGAAAAGCTAAGTGGCGGGCGAATACTAATTCACCGTCTTGTCGAGTTAGTTAGGGGTGAGCCGTGAAGGGCGAGCTGACTCTGGCGAACAGTTTTAAAGTGTAATTTCTTATACGAAAAATAAGACGTTTTAATATTTTCAAAATATAAATATGAAACCTTTTGGGCGAGTTGACTAATGGGCGAGCCAGTTTTGCTTGTCGATTTAAAGGGCAAAGTTGGGCGGGCGACACATGTTCTCCGCCATGGGCGAGCTGCCATGGGCAAGCCATAACGGGTGAGCTGACCATGGGCGGGCAGGTTTTAAAAGCTGAGAATTTTGGAAAGTTTTCAAAGTGTTTTGTAAACAGAAAACCTAAAACCATTTCGGGAATTAAATTGTTTGAGTAAATGATAATGTAGGTAAGATAAGCCCTTAAAGGTTTTTCATGAGATATGAAAGTGATTTTTGAGACTTTAGGCTTTGAGTTCATGCAGTATTATTCATGTAATTGCGTGACCTGCCTAGGGCGGTGGCTCGGTCGATGGACCAATGAGTGCACCTCAGGGCGTCACAAGGCTGATGGACCCGCCAAGTCATCAGCGGTCTCGAGGTCACTTGGCAAGTGGACCCGAGGACCATCTATAGATTATGGCCATAGATCTGAGATAGCCGTGAGGGGCGATGGCCTACGGGTGCACCCCAAAAGCGGCAGATTTCGTTCTCGCAAGGGGGAGGGGGAACGATGATAGCATGATTTATTTGTTGCCTAGTCTCAACTTACCAATTTCTGTTTACTGTGAGGATTTGTTGAAATCCTATATAGTGTTTACTACATTTTAAAGTAAACTGTTTAGCCAGTGATTTGAATGGTGTTTTAAGAGAGTTGTTTACTATATATCCACTGTCTTTTCTACTGGGTTATTGTTAAGAAAAGAATAAATGCGTTGTGATATATAGTTTTGCTTTATTTAAAGCAGCATATGTTTCCTTTACTGAGCGTATGAATCGCTCACCCCTTTGTTTTAACTCCACAGATAAGAAGTACACAAAGTTGAGAGAATTAGCTCTCAGGTGGGTATAGCTATGCTTAAAGCACTGAGGCATGGCATGTTAAATGTGACAGGTACAGTCTTTTCTCTTTTACATATCAGACATATGTATACAGTACTACCTTAGTGAAATAAAGGTAAATAGGGGATGTCAGATGTAAGGAATAATATTCCATAATTAATAGATAAATGTTTATCATTTATCACTATTACTGTTGAATGTTAATGGCATCGCAGACAGCCCAACCGGTAAAGTTGTATGGAAATACGTGAAAAATGTGGTAACGGGATGTTACAATAAATAACCTAAGAATAACTATATTATTTAAAAATTTATTATTATCAAACAATAAGCAAATTTTAAATGATTAACTAAATAAACGAGATTTAAACAAATTTTAAATGAATTTTTTCATAAACATAAACAAATGAACCACACTTCTATTCATGATCATTTGTTAAGATTAATAAAAAACATAAACGAACATAAACAAAATATATTCTCAATCTAACGAAGAAAAACAAAATATATTTCTCCATTGTTGGTCGAAAGTCCAATTGTTTATGTCTCTACTTACAATCATGCTTGTTCATAATTTAATTATTTCTCCCTAATGGCCTTAAGGGTTAAGCCTTTGACTATTACCAACAAATTTTTTTTGGGAAGGTAAACTTTATTGAAAATAAAGAAAGATTACAACCATGCCAAAAAGTCAAAGTTACGAGAAACTCCACTTTTGGCAAGATGATCAGCAAAATTATTTGCTTCTCTGAGGATATGACAAAATTCAACTTGATCAAAACTCTGAAGCATATTATAAAGCTTGTTGATGAGGTTGTTGTGCTTCCACGGTTTCTCCTGCGAATTGTTGATCCAAGAAATCACTATCTTTGAGTCACTTTCAATGATGAGTTTTGGAATAGAGTTGATGTTGGCTTTAACTACAATTGCAAGAACTTTAACAATTGCAAGAAGTTCGGCGAGGTTTGAATTTGCTATTCTGATATTTTTGGAGAAAACCATCAAAACAGTTCCTTTGAAGTCACGAATCACTCCACCAATGCCAGAAGGTCTGGGTTTTCCAATTGAAGAGCCGTCTACATTTATTTTCCACATTTCGAAAGGTGGTGGTGTCCAATTGATGTTCCTTCTCCTCTGTTTTTTCTTCAATGGTAGAGAAGAATCGATGGGGTTAATAGTGAAAGAGGACATGTCAAAACTAGGGAACTTTGCATGTAACCACCAGCCAAGTCTGTGTTTGATCAGGAAGCAAACTTGCTCCCAAGGAAGAACCTTTTGATTGAATAATTTTTCGTTCCTACTAAGCCAAACTGACCAAATTACAGCATAAAATAGAGTGTTCCATATGATACCCTGTTTTGAATTTGAGTTGAGTTCCATCCAGCCTTGATAATGAGCTTTCAAATTACATGGTTGTGTCCAAGAGATTTTCCACCAGTTGATGCAGTAATTTCCAAGTGAGGTTGCAAGAAAGAAAAAGATGATCTATCGTTTCATTTTCAGAACAGAAGATGCATTGGTTGACATGATTGAATGGGATACCTCTTCTTTGTAGAACGTCACCAATAGGAAGAGAGCCTCTGATTGCATTCCAACAAAAGAGTTCGACCTTTGGAGGAGCGATGCCTTTCCAAACGAAGCTTTCAATGGGTCTTTCATTTGTATTTTGATTCTCTAATTGCAGCCTGAATGATTTAGGACTGTAGATACCATTTGTCGAAGGAGTCCAAACTAATCTGTCTTGTATTTGTTGAGAGATGGTGATAGCGTTCAGGAGTCCAATTAGACTATTTCACTAATCTAATTCCCAGTCGAACAAAGTTCTTCTAAGAGAAATATTCCATTCCCAGTCAGAGTTTGTCCATTTACCAAATTCTGATATCACTCCATTTTTGTTGGTGGCAAGGATAAAGATACGCCTAAAAGAGTCTTCAAGAGTAATGTTTTGAATCCATCTATCTTTCCAAAAACTGATTCGTGAACCGTTACCTGCACAAAAGAAAAATAAATCGTTTATAAGGTTAGAATTATTCGCTCTCTCCCAGTTAAATTGAATATCTCTCCAAACAGGAGAGAGAGTTCTTGAATGACAGGGAAAAGGCCACAAGTCTTTGACAGAGAAATGGTATTTCGAACAAAGAACATTCTTCCAAAGAGCATGTTCTTCTCTCCCGAATCTCCAGGGCCACTTTAAAAGAAGGGCTCGGTTGCTTGATCCCAGATTAACCATTCCCAAGCCTCCATTTCTTTTGCTTTTACAAATAGTATCCCAACTAACAAGTCTCATTTTCCTCTTTTGATCTGTGTCACCCCACAGAAACTGTTTTTGAATCAACTCTTGTTGCTCTTGCACCCTTTTAGGAATTTTGAACAAGGAGATGTAGAAGATAGGCAGGTTGGAGAGAGTTGATTTGATTAAAGTGATCCTTCCCGCTTTTGAGAGCAGTTTACTCTTCCACAAACTCAGCTTATTTCTGAAGGAATTGATAATAGGCTGCCAAGTGGAGATAAGCCTAGGATTGGCACTAAGTGGAAGACCGAGATATTTGCATGGTAGTATATCTGCCCTACAATTTATTTTTGAAGCCCATTCGGTGATGACTTGTTGCTCAACTTTGACTCCGTAAAGTGAAGTTTTTAAGAAGTTAATATTCAGGCCTGAGATAAGATAGAAGCATTTTAGGATTCTCTTAATAGATAAGATTTGGTTTAGCTCCGGTTCACTGAAGATGATTGTATCGTCTACAAATTGCAGATGAGTGATCTGGAAATTATTTCTGCCCATTTTAATACCAAAAAAGAGACCCAAGAAAGCCGCTTTTTGGATGTGAATACTCAAAATCTCAGTCACCATGATGAAGAGGAAGGGGGATAAGGGATCCCCTTGACGAAGGCCTCTCGACATTTTAATAAGCTTGGAGAGGTATCCATTGACAAGAATAGATATAGAGGCTGTAGTGATGCAACAAGCAATCCAAGATATCCATTTATCTCCAAAACCCATAACTTTCATTGTTTGAAATAAACAGCTCCAATTCACCTTGTCAAAAGCTTTGGCGAAATCAAGTTTAAGAAGGAGACCACCCTTAACCGACTTTTTCATGAAGTCTAAAACTTCATTAGCAATAAGATTACTGTCCATTATTTGTCTGCCTTCGATAAAAGCTGATTGAGTGGGGCTGATAAGAGAGTTCAACACCTTTTTGAGTCTGTTGGCTAGAACTTTGGCGAGGATTTTGTAGATACTTCCTACTAAAGAGATTGGCCGAAAATCTCCAAGGGATTCAGAGCATTGTTTCTTTGCTATCAAAGCAATAAAGGAATTGTTTAGTTCTTTGGGGAACTTGCAACTGCCATGGAACTCTTAGATAAACTCGAAAATTTCATCTTTGATCAAATCCCATTTCTTCTTTATAAAATGGAAGTTGAAACCATCTAGACGTGGGGATTTATCACCTTGACATTCAAGGACAGCCTTATGAATTTCCTCTTTAGTGAAAGGCACCTCCAAATCTAAAGCTTGAGAGGTTGACAATTTTTTGAAATCATTTACATCACACTGCAAGAGAGGATCAAGTTTAGCTTTGAAAAGATTACTGAAATGTAATTCAACAGCTTGTTTAACTTGCTTTGGTGTATGAAGCTGTTTTCCTCTAAATGAAATATGTCCCAAGAAATTATACCTCCATCGGCTGTTAGCAATGCAATGAAAAAATTTAGAGTTTTTATCACCTTCTTGTATCCATCTCATCCTTGATTTTTGTCTCCAAGACTGTTCCTCTATCCTCTGCATTCTCCACATCTCTTTCTTTTTTGATCCGATAAGGGAGGCAATGGCTTCCTCAGTAGGACAATTTTCTTGGTCTTTTTCCAGGTTACAAATGTCTCTATTTAGTGCTTCAATTTTATCAGAAACGCCCTCTTTGTTGTATCCACTCCATTGTCTGATACTCCCTCTGTCCCTTTAAAATTGTCATTTGTTGACAAAACACGTAGTTTTAGGAGGTTAAAAATTCTTTATGTCATATCATATAAATGATTCAAATTGACCAAATTATCCTTAAAAGTGGTAGGCATTAAACTTTTTAATTATTAAAACTGAAGTATAATAAGGGTAAAAGAGAAAATATAGTATTAAAATTTGTTTTTTTTTTTCAATGTGACATTTTTAATGGGACAATTTATTTAGTCAAAGTGACAAATTTATTGAGACGGAGGGAGTATTATTTTTCAACATTTTCAGTTTCTGAAAAATTCTAAAACCAGCATACCCCTGCACCTTATATCCTTTCCAAGTACTATCTACCATGTCATGGAAAGTTTTATCAGCCAACCAATGGTTGAAGACCTTGAATGGTTTTGGCCCCCAGTCATAAACATCAATGCCCAGGCAAATGGCTACATGATCTGAAATAGAGTGATCCAAACTCCATTGGTTGATAGTTGAGAAAGAAGAGAACCAATTAGAAGTGATGAGGAATCTGTCGAGCCTACTCATTGCATTTCTCCCGTGCCAAGTGAATTTCCTTCCAGTTAAAGGTAAATCCATGAGCTCCAGACTATTCACAATATCATTAAAATCTTGATTTGATCTTGGTGATGAGCTTAAGCCAATCCTCTCTTCATCATTAAGAACTGCATTAAAGTCACCAACAAATTACCTATAAGCTTGCAAGAAGACGGTCTCACTTCTAGATGCTACTAACATTCATGTTTACTACACATAAATTGCAAGATTGACAAATTGAAAACACTACCTTAGCTATTAATCAACTATAATAATGGTCAACTTTGGTTCGGGATTTGAGAATGTAAAGGAAAAGATGTAAAATTCAAACATCCCAAGTTACTTTTTGAAAATAAGAAAATGAATTACAAGTATTAAGATTTGAATCCAAACTTGTTAGATATTTTATTTTAAAAGTGATTTTATGAATCATTTGAATTAAATCTTAAATTCAGTTGAATTATGAAAATAAAAGAAATGATTATAAATGCTAAAACTTAAATCCAAACTTCTAAGATAACTTCATTCATTTCTTAGGAAAGATTGCATAAATCTTTTAAGGTAAACATTATATTCAATTGTGAGCTTATTGGTTATGACTTTTTAACATGGTGCCCAACCTTCTGTTAAACAACCAATTTGCAGTTGTTCAAGCTTAAGACATACATTCTCACAGATCTTTCAAATATATACTTGTCAAGCTCAAGACATTACCAAAACATCATTATACAAAGGGAAACTTTGTTTTTCTATACACATTTGTTTCATAGCCCCATTCACAGTTTTAATCACACAAAAACTTCAAAAACCAAATCGCAGCTAATGACAAATAAAATTATTCACTCCTCTAACTTCGATTCACCCAAAGTTAAAAATTAAATATAACCAAATTTACTTACTGTCTTGATTAGGAGATTCGACCCGGTGGCATATCCGACCCAGTTCTACCCATTTCCTCCCCTCCAGGGACCACCTTTCCTGGGTAAACTGGAACCGGACCCGCATTTCTAACTCCATAATAGACTGGTTGTTTCACACCATCAGGGGCCACTCTTAGTGCCGGGTCATAGGTATCCACGGGTTGAACCGGCCTGTATACTTGACTCATACCGGGAACCGGCTGATGGTACCCAACGGGTATTTGACCCCCTAAAATTGGGTACTGCTGAACATACTGTGCCCGAATTTGAACTGGTTGAACTTGAGGATTTCCGGGTTGAACAGGACCCGGAATATAATAAATTGGAATTTGATGTACGGCAGGAACAGGATAATGAGAATCCGAAACATAATGCCACATAGGATTTCCCGAGTACCCGGTTGGGTGTGAAGCCGGTTGCTCCACAACACTCTCCGGTTGACTCTGCTTCGACTCCAAAACGGGTTCAGGGCTATCCGGTTTAGTCTTAACCGGTGGAAGATCCGGCATTGAAGATGCAATATGAGCTGATGACGTGGAACAATAGGGAGAGGAAGAAACAACCGGGGCAGGAGAACCCGGGTCCGAAACCGAGACATTCTCGTGCAGAAGGTTACGTGACCTTAATTTCGGGTCACGAGGTTGGGCCTCGTCGGAGTTATCCAGCCCAAATAAATAATCGGGCACTTCGGACATGATCGAGGAAGCCTCGGAACGGCCACGTTCGAGCCCTGAAGCGTTAGGCCCACTATTAAGCGCGTCCAAGAACCAGTGTTCGCGATTTACCGAGCCGTCCAAAAGTGAGCTGATGCTACTGGTTCGTGAGTCATCGCCTTTGGAGAAAAGAAAAAGGCGCAGACGAGCTAGCCGAGGGTTTTGATTCTGTGCTAGCCGATCGTATTCTTCCATCATGTTCTCGAGATCTTCATCGGTGGTCACTGAAATCAACGCGTCAAGCTCCTCATTGGGAAGCTGATACTTAACACTCAAGTTGCCAATTCCTAATCAGAAACAAAAGAAAAAGATTAGAACAAATATTACGTTCGAAACGATTAAAAAAGGAGAATTTTCCCTTTTTTAATTTTTGTTTGATTGCCTGAGAGTTTGGAGAGCTTGGTAAGGAGAGCTGAGAAGGAGATGGAGCGATGGACGGCAACTATGCGCGTATCACCGCCGACGTAACGAAGCTGATTATCATGCGGACGAGGGAGGATCTTGCCGCCGAAACTGCACATGAACCGTACACGTGTATGGGCATTGTGAGGGGCATGGTGTTCGGAGCGTGGGGAAGATGCGACGGAATCGGTGGTGGAGTCCATCTCAGAAAGGTGGTGCGATGACATGTTCGTTGAGCTGGTAGTTACCTGTTGCTGTAAGAAAACTAAAAACGATTAAAAAAAGGGTTTTTTATGGGTTGGATTCTCCGTTGAAGATTGTTACATTTTTCTGTTTAAAAGAATGTCTGCCTGAATGATGGCAACTGGCTCTGTGAAAATCAGATGTGACGGACGAATCTAGGCCCCTGAATATTTTTTATCATGGATTGGTCCCACAAGAATTGACCCACATGATTTATCAAATTGTTTTCGCATTTCAAGTCGGTCGTGGTGGGCCAAGGGTGCATAAAATAATTCACAATCACAACTAGGGATATAAAATTATTGTGGAATGAGTGAAGAAGGTGATAACTGGTGATCCACTAATCATATGATTACGATGATGATATATATGAGTTAGATACTATAGGTCTAAAACTATAGTTATTAGCCACCCCGTGACTTCCTTTTTGATTGCAAAAATCATACAATTGCAATGATGTTTGGGATAAACACATGAATAAGTGGGTTAATTTTGAATAGAATCTCCATTGTGGGAGTTTAAGTAACAAACAAACAAAAGAAAGGTTTAAAAAATCACAAAAATAAAAAACATTATTAAAAAATTGCAATATACTCATTTTTTCTCAAAATTATCATACTAGAAGTTGTTGAGGCAATGGCAGCACTTAAAGCATTGAATTTTGCAGCTCAGATGAGCTTGATGGATATAAAGATTGAAGGAGATTTATTTGTTGTCATAAAAAACTGCTCAATGATGGTGAAGACCTATCTCATTTGGAACCAATCCTTAATGAAACTCGAATGTTACCGAAAAATTTTAAAACATGTGTAATCTCTCCAATGAGAGAAGGGAATAAAGCAACTCATTTGCCAGCTAAATACGAGATTAATTATAAGGAAGAGAGAATATAGATAGAGGAGATTCCTGATTTTGTTCAACAAACCATCACTGTAGAATATGTTTTAAGTTAATGGATGAATGAATTTTATATATATATATATATATATATATATATATAAAACTAGAAGTATGTGTCATTTCATCTCTCTTATATTCCAATTTTAAAAACTTGTATTTTTTTTGTCGATTCAAGAATCAAAAAATAGTGATTAGGGTTAAATCTAGTTCAATTGATGTCACAATGACCGATTGAAATCAAATCAATCCCTCTTGATGTTACTTCGAGAAGAGAGCATAATTTCTCAATCAATTTGCCAAATCAATGTTAGCATAGATTAATATGATTTTAAATGACCATTGTATCTTCAACTTAACCAAATCTAACTCTTCCTTAATTGATGAAAAAAATGTGGGAAGAGAAAAATAAACATTTTTTCTTGGCAAGTAAATTCCTCGTAACACTGGAATCACATAGATCAACTCATTCCATCAAACAACATTTAGTTTTTAATAAATCATTGACCTTTAATTGATTTCCATTACGACACACGGACCCAACTGTACTTCTCGCCATAAAAAGTATGACTTTAACTTTTTTCCCACGTAAATTTATGAACCCACCTTTTACCCGCTCGGCTATGTTGCTTTTGTAAAGCAGACGATGATGACAATGATTCTCGACAACCAAACACGGAAGCTAAATCCCAATCGCCCCGGTAAGCAAATTAACAAAGGGCTCAGCTCAAAGACTTTGAAATTTAAAACAGAGACTAATAATCACCAAAAGCTTTACTTTTTCAGGCAAATAGCCAAAGATTGTTAAATCAAGGCAAGAAAAAGAAAGAGAAAAGAACACTAATCCAAGACATATTAAAAGGAGGAGGCCCTCGATTCTCATCGTTTTCCATTCTCATAATCAAACAATGAATTTCTATAAAACAATCAGACGAGTAAATGACAGAAACAAATGCTCACTATCCATCAGAGATTGAAAAAGAAGAAATATTTTCATACATCAAATGAATATTAATAATATAAAAATCGATCAAACTCACCGATTCTAAGTAAGAGTCTGAAGATTGCTGCTTTGAATAAATTGAGGAAGAACGTAGCCGGCAGAGAAAGAAGTTTGTAGGCTAGAAAGGAGGATGTTAGGCTCGGGGGTTGGAAGATGTAGGGGTAGCTACATGCTGATGTGGGGCCCTTGTGGGTCCCATGGTGGGGTCCGGATACCACTGTCTGATAGTAAACCTCAACGTGGCCACCAGTCACTTGCTTTTTGTCCCTGCGCTAATGCTACTTTCATTGACTTTCTTCTAAGGTTTCTTCACTGCCCAATTATATCACCCTGATGAAAAGTTGCATGGGACCCGCCTCATTGGATGTTAGGTTTATTGGTTATATCGAGTCGGATCGAATTTTCGTAAAAAATTTGATTTGAACGAAACGGTTTTTTTTTTTTTTTTTCGATTCATATCTTATCCGAATATAAAATATATCTAATCTGATTTGAATTCATGCGAATCGAATTGGATTGGTCATTTAAATTTTTGAATTTAAGTAATTTTATTTTTTTCAATTTTTTTTAGGCATTTAAATAATTTTAAACTTTATTTCAATTTTTTCTTAGGTTTTTTAATTAAATATAAAACTTGATCTTTTGATATAACTAATAAAAATTACAAATTATTAAATAACAATGTATTCGAATATAATCTGTATCCGATTCGAACTGAATGAATTTGGTTTAATGATATCATAATCTGAATTCAAACCGAATTGATCCGCAATGCCTGGTTTGAATTAGTTTTTCGATTTTCTGAATTTTTTTTCTCAGCCATAGTTAGGCTATTATTCACGTGCGAAATTTATCCAAAGGCAAAGTAGCCTCTAGTCAGTTTAGACTGTTACTGTTGGATAGTTTGTGTTGATTTTAGTAAAGAGTTACTTCAAGAGAAATTGATTTAAATTATTAGTTTATTACCATAGTCTAATGTTGATTTTGATCGGTTTTATAATTTTTATGTATATAACTACAAGACTTCTTTCTCTTCTTTAATCATTGACCAATGTCAAAATTGAATAGTTATATAGTTGTAATCATAAATTTTCATGTGTTATACCCTCTTGATCAATTATCCTATCATTTATAAACTTTTTATAATAATTCATTTCAATACAAAATAGATAGTAGTATCAATGAAAGATGATTCCAAATCTAACAATCAAAGATTCGATTGTATTTTTATAAGTAAGGGTCACTTTTCTCCTATCAAGACGTCTTTTCTCAAACAACAATATTGTGATAATAACTTTCGAAAGCTCCAAAGTTAAACAGTTGCATCAAGTGGTACTATAAAACAATGTTTATATATATATATATATATATATATATATATAAATGAATTAATTCAATAAATAATAGCAATTATTTAGAAAAGGAGAGTTGTTTGTTGCTTAACGATGTTCTTTAACAAGTTGAAATTCTTGATATGAACCACAAAAAAATAAAAATCAAAATGAGGTGGTGTTTCAGCAAATAATTTGAAACAAGTAGGAGCATAAACATGACATAGTATTATTTTGTTATTGGCAAGTTGGGGATAATTGAAAGGACGTTTATCTTTATATCTAGTTTGGGCGGTGACTAGAATTCTCTTCAAGACAATGACTTCAATGCATATCTATCACATAAATTTGAAGAAAAAAAGTGGAACTATATATTAATACATTAATAATTAACAATTTATTATTGAGACAATTATAGGAGATTGGAGAGGTTTTTGGTATATGGTTATTGTTCGCTCTGCCGAGAGGGAGGTGAATCGGTTTTTCTATTTATTTTTAATTTTCTTAACTCTTAATGCACAATTAAAACTAAATAAACAACAATGAGATAAGTGCAGTAAAAAGAGTAAGGGATCGATCTCTTTTATCCAGTACACTTTCCTCACTTAATTTGCAGTAAAGTTTATGGCTTTTGTGATTCTAAGTCAGTTCAAAACCTTCTAACACTTTTCTAAGAGTATTTACTGACTTTTTCAATTGAAATCGCAATCCAAGACTTTGTTAAAATAATTTCAATCATTGAGTTCATTTAAAGCAAATTTACTGGTATAAAAATCATTTTTTAAGCTTACTTGAGTTTTGTTATTTTCAAAATACTTGTCAATTTAAAGCTAACAGTTATCAAGGTATCAAGGCATTATTCTTTAATGGTTCCTTTTGTTAAGAGGTGTGAAGCTTAATTATTCCTCTTACATTAATTGTCTCTATACAAAGTAAATACAACATATGGTTAAAAATATTAAGGATATTTTGTATTGTTTACATGTAGTTTGGTTATTTTTAATTATGTTTATATTTAAATTTGTCCGTTTGAGATGTGTTATCATGTTTTGTAATTTTTTTAAGTGAAAATCTACATCAGTTATAAATGAATATGATTCTCACGTTAAAAGTAAGTCACTATAAATTTCGTATGTTTCGATTAGTTCTTTGCACGTGTTTAAT
This sequence comes from Heritiera littoralis, assembly GCA_031772115.1. Classification (NCBI taxonomy): domain Eukaryota; kingdom Viridiplantae; phylum Streptophyta; class Magnoliopsida; order Malvales; family Malvaceae; genus Heritiera; species Heritiera littoralis. The sequence continues at coordinate 147,950 of JAPDPK010000099.1, read as the reverse complement.
ATAAGGCTTTAATCCTATCACCTTTTTGACGGGCAATCTCAGTTCTTAGGCTCTAAAGGACAATTTGTTAATCCCTTATTTGCATGAAAAATATTAACTTGTTTTTTAATTAGGTTATAAATCACAAACAGAAATTGCACTTACATTTGTTGGTTGTCAAATTTGTTTGAACTAATTATAAACTCTATTCAACTCTTCTTTTCTTTTTCAGCTTTTAGCTTTCGATCCGTCATTTGCAATAAAATTTCCAAGAATCTTAATCAATCTTCTTAATTTTTCTTTTCAGTGATCATATATATATATATATATATATATATATATATATATATATATAAAATTATTATTTAATACACTGTCAGTGGAGTTTTTAAACTTTATAAGCGATATTAATATGATATCATATATTTCATTTCATTTATTTTTATTTTTTTTAATATTTTATTAAGGATATGTTTCATCATCTAATTTTTTGCCTACACATTTCATTCTTCTCTCTCTCTCTCTCTCTCTCTCTCTCTCTCTCTCTCTCTCTCTCTCTCTCTCTATATATATATATATATATATTTATATATATTTATATACACATATATATACTAGAATTATCCTCGCATTACACTACGGGAACTGTTTTTTTGGTGGAAGGCAAACAATATGTAACGACCCGTTACCACATTTTTCACCTTATTTTACACAATTCATCCGGTTGGGCTGTCTGTGATACTTCACTTTTACTAATTGTTAAACAAATTTACATAATATTGTTTATATTACACACATCCCCTGTCTTAGCAAATCAGATAAGTAGTACTGCAGACATGTCTAAATACAGAAAATAAATGATCGTACCTCATATAAATCAGTCGGTCTGTCACATTGTCCTTTGTGTACAGCCGTGATCCACAATCAAATGATCTCACAATCTTTAAAACCTGAAATGTTTAAAATTAAGGGGTGAGCAAACCACGGCTCAGTAAGAGAATTATATGTCACACTTGATATTCAGCTATCTATATGCTGAAAATATTTTTTTTTCTTTAAAATCTTCCTAGCTGGCTCTAGGCTCACATGTAGGAAGGATACTACAGTCGGCTAAGGATCCAGATAGAGTAAGGTAGGTATTTTAGAATACCATACTTGTTCCGGAACCTAGAAGCAACTGTAGAGAGTACTAAATCCATTTTTCTCAAAATGATATGATTTTCATTTTTCACGGAGTAAACCACTTATTTCTTTTCACTTCAGTATCCTTTAAAACACATGACAGTTCAGTAGTAAAACAGTGGTTTACTTCTCTTCTCTTCAGTACAGTGATTTGTAATTATCCAATCATTGGATAAACATTTCTTCGATTATTTCTATCTTAGAAATAATTCTTATGTTATTCTTTTAGAATAAACATTTATTTCTCTTTTCAAATCATTAACCGTATCGTATAGTTCAATAAAACAGTATATTCAGTATTCGGTAAAACAGTATCTCGATACGGTTCAATCCGTAACAGAAAACAATAGCTACCAACTCAGTAAATAGTATAAGGTAGCTTTCAGTTCAGTAAACAGTAAATGGTAACCTTTAGTTTAGTAAAACAGTAATCAATTGCTACCATTTCAATATACAGTACAGTTCTGTAAACAGTGTTTTGGTACGATTTTTCATCAGTAAACAGTAAACAGTATCGTAAATAGGATTCCGCAAATCCTTTCAGTAAATAGTAATTATTGTGTGAGACCAGGCATCAAATAAATCATGCTATCATCGTTCCCCCTCCCCCTTGCGAGAACGGAATTTACCGCTATTGGGGTGCACCCGTAGGCCATCGCCCCTCACGGCTATCTTTGCTAGATCTATGACCATAATCTATAGGTGGTCCTCGGGTCCACTTGCCAAGTGACTTCGAGACCGTTGATGACTTGACGGGTCCATTAGCCCTGTGACGCCCTGAGGTGCACTCGTTGGTCCATCGACCCGAGCCACCGCCCCAGGTGGGTCACGCAATTACATGAATAATAATGCATGAACTCAGGGCCTAAAGTCTCAAAACAGTATAAACCGTACCATAGCCTTTATGGATTTTTTAAACACCGTAAATCAAATATCCATAAGGCTCACATGTAAATATAATCACCTTTATGAAATTTATAAAATAAATAACATTTTTCAAATTATTTCATAAAGGTATATATCATGTTTTCCATATGATGAAGACAGTTTGCAAAATCATCACTGAAAGTATAGAAGGGCAAAACTGTCTTTTCTCCACCGTAAAACACGTATGCACGCTTTTTCGTGCTTTCACTTGAAAACATGGTTTTTCAATAATTTATGAAAAATAAAATATTTATTTTTCCAAATTCATAAATCACATAACCATGTTTCTTTCTAAAAACACGTGTAGAGACCTTTAGTCTCGAAATCATAGTTTTTCATCATTTTTTAACCTTTATGGAATTTATATAATTATTTATCTCACAATTAAAACCATAACGGTTTTATATTAAATCAAGTGAATATTTAAGAATATTTATAAAAATATTCACTTCGGCCTCTTTTTCATTTTCATCTTGTTTCACGTGAAATATCACCTACCGGTAAATTTTTGGTGATTTCCTTTTTACCACACTCGAAAACATGAATATTTTAAAATTAAATATCACTATATTCATGTTTTATGAAATTTACTTAATTTCTCAATTTTCGTTCTCAAAATCGATCCACGTGAAATCAAATCTTTTATTTTGATTTTCGGTGATTTTCGGTAAATTTCAGAAATTTTTCGATAATTTTTCGGCAGTATAACGACTGCCAATTTGGCTAGCCTCTTGCACGAAAAATACAGTTTATATTTCTCAACCGGTATTTCACCACAATTTAAGACCGATAAATCACCACAAATTTCCAAACCAATCATTATAAATTGCATTTATAAATTAAATGCATAATTTAAAACATGTGGCCGAATATCCTTACATGCGGCACATGTCTCCCTTACCTGTTTGGGGTCGGCGACTGCCTCTCGAAGGTCGCGCCCGTGTTCACCTCGCCCGATTCCATCGGCTCGGTCATCGAGGGAATTTTCTGGAATTTAAATTCTAAAATTTAAAATTTTTCAACAATTATTTAAATAAATAAATTATTTAAATAATTTACTATTTTTCGAGATTTCTTACTGATTCCCGTATTTCTCGGGATTTCCCGTAAGTTTCGAATTCTCGGGAATTTTCCAAATTCTTGGAATTCCTTTTTCCTCTTTTTCTTTCTTCTTTTTTTTTCTTTTTCTTTCTTTTCCTTTTCTTTTCCTTTTCTTTCCTGGTCGGTTCAGACCAGTCAGACCGGCTCCACCCTCCTCACCACCGATTCTCCTCTGGTGGCTGGTTCTCCGGCGGTTCGGGGGCTCAGCAGCTGGCCGACGTCGAGGCGAAGCTGCCGGTGGCCTTAGCTTGGCCTGGATCGGTGGCACGACGGCGGATCTACTCGGTTTTGCCTCGGTCACTTCTCCTCCTCCGTCGGCCTTCCTCCGCCGTTCCCAGCCTCTCCGGTGGCCTCCATCCCTTTCCTTTTCTTCCGACGGTGCTTCGGCTGTGGTGGCGACGGCTGGTTTGGCCGGCAACGCCAGATCTGGTTTTCCTCTTTCTCTTTCGGTTTCGCCGGAATTTCCTTCTGTATTCTTTCCGATTTTCCTTCGCCGGTCATCCTCTTCCCTTCCTTTCTTCGCCGGCGACATCATCTCTCCCTTCCTCTCTCTTTCTTCCTCGCCGGCAGCGGTGACCGGCTGCCACTCGGGAAGCAAAATCGTGATGCTTCCCGATTCCTTTCCTTCCGTTTTGTTTCTTTGTTTCTTTTTTTTTATTTATTTATCTTATATTATATTTATAACTATATTATAAATATAATATTAATATTATATAGTATTCTACTATATAATATCATATAGATATATATTATATATCAACACATATATATTTAATATATATATCTACATACTTTTAACTTAAATTACATTTATATATTTTGATATAAATGAAATAATACTATATATATCGTATTTACAATATATATATATATATACATTTTCTTCCTCATTTTCTTATTTAATTTGGATTTCCATTTATCCAAATTAAATTTTCTTCTTTCATTATTTTCCATAATATCTCATCTTATTTTTCCGATTTAATTTTCCTTCACTCGGATTTCCACCATCCGTTTCCTTTCTCAATTCTCGAGATTTTCACTAGTATCCCGTTCTCATAATTTTTATTTATTTATTTATTTCCAATATTTATTTTCTCCAATATTTATTTCCAATAAATGGAAAATTTACGGTTATCACACAATGGCAGTGATAGGCTGACGTGAAAGGCTTTTAAAGTAATAACACCATTGCGACAAAAAGTGACGTGAAAGGCTTTTAAAGCAGTAACACCAGTGCAACCAAAAGTGAGAAAATTAAACATAAAAAAACAACAAATAGATGATGTGGCTGAATGAGAGAAGAGTCCGGGAGACAAAATTAGTATATAGCTAGATACAAACCCGCGCGATACTGTGAGTCTATTTTTATTTTGCAATTTTTAAAATAAGTAAAATTGACTATTAGAAAAAAGTTGTTGGTCATAAAAATATTTATTTTCTTCAAATTGTTTAGTACAAAAGAAAAACATGTTTACTAAGGATAGAGTTTATAAATCAAATAAAATGTCCAAAAATAATTTTTTGAGAAATTTGGATTAGCTTGGATAAAAAAAATACACAATACTTAATTTAAATAATATGACAAATAGATAATCTATTATAGAAACAAACAAATTAAGATAATGATGCAACAACAATAAAAAGCAAAAGCACCAAAATATATATACGGCATAGTGGTTCAGATAATTTAGCAAAAAAGTAAGAAAAATTAGCTAAGAATACTTTGTTCATATTATTAATCAAGTGTAAGGCTTTAAACCCATTTGTAAGCATTTTTATTTTAAGAATAATCAATTGAACGATTTATATTTACTCCAAAGTACAATATGTAAAGTAAAAGTATTTTTTTTTTGAAAAAGTTAGAGGTAAGAAAACCCTTTCATATAATAATTTTCATTCAAAAGCAACATATCTGCAAGTAGAAGAAGCAAATAGATAAAAATATAAAGCAATACCATAAAACAATAATAGAGGATTGAATTAAAAAGAGTTAAAGAGCCACGTGAAAAAACATGTTAAAAATTTAACTAAAAAAATTGTTGAGAAAAAAAAAAGAGTAAAAAAAAAATTGTTGAGGGATAAAAAAATAAATGGACAAGTGTCACATTGTAAGACCCAAATTTTATTATACTATATACCATAATTGTACATGATTGATAGTGGAAATAAATATTAAAAGTGAAATTCCACTTTCTATTATGAAAGTTATTGGAACTATAAATTATAATATGGTGTACATGAATTGAAAAGAGAATTGATTAGTGTACATGTGTTATTTTGTTGGATGGAAGTTTTAATAAGACAAAAATGCAATAAGTCAAGAAAAGAGGCTATGGACTTCACGCCACTTTGCTTCTCCTGTACAAATTGGTTTTGATAATTAATGGCAAAGTGAAGTAAGTCAAAACGTGCAGAAAATAGCTTCCCATAGTCGTTCCTTTTTGCTGCAGTTTTTATTCGATTTTTAATGCATGAAAGACGTGAAATGATGAAAGAAAACGGGATAAGGTACAGGTGGTAGGTCCTAATTGGATTAGAATGGTTATATAAGAAGGAATACATCAGGAAAAACTGACTTAGCAAACTTCATCTTCTTCGAAATCCTTCTTGCCCATTCTATTTTCACTGCAAGCTCATCTTCCGTTCTTCCTATCCTCTCGTATATGAGCTATGAAACTTCATCTTTTAGTTAGATAAACCTTTCCTCCATCGTTGAAGAGCTAAAGAATAAGCAAAGTAAAGCTAAGTGAGGCAGAAAGCACTCTATTTTTGGAAGAGCAACTCAGTTAAGGTGAGTTCCATATTTCTATGGTTCTCTTGATATTCAATGGTAGATTTCTATGTTTTACAATGTAATAAACATAGATATAGCCTTGTTTTGGTTAAATCTTGTTAGAATATATAAGAAACTAGAACAAGATATAGTCTAGAAAATAATCAAGAAGGAACAAAGAAAGTACGGGAAATGGTGTAAAAATGATGATAAATGGGTGAGCTCAGCTATCATGGGCGAGCTAAATAATATGGAGCATGGTATGATGGGCGAGGTCGCCACATGCAAGTCAAATTCATAGGCGAGCCCACCTCTGAATAAAAAGCCGTGTAGGGCGAACTCACATGCATAGCCATGGTGAGTTAATGTGTGGGTGAACTCTCACACATAAGCCATTATGAATGGTGAGTTGAAATTGTAGGCGAACTCCCATATTTAAGCCAATATATGAATGGCAAGTTGAATTGTGGGCGAGCTAGTAGGTTAGCCTCAAGTCTCACCCAAGTGATGGAAATATATAAAAAATAAAATATTAATAGTTTTAATAAATTATTTTGCAGTCGGGAATGAAGGACTCGGTAAAAGCAATCGGGAAGGCGAGCAGGAAGCTAGGCTTCGTAATACCAGGTAAGGGAGTTGTATGTGAAGTAAAATGCATGTCCTGTGTAGTAAAAATATTATGAAAATATTGAGAAATTGGTTTGGTTTATGACATGTATTTATTTGATAAATTATTTTTGATTTGAGCGAACTGGTAAAAAGGTGGGCGAGCGACCCTTGTTTTAATAAAATCCGGGCGAGCCAATTGAAGGCGATCCCTTTTATGATGTTTTGGGCGGGCCAACCTGTTTTAATAGAAATTCGGGCAAGCCACAGATAAGCGACCCCCTGTTTAACAAAATTGCTGGCGAGCCAAAGAAAATAACCAATGTTTTAATAAAAATGGGCGAGTTGACCATGGGCAATGCCATAATGGGCGAACTGACTATGGGCGAGCTGCTATGGGCGAGCCAGTTTAACTTGTTTTTAAATGCAAAGGTTGACGGGCGAACACTAGTTCACCGCAATGTGCGAACTGACCATGGGCGAGCCAGTTTAACCCGTGCCTTTCTCACACGAAAAATGGTGAGATTGCGGGCTGTTTTTACTATTTTATAAATTGAAAATATAAAACCTTTTGGAAAGCAAATCATTTTGAGAAAATGATAAAATTTATGAAATAATTCCATAAAGGTTTTTCATGAGATATAAAGTGATTTTTTGAGACTTTAGGCCCGAGTTCATGCATTACTATTCACGTAACTGAGTGACCCGCCTGGAGCGATGGCTCGGGTCGGTGGACCAGCGGGTGCACCACAGGGCGTCACAAGGCTGATTGACTCGCCAAGTCATCAGAGGTCTCGAGGTCGCCTGGCAAGTGAACCCGATGACCACCTAGAGATTATGGCCATAGATCTAGCCAAGATAGCCGTGAGGGGCGATGGCCTACGGGTGCACCCCAAAAGCGGACGACTTGTGTTCCTGGGGGAACAATGAGAGCATGATTTATTTGTTGCCTAGTCTAAACTTACTGATTTCTGTTTACTGAAAGGATCTATTGAGTCCTGTTTACTGTTTACTATATCTATTGTTTGCATACTGGGTTTGTTGTTAGGAAAAATAAATGTTTTGGGGATATAGTTTAATTTTGTACAAAGTAGCATACACTTTCCTTACTGAGCACGTTATCGCTCACTCCTTATTTTTCACTCCACAGATTATTGATTTCGGACTAAGGGAATTACCTTCCAGAGATTTGATATCGAAGGTTGTAACATCCCAAATCCACAGTATAACATAATATTAACTTATAAATCACACTTACTTACCGGTTGGGCTATCTGTGATGCTTAACAACTCCCAACACTTTAATAAGAAATAATGCTTTTATTCCTCGTACTAATATAGAAATATGAATTGTTTCATTATTTCCTTAAGATGTATATACATTCCCTTCTATTTAATGTCGTACCGTACAATTTCACTGAATATATAAAAGAAAATATTGTACCTTCGATATCGAATATCTGCTGACTCTAGCAGTCAATAATCTCTGGAAGGTAATTCTCTTAATCCAAGATCAACAATCTATGGAGTGAAAAATAAAGGGTGAGCGATAACGTGCTCAGTAAGGAAGGTGTATGCTGCTTTATACAAATAAAACTATATCCCTCAAAACGTTTATTTTTCTCAACAATAAACCCAATAGGGAAAACAATGGATATAGTGAACAGTTTTTGATAATCAAATCATTGGCTAAACAGTTTATAATATAAAATAGTAAACAGTAAATATGATTCAACAAATCCTCTCAGTAAACAGAAATCAGTAAGTTGAGACTAGACATCACCCTACGAATAAATCATGCTCTCATTGTTCCCCTTCCCCCTTCGAGAACGGAATAATTATCCCCACAGGGATACAGTAGATCTATGGCCACAATCTATGGGTGGTCCTCGGGTCCACTTGCCAGGTGACCTCGAGACCTCTGATGACTTGGCGGGTCCATCAGACTCATAAATAACAATGCATGAAACTAAGGGTCTAAAGTCTCAAAATCAAATTATATCTCATAAAGCACCTTTAAGGAATTATTTCACCAAATTCATCATTTTCTCAAAATGATTTATTTTCCAAAAAGGTTTTATATTTTCTGTTTACAAAGATATTAAAAATAGCTCATTTTTTGTATGAGAAAAATGTAATTTAAACCTGCTTGCCCATGGTCAACTCACCCATTACGGCTTGCCCATGGTCAGCTTGCCAATGCGGTGAACTAATGTTTGCCCGCCAACCTTAGCATTTCAAAACAAGTTAAATTGGCTCACCCATAACGGTTCGCCCATGGCCAGTTCACCCATTATGGCATTGCCCATAGTCAGTTCGCCCATTAAGGCCTTGCCTATGGTCAACTTGCCCATATGAGGCAATACCATGGTCAATTCGCCCAAATTTATTAAAACACAGATTTTTTTCTTTGGCTCGCCAGCAATTTTGTTAAACAGGGGGTCGCCTATCTGTGGCTCACCCGAATTTCTATTAAAACAGGGTCGCCCGCCCAAAACATCATAAAAGAGGTCGCTTTCCATTGGCTCGCCCGGATTTCAATTAAAACAGGGTCGTTCGCCCAAAACAACATAAAAGGGGTCGCCTTCCATTGGCTCGCCCGGATTTCAATTAAAACGGGGTCGTTCGCCCAAAACAACATAAAAGGGGTCTCCTTCCATTGGCTCGCCCGCCCTTTACCAGTTCGCCCAAATCAAATGATTTATCAAATAAATGCATGTCATAAACCAAAACAATTTCTCAATAATTTCATAAAATTTAACTCCACAGGACATGCATTCACTTCACACACATCTCCCTTACTTGGTCTTACGTAGCCTTGCTTCCTAATCGCCTTCCAGATCGCTTTTATCAAGTCCTTAATTCCCGGCTGCAAAATAATTTATTAAAACTATTAATATTTTCTTTTCGAATATTTCCTAAAACTATTTTCAAATATTTCCAATCACTTTGGCGAGATTTGAGACTAATCTACAACTCAGCCAATTGAGCTCACCATTCGCCCAACAAAGCTCACCATTCGTTAATTGACTTACACTTGGGAGCTTGCCCAGCATTACTCGCCATTCATTTTAGCTTATATGTGGGAGCTCGCCCAACATTCTCGCCATTCATATAATGGCTTATTTGTGGGAGCTCGCCCAATCATTCAACTCGCCATGCCTTTGTATTTGAGTTCGCCCAACACGACTTTTTATTCAATGGTGGGCTCGCCTATGGATTGAATTTGCATGTGGCGACCTTGCCCACCATACCATGCTTCATATTGTTTAGCTCGCCCATGCTAAGTGAGCTCACCCATTTATCATCATTCCCAGTATTTTCATTGATCATTCTCGATTAGTTTTCAGACTACATCTTATTCTAGTTTCTTATTTATTCTAGCAAGATTTAACTAAAACAAGGCTATATCTATGTTTATTACGTTGTAAAACATAGAAATCCACCATCAAATATCAAGAGAACCATAGAAATATGGAACTCACCTTAACTGAGTTGCACTTCCTGAAACAGAGCGCTTTTCTGCCTCCTTTAGCTTTACTTTGCTTGTTCCTTAGCTCTTCAACAGTGGAGAAAAGGTTTAGCTAACTAAGGATGAAGTTTCATAGCTCATATATGAGAGGAATGGAAGAAACGAGATGTGAGTTTGCATTAACACAGGATATGCGAGAAGGTTTTCAAAGAAGGTGCAGTTTACTTCAGTCAGTTTTTCCTCATGTATTCTTCTTATATAGCCATTCAAATCCACTCAGAACCTACCACCTGTTCTTATCCCGTTTTCTTTCATCATTTCACGTCTTTCATGCATTAAAAACTTGTAGAAAATTGCAGCAAATGGAACGACTATGGGAAGCAAATTTCTGTACGTTTGACTAAGTTTTTCTCTTCTTTTTATCACCTCCTCTCCACGCCACTTCCAGCCAGCTATTTTTGACTTTTTATCTTATCTTTTCTTCATTTGTCCAACAGCATTTATTCCCTTTTACACCTTCCATTTCGGTTCCAGCCTTGATTCTTCACATTTGTTCATGCTTCATTTAATGCTTTCATACCATAAATACTATCTTCAACCTTTTTACCAAGATTAAATCCCATCTATTTCTTGTTGCACTTTGATGTTTGTTTTTCTTTCTTTTATACACCATACTATAAGTCATAATTTCCAATAATTAAAATGAAGAGTGGAAATTTACATTCAATATTTATTTAATTTCACTAAAAGAATTTATTTCCACTATCAATCATGTACAATTATGGTATATAGTATAATAAAATTCGGGTCTTACAAAGGTACATTATTTTCTTTTATATATTCAGTAAAGTTGTACAGTACTACTTTAAATAGAAGGGAATGTATATATATCTTAAGGAAAGAATTTAATAATTTATATTTCCATATTAGTACGAGGAATAAGAGTACTAGTTCTTATTAAAGTATTAGGAGTTGTTAAGCATCACAAACAGCCCAACTGGTAAGTAAGTGTGATTTATAAGTGAATATTATGTTATAATGTGGATTTGGGATGTTACACACACTATGGGAGAGGTGGAGACAAAATTATTTTATAGTATAGATATATATACACACACACACATTTCATCCTCTCATATTGTGCTACTTTTGATTACTGTATTTCATACTTAATTAGTTCCTTCTTCTTAATTTTCCAAGTATTAATTTATCTTCTTTTTCTTCACGTAGTTTTATATTGCATGGATTATTCATTTTTCAGGTTTTTTTCCTTCTCTCCTTTGTTATAGCGAAGCCTTTTGTCATCTCTTAGAAGTATATAAAAGCAAATACAATTAAGCAAATATCACTTGATCAGTCTTTCTAAACTTGCACCTATCAGTTGCTATGTTATTCTTAGCCACATAAAATGTCCACTCTAAGAGACAAAATCGCACTAGAGCAATCTGGTCGTTGGTACAAGGCAAGATCCGTTGCAGTTGCAACACTATCTCGTCGCCTGCGTTCAGAATTGAACGAAAATGGTGGATATAGTGCAGGGTTTGTCAGGACAGAGGGTTTTGGATAATTTTTTCATTCTTTTTGCCATTCCTCAATCCTCATTAGCCCAAATAACTTTGATGGCTATTCCACGACCTTTTGGTAGCCTAATAAAAAGAACAAAATTATTACTGTAGTACATATATACGGGGTGATACCCTCTACTATTGGCCTTCCTTTTAGTCTGTGTTTGGTCCAATTCTAAGGGCATATCACCATAAATAAAAACAGTATTGCATTTTCTTTCCAACCAAACATGGCAAAACAAATGTGTTCATGGGACTGGATACTTGAGTATTGGGAATTTAGAAATTCCAATGGGATAGAATGATTAATTTAATAACAACTAAAGTTTGGCCTTCTTAAGAGAGAGTAGATCTAAGGTTCGATTTCCTTTGTATTTCCTTTGAATAAAAAAAAGAATGATGAATTTTTTTGGTATAAACCACATGTATCTTTATCTGTTTTAACGATTTGAGATTAATCTTGCTCTAGGCTTCGTTACAATTAAAGCTCCTCACCACTCCCCAAAGACGTATTTAGTGAAAGTCGAACCCGATAACTCTTTCCACAAACTCAATCTGCGTTACCAACTGAGCTACAATTCATGAGTAAAAAGAATGATGAATTTAATTCGTCACTTTTGAATGGAGTGATAATTTATATTACTGAAAAGTTAACCTAGCACCTGCACTCTCTCCAATGGCAGACCGTAAGCCATCTCAGTGGAGGCCGTGGCCCCCCAAACCTTTTGCTTATATATATAATAATATGTACATATGTGCTCGTATTTATATTAAATAAATTTAAATTAAGTTTTTAAATTTAAAAGAGTTAAAATTGCAATGATATTTAGCTATCTTACTCATTAATCATTGCTCACAAAGCATAAAATCAATTAATTTGCCATACAGATAAAGATCTTGTTTCTTTAAAAAAAATATTGCTCACAATTTTAGATAAGATTATTTACTTGATACAATTTTTTTATTTTATATTTTTGTTTATAAACTGATAAAAATTATGATTTTATAAACTTTTTTATTTTTATTAATATATAATTACTTGAATATGTATTTTATGTTAGCAAAATACAAGGATTATATCCAAATAAGATTTGAACTTTATTAAAAAATAAAAAAATCTCTAATTGTTTAATGTATGAAATTAAGATTATGAACTTTTTATTTTATTGTAATTAATTAAAACTTGACTATGTAAAATATTTAATTAAACTTTACTAGTCGAATGATTTAATTTGTAAAAAATATTTATTTGCATTAATTTGGATGGGTTAAATGACAAATATTTGACAAAGATTTTTTTTTTAATTTTGTCAATTAGACATCATTCATTTATTTTTAAGATTTAATGAATATAATCTACTAAAAATGGATATAACTAAAATGAAATAAAAGTTCATAATATTAATTTCATGTAATAAAAGATTACAAGTTTATTTACATTTTTTTGGTTAACAGTTAATTTGCATTTTTAATAAAATCTGAAAACTTATTTGAATATTAAATCTAAACCATAATGACATAATTTAAATTATATATATATATATATATATATATATATATATATATATATATATATATATATATGACCCCTCCAATATCAACTATCAAGATCCGCCACCGACTCTCTCCATATAAAAAATTTTCATGAAATCATGCTTGTTTGAACCAAAGGATCTTTCGATCTGCTTACCTTTTTCTTCTTATATATATTCAACAAAATTTCCAAAAGAACTTCATAACTTTCCTTTTTATAATTATTTCTTTAAAATTCCATTACTCACATCATTTCTGAATTCCTTCCAGACACCTTGCATTTCAGCGTTCAGTGTCCACACTCCACAGTTCATGTCACTCATCTCTTAAAAAAAAAATAAAAGAGTTGGCTCTTTTTTTCTGCATATATATTTCATTCTGTTTTTGCATGAAGTGTTCATCTGCTTGCTATATCATCTGCTTGCATTATAGTATTATAGTTCCACGTGAGAAATACCAAGTCGCTACAAAGTAATTAATATCAACCTTAACTTCTTACGATTCAGCATTTTCAGATTGAATTTATTTAGATGAGTTGTCAGTTCATTGAGAAAAGGAAACTTGGTGTTGTTTCTATTTTCACAAAAACTTGCTGCAATAGTTTATTATTCACTTTTCAGTTTTTTTGCTTCTTTCTCTGTATTTGATATAGCAAAGCTTTTGTCATGTTAATATTTCCAGAGTTTTAACTTTGGTACCCCATACAATAGGAAGTAGATAGCCATGAGTACTATTGATGATGTTGGGGTGTTGCCAGCGAGGCTTGAGGTTTGTGCTTAATATATATATATATATATATATATATATATATATATATATATATATATAATATTATATATATATATTTAATTGGTAGCATCTTCCTCTTGATTCGATGCATGTGATATTAACTCAGTTTTCTGTGAAAATTAATCAGGGAAAATCTATTGCGATGGTGGTTTGTTGGATTCTTGGACTTGGATCTCGTCTCCTGGAATAGCATGGTGACAATTGGAGACTATTATAACAATTTGTTCCCGGTATGTAACCTTACTGTTTCATATTTGATGTTGAAGCAAGATTAATCCGAATATCTTATGCCACAGCAAAGAAATACTTGCAGACTAGAGTATTCTGTTAATTACCCGACTTCAAGGACAAGCATTTGTTCCTCCATATCTCTTGACCACCAGCCTAAGAATCGGATGTCACTGTCATAGTAATATATCTTATCAGAATCTAATGAAAAAAGGGTTTCTAAAATCAATTAGTGACGATGTTTTCCCTTTTGTTTGAAGAACTACCGACCCTCAAGGGTGCTAACCCTCGTCTATCAACCATTTGCACTTGGAAGTTGAAACAATGGCGATACTGGCATACAACGAATCAAAGATTAATACTAGACGGCGGAACATAATTGGATAATTGCTTTTCTTTGCAACTACTTTCATGCTCATAGTGGTAACTGCACCTATATTTCGTAACTGTACCTTATGGTTGCTTAATTTTCCAAGTAATGCATATAACCTCTATTTTGCCATCACTTTGTGGACAGTTGGATTTAGCCTCATCAGGGAGAGGAGGAATTGGACCTTTTATTGCTATATGTGCAATTGTTGGTTCTTTTGGAGTTGCAGATGCCCATGTTCAAGGCGGAATGATTGGAGATTTATCCTTCATGCTCCCTGAATTTATCCAGGTCTGTTTTCTTTGACTTCTTTAATTCCTTCTGGCAACTTCTCACTTTTGTCCTAAAGTTTTCAGCATCCAACTTAATCCTTAAACGAGTTGGTTTTCTGGTTTAGTCCTTCCTTGCTGGTTTGGCTGCATCTGGGGCCTTAACCTCTATTCTGAGGCTCATCACAAAAGCAGCCTTCGAAAAGTCTGACGATGGCCTCGTAAAGGGGCAGGTATGTGGCTTTCTCTTACTATCAAAACAAACATTGCAATGGCCATCTTCTGATGCTAAACAGTAAAAAAAAAATCAAGGATTTTCAGCTTTTTATTGATTTTTTTCTTTTTGCAGTATTGTTTCTGGCAATTTCTACTTTCTTTGAGTTTCTTTGCGTTCTGCTGTATGCATTTATCTTTCCCAAACTGCCAATAGTGAAGTACTTCCGCTCAAAGGCAGCCTCAGAAGGATCAGAAACTGTAAAAGCTGATCTTGCAGCAGCTGGAATCCAAACGAAAGAAGACCAAGAAGTATTGCAACTTTCTTCTAATTAATGTTTCTGAAACTTTTTTGACATTCCATAAACTAACAGATTTGGCATTTTCACAGGATAAAGACAATGCTAAATAGAATGAAAGACTGAGCAACAAACAATTTTCTTTCAGAATATAGATTATGGCCCTTAACCTTTTTCTGATATACACCTTGACATTTTCAATTTTCCCCGGTTTTGTAATAACCGAAATGTTTTGCAAAACTTAAAATAAATGTTGAAATATATATGTATAAGAATATAATATTAACACTAAACTATATATATAAATAACAAATGAATAAAACATAAAAACAAATATATTAGTTATTGCACGTGACAGTAGGTGTGCAAAACCAATATATATATATATATATATATGAGATGAAATGACTAAGTGTGTAAAATATTTAATTTAGGTAGTGGCTTCTCGAGGAAGCCAAAATTTCCAACAACCCCCACTCACACTCCATCTCTCGGCTGAAGGAAATTGAGAAGGAAAGGAAAGAGAAAAGAGTGGACAAAGGAGAGGTAGCCAAATCTGATGAGTTGTAGCAGTGAAGAGGAGAAAACAGATTGGAAAGGAAAGGAGAGGGGCGACGAGAGTGAAAGAAAAATTGGAGAGATTGGAGCTTTGGCTCTCGACAGAAACAGAAACAAGGAAAGGAAGGGGCTGTTCAACAATTTGGGAAAGGAAAAGGAAAGCTTACAAGATTCTTGGTTTTGAAAGTCTTCAAAGGAGGGATTAATTGGAAAATGAACAGCAGAAACGTGGGAAAAGGGGACTGAACCGAGAACAGGGGAGCAGAAGCACAGGAGACTCACGGCTGGATTTTTGGGCAGGGGTGTAATGGCTGATCCGTGGCACTTGGCTGGAAGTTTAAGGTCTTTTTAGTTAGGAAAACAGAGCGTTGACAGGGGCTGTTGGTCTCCATTTGCTGGGTATTCAAAATAGCAACTCTAAGGATCGAAACCCAGAGAGAGAGATTCAAGAAAGAGACAGTAAACAAGAGGAAAGAAGAGGGATCCCGACAGTGGTAAGGGTAAGAGTTAATATTAAATTATGCTTTTAAATAATAGATGTAGAGTGATGAGTAAAGGTAAATATTTTTGGATGTAGGTTTAAGTGATAATTGAAAATTCAAGAAGGATAAAGCCAAAAGGAAAATTTTGGCAACCAAAGAAGAAGTTTTAAGGTAATGATCTTATGAAAGAAGTTAGACTATAAAATTTCCTAAGTGAATAAATAATATAAATTTTTATATTTTGTGTGCTTTAATGTAGGAGGAAATTTTATGAGATAGATGATGATGTTCAATACCCTAAGCTAAAGGCTAAAGTAAAGAAAATCAAAGAAGCATTAGAAAGTTCAAGGTGTACAAGGGTGCGACACCAACATTAGTGTGGTACACATTAGGTAAGGGAATATACGGTAAATGCCTGTCAGTCTATTATGCTTATGCATGTTTAAATTAATGTTATTTAATATTTATGGATTAAATGCATTTTTGGTTAATTGTCCAAATACGTTGGATTGAATTTTAAATGCATAATGTTTTGGATTTGGACTTGGATTCGGATTTGGATTTGGATGTGTATTGAAAATTGGTGTATTGAAGATATATTGCTTGATTGAGTTTTCTACAGGTATCTGATTTGTGGTTATGATGCTGGGTAGTGTTCTACCTATGCCGTTATAATGCCGAAATTTCGTTAGAAATTGTCTAAATAAGTTTCTTGATATTAAATTGGATTTATTAAATGCCTTTAAAACCTCATGCATATTAATCACTGCTATTTGTTATCGAGACTTCGTACGATTAGATTTTTAAAACTATAAGTACGTGGAACGGTTTATGCCTTTAGTACTCAACCTATTTTGTAAGATATATTTCCAAACGAGTTTTGACTCATGATACATGTGATGATGTATAATGCCTGTGTGGCATTTGGAAATGCCTGTGTGGCATTTGGAGATGCCTGTGCGGCACTCGCCTGTGTGGCGTTTTATTATGCCTGTGTGGCATTCAGTAAGCCTGTGTGGCATTGAGGCGCCGTATACGTAATTGCGTCATGGATCCCGCCTGTGTGGCAAATGGGTAGCGGTAATTACGTATGATTGTCCGACAACTAGTCGTGACTTGTACCTCAGCTACCAGATGATCACTGGTGCTGGGATGATTCATGATCATGGATAGAGCCCTGGCATGGGACACCGACCACTGCTAGCTACAGTGGATGCTTTCATAGAAAGCTTCTTGGTTATATTTCCAAAGATTCCTGTTACGTTACCGAATCTCCTAATGTTCGTCTCATGTAAATGTTTTTAAATGTATATTTCGATACTGTTACAAAGACGAGCGAATGTATCATTTCTACTACTACTATATATATCTTGATTCGGTGAATGCTTGAGTACTAAATTGTTTTGATATTACTTGGCATAACATTTTATAGCTTATAAACTATGGTTTATCAATTTTGGTATTATTTCCAAATAAACATCTTTGAGCATGAGTTTTGGGCACGTTCATTCACGCATGCACATGCATCTAACATAGTAGAAACCTAACATCGTTTAGCGTATGCTTTCTTACTGGGCTTTCCCCAAAGCTCACCCCCTTCCATCTCAGATTATTTCAGGTAGACTCGGCACGAGCGTGGTGCACGGAGAGTCTTTTTGTTGAGTAGCTGAAAGTTGTATTTTGAAAGAAGGTATAATCTTTGTTCTTTTGTTTATATCCCAGGCTAAATTCTTTTGTGCACACAATGTATAGGATTTGGGATGTAAGAACTAGGAGATATCAAATCTGTAAACCTACTGTGTTATGTAGTTAAGTTGAATTTTCGATATTTAATTATATATGAGATCCATGGATGCTAAGTATTTTAGAAGTTATACTGAGATTTGGAAATTGCTATAGGTTGAACGATGTTGTACTTAGTATGAGGATGGATACTGAAATGAAATAGGGACAGAAGTTTTTCAGTGTCGTTTTTGACACGTCTTACGAGAAGACTATAATGGGACCTTAGACAACTAGTCTTAAATAACTATAGGAGTGGGATTCTACTCATTAGGTTTTAGCTACACTGAGCGAGAGACAAACATAGGAAGTGAAAGAAAAAGTTAGCCCGAAAATCCGGCTTCCGAGGGCGTTACAGAATGGTATCAGAGCCAGGTTTGTCTAGCCTCGTGTCAGTGTAGATAGACTAGAACTAGTCTTACATCCCATGTAACTGTGTGCGTCTGGATATAAACTGCGAACGATGCTTTGACACGATGTTACCGTGTGTTTTTCGAATAGAGTACTAAACATATTTATCCTATTTAGGTATACCCGAAATGAAAGGACGATATAAAAGCGTGAGGAAAGTTGGGAGGAGACGAGAGGAGCAGGCTCCCGAAACACCGATTCCCAAGCCACCGCCACCTCCTCCTCCTCAGCCAGAAAATGATGGAGATCGTATTGCTCGGGTTGAAAGGAACTTAGACACCATGTCCCGAAACATGGATGCCATGTCTACCATGTTCACTCAGTTCATGGCGAGGTTTAATCAGGATCAGGTGGTGCCACCCTTGGCCCCAACAGTACCGCCACGTCCTCTATCAGCTGTACCTCCTCAAGCACCTCCGCCACCACCATCGAGCACTCAAGCACCTCCGCCACCACAAGTGGGTACTCCACGACCACAATCTGAGCCTCCACAACCACCAGCATCATCTTCTTCTACTGGGGACATAGTTAAGAAGAATATGGAGCTCCTCAAACAGTTTCAGAAAATGAATCCCCCGGTATTTAAGGGAGTAAGGGATCCAGTGCAAGCAGAGGAATGGGTCCTACAAATGGAGAAGTCATTCAAGTTTATGGGCTGTAGTAGTACAGAAAGGGTGTCCTTAGCCGCTTTTATGTTACAATCGGATGCTGAACATTGGTGGACATCCACTGAGAAAATATTGAGTGCGCAACACTCGGAGATTACATGGGAAGTCTTCCTACAGTACTTCCAAAATCAGTATATTCCCGAGACAGCCCAAAGGAAGACGCAAACAGAATTTTTGAGCTTGACTCAAGGGAGTATGACGGTGGACCAATATGAGGCCAAGTTCACGGCCCTCTCTCGGTATGATGTTGATATCTCCCGTAATGAGACTAAGAAGACTCTAAAGTTTATTACGGGATTGAGACCGTCCATTCGGAGTCGATTGGCAGTATTGGACATCACTACTTACCCGGAAGCCCTAAGAAAGGCCCAACTAGCGGAGCATGACATAGAACTCACACAGAATGAGTATGGCTCCAAGGGTAAGGACCATGGAAGGAGTCAAGGGAAGAGACCAGACATGGGGAGACATAAGCCTAATCAAA
Source organism: Heritiera littoralis (assembly GCA_031772115.1). Taxonomy (NCBI): domain Eukaryota; kingdom Viridiplantae; phylum Streptophyta; class Magnoliopsida; order Malvales; family Malvaceae; genus Heritiera; species Heritiera littoralis. Next base: position 128,259 of record JAPDPK010000099.1, on the reverse strand, counting down.
CTCCTTTCAAGAGACAGAGGTTTTATGACACTCGACATCAGCCTACGAAATCCACACCATTCCATGCTACACCAAAATCTCAGACTTGTGGGATATGTGGTAGATTTCATGGGAATAAGCCTTGTCACATGTCAACTCAGGCTTGTTTTCACTGTGGAAAGTATGGGCATTGGAAGAAGGATTGCCCAACACTCACTACTCCATCTCCGACTCCTCCAAAACAAGTTGAAGGGCAAGGTAGTCAACAAAAGACGGCCACGGAGAAGGGGAAGAAACCAATGACACAAGGGCGAGTCTTTGCCTTAGACCAGGAAGCAGCTGACGCTTCCACCAATGTGATCAAGGGTAAACTTCTCATCCATGACTTAGAAGCATTCGTTTTAATTGATTCAGGTTCCACACATTCATTCATATCACCTGCATTTGCTAAGAGACTACATATAGAGCCTGAACACTTAGACTACGTATTGTGTGTTAGTACTCCTATGAAAGAGTCACAAACAACCGACCTAGTATATAAGAATTGTAAAGTTAAGGTGGGAGATAGGAATTTAATAGTAGACTTAATCATGTTGAACATGTTAGACTTTGATGTTATTTTAGGCATGGATTGGTTGACAGCTAACCGTGCCAATGTAGACTGCTATAAAAAGATTGTAACCTTCTCCCTACCTGAACCACTTGTAATACATTTTGGAGGTAAGAAATGAAATATAATTAATATCTTTTGTGAATCTTACTTGTGGAAATGTTATTCTTGTGAAGGCTATTTAGCATTCGTTGGAGATGTGAATAAGGACCATCCGACATTGTCTGCAATTCCCATTGTGAGAGACTTTCCAGATGTCTTTCCGGATGACCTACCAGGGTTACCCCCAGAAAGAGAAACTGAGTTCGCCATTGACCTTTTTCCCGGCACTCAGTCAATCTCCAAGCCTCCGTATAGAATGGCGTTGGTAGAGTTAGAGGAGTTGAAGACTCAGCTTCAGGAACTTTTAGACAAGGGGTTTATACGCCCCAGTGTGTCTCCGTGGGGCGCTCCGGTACTATTTGTGAAGAAGAAGGATGGGAGTATGAGGTTATGTGTGGATTACCGGCTATTAAACAAGGCCACTATAAAGAACAAGTACCCGCTACCTAGAATAGATGACTTATTTGATCAGTTGCGAGGTGCAGAGGTATTTTCTAAGATTGACTTAAGATCGGGATACCATCAGTTGAGGATTAGAAGTCAAGATATCCCGAAAACAGCCTTTAGAACACGTTACGGCCACTATGAATTCTTAGTGATGCCGTTTGGTTTGACAAACGCACCCGCAGCATTTATGAGTTTGATGAATGAAGTATTTAAGCCGTTTTTGGACAAGTTTGTGATAGTGTTCATCGACGACATCCTAGTGTATTCCAAGTCTCATGATGAGCATGCTCAACACTTACAGATTGTTTTGCAGACACTTAGAGAAAAGAAGTTATATGCCAAGTTTAGTAAGTGTGAGTTTTGGCTCGAACAGATTTCCTTCTTGGGTCATATTGTAACAAAGGATGGAGTATCTGTAGATCCGTCCAAGGTTGAGGCCGTGGTTAATTGGGAAAGGCCAAAGACCGTCACAGAGATCCGAAGTTTCTTGGGCCTAGCGGGGTACTATAGGAGATTTGTTGAAGGATTTTCTAAGATAGCAGCTCCTTTAACACGCCTTACACGCAAGGAAGTCAAGTTCCAATGGACTGATGCGTGTGAGCGTAGTTTTCAGGAGTTGAAGCAGAAGTTGACCACAGCACCAGTCCTAGTTATCCCGAGTGGATCGGGAGGTTTTACGGTGTATAGTGATGCATCCATTCAGGGTCTAGGGTGTGTGCTAATGCAAAATGGCAAAGTAGTAGCTTATGGTTCTAGACAGCTTAAGGACCATGAAAAGAATTACCCTACTCATGATCTTGAGTTGGCGGCCATAGTGTTTGCATTGAAGATTTGGCGCCACTATCTTTATGGAGAAAAGTTTCAAATATTCACAGATCATAAGAGTCTCAAATACTTGTTCTCTCAAAAGGAGTTAAACATGAGACAACGGAGATGGATGGAATTGTTGAAAGACTATGATTGTGAGATCTTGTATCATCCCGGTAAGGCGAACAAGGTGGCTGATGCTTTAAGTCGGAAGAGCATGGGCTTGGTTTCATACATGATGGTCAAGGAATGGGATTTGATGAAACAGTTTTCCGAGCTGAGTGTGAGTGTAAAGCCTTCTGAAGGTATTCTAATTGCTAGTCTAAGAATCGAACCGAGTATAGTGGAGCAGCTCAGACGAGTACAGAGAGAAGATTCTAGATTAGTAGAGATGGTTAATCAAGCTGAACAAAATGAAAATTCGGAGTATAAAGTAGGCGAAGATGGACTACTAAGGTTTAGAGGCCGAATATGTGTCCCTAGTGATGATAACTTGAAGAAGCAGATTTTGGATGAAGCTCACAGTTCTAAGTATACCATGCATCCGGGGAGTACAAAGATGTATCGAAATTTATGCCGAGTGTATTGGTGGTCAGGGATGAAGAAAGATATAGCTGAGTTTGTATCCAGGTGCTTAGTTTGTCAACAAGTGAAGGTTGAACACCAAAGGCCAGCAGGATTACTCAAGCCTTTGGAAATTCCAACATGGAAGTGGGAACATGTCACCATGGATTTCATCATGGGATTGCCGAGAACTAGAAGGAATCATGATGCAATTTGGGTGATAGTAGATCGATTAACTAAGTCGGCCCATTTTCTTGCCATGAAATCTACTGATCCCTTAAGTGCATTGGCAAACCTTTATGTGAGAGAAATAGTTCGATTACATGGCGTCCCAGCAAGTATTACTTCAGATAGAGACTCAAGATTTACGTCTCGGTTTTGGGAACACTTTCAAGAAGCTTTGGGGTCACAACTCAATTTCAGTACCGCCTTCCATCCTCAGACTGATGGACAATCTGAGAGGACTATACAGACCTTGGAAGATATGTTGAGGGCATGTACTATTGATTTTAAAGGCTCATGGGATGACCACTTACCCTTAGCCGAATTTGCTTACAACAATAGTTACCATGCTAGTATTGGAATGGCACCATATGAGGCATTGTATGGACGGAGATGTCGATCTCCAATCGGCTGGGAAGAAGTGGGTGATAGAAAGTTGTTTACTCCTGAGCTTGTTGAGCGAGCTTCAGAAGATGTTAGATTGATATGTGAGAGACTCCGAACAGCTCAAAGCCGACAAAAGAGTTACGCGGACACTAGGAGGAGAGAATTGGAATTTGAAGTAGGGGATAGTGTCTTCTTGAAGGTCTCTCCATCGAAGGGTATCATGAGGTTTGGCACGAAAGGAAAGTTAAGTCCTCGATTTATTGGTCCATTCGAGATTTTAGAGAGGGTTGGAGACGTTGCATATCGATTAGCCTTACCGCCACAGCTATCGAGTGTGCATAATGTCTTTCACATATCCATGTTAAGGAAATACTATCAGGATCCCTCTCACGTGGTAGCATATGAACCACTTGAGATTAGAGAGGACTTAAGTTATGTAGAGAGGCCATTCAGAATTGTAGATAAAAAGGAGAAGGTGTTGAGATCAAAGACTATTCCTCTGGTAAAAGTTCTATGGCAGCACCACTCATCTGAAGAAGCTACTTGGGAACTTGAGAGCTTAATGAAGGAGAAGTACCCACACCTATTCCAACCCGACATGAAAAATTTGGAGGACCAAATTTCTTAAGGTGGGTAGAATGTAATAACCGAAATGTTTTGCAAAACTTAAAATAAATGTTGAAATATATATGTATATGAATATAATATTAACACTAAACTATATATATAAATAACAAATGAATAAAACATAAAAACAAATATATTAGTTATTGCACGTGACAGTAGGTGTGCAAAACCAATATATATATATATAATATGAGATGAAATGACTAAGTGTGTAAAATATTTAATTTAGGTAGTGGCTTCTCGAGGAAGCCAAAATTTCCAACAACCCCCACTCACACTCCATCTCTCGGCTGAAGGAAATTGAGAAGGAAAGGAAAGAGAAAAGAGTGGACAAAGGAGAGGTAGCCAAATCTGATGAGTTGTAGCAGTGAAGAGGAGAAAACAGATTGGAAAGGAAAGGAGAGGGGCGACGAGAGTGAAAGAAAAATTGGAGAGATTGGAGCTTTGGCTCTCGACAGAAACAGAAACAAGGAAAGGAAGGGGCTGTTCAACAATTTGGGAAAGGAAAAGGAAAGCTTACAAGATTCTTGGTTTTGAAAGTCTTCAAAGGAGGGATTAATTGGAAAATGAACAGCAGAAACGTGGGAAAAGGGGACTGAACCGAGAACAGGGGAGCAGAAGCACAGGAGACTCACGGCTGGATTTTTGGGCAGGGGTGTAATGGCTGATCCGTGGCACTTGGCTGGAAGTTTAAGGTCTTTTTAGTTAGGAAAACAGAGCGTTGACAGGGGCTGTTGGTCTCCATTTGCTGGGTATTCAAAATAGCAACTCTAAGGATCGAAACCCAGAGAGAGAGATTCAAGAAAGAGACAGTAAACAAGAGGAAAGAAGAGGGATCCCGACAGTGGTAAGGGTAAGAGTTAATATTAAATTATGCTTTTAAATAATAGATGTAGAGTGATGAGTAAAGGTAAATATTTTTGGATGTAGGTTTAAGTGATAATTGAAAATTCAAGAAGGATAAAGCCAAAAGGAAAATTTTGGCAACCAAAGAAGAAGTTTTAAGGTAATGATCTTATGAAAGAAGTTAGACTATAAAATTTCCTAAGTGAATAAATAATATAAATTTTTATATTTTGTGTGCTTTAATGTAGGAGGAAATTTTATGAGATAGATGATGATGTTCAATACCCTAAGCTAAAGGCTAAAGTAAAGAAAATCAAAGAAGCATTAGAAAGTTCAAGGTGTACAAGGGTGCGACACCAACATTAGTGTGGTACACATTAGGTAAGGGAATATACGGTAAATGCCTGTCAGTCTATTATGCTTATGCATGTTTAAATTAATGTTATTTAATATTTATGGATTAAATGCATTTTTGGTTAATTGTCCAAATACGTTGGATTGAATTTTAAATGCATAATGTTTTGGATTTGGACTTGGATTCGGATTTGGATTTGGATGTGTATTGAAAATTGGTGTATTGAAGATATATTGCTTGATTGAGTTTTCTACAGGTATCTGATTTGTGGTTATGATGCTGGGTAGTGTTCTACCTATGCCGTTATAATGCCGAAATTTCGTTAGAAATTGTCTAAATAAGTTTCTTGATATTAAATTGGATTTATTAAATGCCTTTAAAACCTCATGCATATTAATCACTGCTATTTGTTATCGAGACTTCGTACGATTAGATTTTTAAAACTATAAGTACGTGGAACGGTTTATGCCTTTAGTACTCAACCTATTTTGTAAGATATATTTCCAAACGAGTTTTGACTCATGATACATGTGATGATGTATAATGCCTGTGTGGCATTTGGAAATGCCTGTGTGGCATTTGGAGATGCCTGTGCGGCACTCGCCTGTGTGGCGTTTTATTATGCCTGTGTGGCATTCAGTAAGCCTGTGTGGCATTGAGGCGCCGTATACGTAATTGCGTCATGGATCCCGCCTGTGTGGCAAATGGGTAGCGGTAATTACGTATGATTGTCCGACAACTAGTCGTGACTTGTACCTCAGCTACCAGATGATCACTGGTGCTGGGATGATTCATGATCATGGATAGAGCCCTGGCATGGGACACCGACCACTGCTAGCTACAGTGGATGCTTTCATAGAAAGCTTCTTGGTTATATTTCCAAAGATTCCTGTTACGTTACCGAATCTCCTAATGTTCGTCTCATGTAAATGTTTTTAAATGTATATTTCGATACTGTTACAAAGACGAGCGAATGTATCATTTCTACTACTACTATATATATCTTGATTCGGTGAATGCTTGAGTACTAAATTGTTTTGATATTACTTGGCATAACATTTTATAGCTTATAAACTATGGTTTATCAATTTTGGTATTATTTCCAAATAAACATCTTTGAGCATGAGTTTTGGGCACGTTCATTCACGCATGCACATGCATCTAACATAGTAGAAACCTAACATCGTTTAGCGTATGCTTTCTTACTGGGCTTTCCCCAAAGCTCACCCCCTTCCATCTCAGATTATTTCAGGTAGACTCGGCACGAGCGTGGTGCACGGAGAGTCTTTTTGTTGAGTAGCTGAAAGTTGTATTTTGAAAGAAGGTATAATCTTTGTTCTTTTGTTTATATCCCAGGCTAAATTCTTTTGTGCACACAATGTATAGGATTTGGGATGTAAGAACTAGGAGATATCAAATCTGTAAACCTACTGTGTTATGTAGTTAAGTTGAATTTTCGATATTTAATTATATATGAGATCCATGGATGCTAAGTATTTTAGAAGTTATACTGAGATTTGGAAATTGCTATAGGTTGAACGATGTTGTACTTAGTATGAGGATGGATACTGAAATGAAATAGGGACAGAAGTTTTTCAGTGTCGTTTTTGACACGTCTTACGAGAAGACTATAATGGGACCTTAGACAACTAGTCTTAAATAACTATAGGAGTGGGATTCTACTCATTAGGTTTTAGCTACACTGAGCGAGAGACAAACATAGGAAGTGAAAGAAAAAGTTAGCCCGAAAATCCGGCTTCCGAGGGCGTTACAGGTTTCTTATTTGAGGACACTGGTGAACACAAGTTGGGTTCATGGTAAGTATTCCAATGCAGCAATGCCCCATTGAACTGAGTCTTTACCACATCATTCCCATCAGTTTGAAAGTTCATACATAACTACCATTACTAATAGATATATGTACCAGGAGTTTCGGTGCCAGTTATATTGAATACTTGTAGGCCTTAAAGGTGTAAGATCCGATTTTTACACTACTGTAGAGTCTAAATTCATAAAATTGATAATGGAAATTAAATAAATAATGAATGTTAATTTCCAAAAAGATGAAAGCTCCTTCGGCGGGCGCGTACCATAAAGAAACGGCTCGCCGATTGGCGAGTAAAGTATGTGTGATCATCAATGCTGATGGCGAGTTGGACGAGAGTGTGGTCGCACAGGCGTGTTCGCCAACTTGTGAGATGAATCAGGGCATGGTTGGCGAGTTGAGCCATGCCAGGTGATGGCCCGAAAAGGGCGAGAACTTGTGATCGCCACACAGAGGACAAGGAGTAGCCCCATGGCTGGCGAACTGATTTAGTGTGGCGAGTCGATTGTTTTCCTTATTTGTTTGGTGAGTAGTTTAGTTCGCCAACTTCGTGGATAAGTGATGGCCGCTTGTGGCGAGGACTTGGAAACGCCAATGCATTTGGCGAGTAAAGTGGTCGTCCAGATAGATGGGAAAATGAAAACAGAATTCAACCTAACAGCCAAAATTGACTTGCAAGTGATACGGTTGAAGACAATTAATGGTGAAGAGGTTGAAGTCAGTAAGGAATTTACCTGATTGGTTGAGGAAGTAAACAAAGGCTGCAGTAGAAGAAAAAGCCGTGTGAAAGGGAGACTTCCACGCCACTTTGTGCTTCAGTTTTCTTCATGCATTAAAGGCATGAAGGACGTGAACAATGATGAAGGAAACAGGATAAGGGCCAGGCGGTGGCTATTGATTGGCTGAGAATGTTTATATAAGCAGAGACAATTGATGAAAAACAAGTTAGCCAATTTCAGTTTCTTCACGAGAGGCATTTCTCTGTTTCTTCCATTTCTCTGCCATGTTTGATCTACTGAGTTTCACTCTTCAGTTGGCTAAACCAGTAAACATGCTTATAAAACCTTTCTTTCTTAGCCTGGTGAGCTGAAGGAATAAGCAAATAGAGGCCAACATGAGACAGAAAAACAACGTGTTTTGGAAGTGCAGTTGGTTGAGGTGAGTTTCATATTTTCTGAGGTGTTCTTGATGTTCACTGATAGATTTCTATGATTTATGCAGTAATAAACATAGATACAGTCTTGGTTTTTGTTAGATCCTTGGAAAATAAGAAAACAAGGAAAATTATGGAATAGGTGACGACAAGGGCGACTACAGTGATCGCCCAAGTTGAAAATAGTAATCGCCAATGAGGCGAATAGATAATAAGTACTCGCCAAGGTAATTTTGTGGGCGAGAACGCCCAATTCTAGTGAAGTGAATGACGGGCGAGCTCTAATGCGAAGGCATTGGGCGAGAAGGATTGTGGGTGAACTTCCACAGTTAGCCAATGAAGGCTTCGTGAGTAATGGCGGGCGAACTAATTGGGAATCTGATTGGGCGAGTAGTTATTTGATTTATTCTCGCCAAGTGATATATAAAGAAAATATTAATGAAATTTATATATAATTTGCAGCCGATAATTGGGAATAGCTATGGGCGAACAGAGTGCCGGGCGAAGCAAGACTTCGTTGAACAAGGTAAGGGAAGTGTGTGTGAAGTGATGCATGTCCTGTGGAGTAAATTTTATGAAAACATTAAGTTAAATGTTTTGTTTTCTGACATGCATGATTTTAAGAAGTTAATTGATAATTGTTTGATCGTGGGCGAGCTTATAGCCGCCTTTTGCTGTTTTGTTGGGTGAAATGATACAGGGCGGGCGAGCGCTTTGTATGTTTTATGTTGGGCACGCCCTTTGTGATTTATGTTGGGTGAATTGGTATTGGCGGGCGAACCAATCCCTTTTATACGTTTTAAACTCATTTCTATTTATAAAGGGCGGGCGAACTTTCTTAATAGAAAGCTATAAGTTAAGCCAAATGGCGAGCTCTCTTTTATGAGAACTGGGCGAGTGCCCTTGTTTTAAAGAGAAATCCGGGTAAAGCCGTAGTCGGGCGAACCTTTTTTTTAAGATGTTGGGCGGGCGGCCCTTGTTTTAAACTGAAGGCGGGCGAACTGATATCAACGAGATTTCTGTTTTGAAAAGCTAAGTGGCGGGCGAATACTAATTCACCGTCTTATCGAGTTGATTCTGGGCGAGCCACAGAGGGCAAGCCAGTTTTGCTTCAGATTTTAAAAACAAAGAGGGCGGGCGAACACATGTTCTCCGCCACTGCGAGCTGCCATGGGCAAGCCATATCGGGCGAGCTGACCATGGGCGAGCAGGTTTTTAAAACTTGAGATTATGGGCTGTTTTGGTGTTTTATTGTTTTATAAGAAATCAAATCATTTTGTGGAAATGATATATGAGATATAAAAGTTGATTTTGAGACTTTAGGCCCTGAGTTCATGCGTTGCTAGTGCGTGACCTACCTGGGGCGGTGGCTCGGTCAATGGACCAATGAGTGCACCTCAGGGCGTCACAGGGCTGATGGACCTGCCAAGTCATCAGCGGTCTCGAGGTCACTTGGCAAGTGGACCCGAGGACCCCTTTAGATTATGGCCATAGATCTGAGATAGCCGTGAGGGGCGATGGCCTACGGGTGCACCCCAAAAGCGGCAGGTTTCGTTCTCCCAAGGTGGAGGGAGAAACGATGATAGCATGATTTATTTGTTGCCTAGTCTCAACTTATCAGTTTCTATTTACTATGAGGATTATTGAAATCCTCGATAGTGTTTACTACATTTTAAAGTAAACTGTTAGTCGGTGTTTTGAATGGTGTTTTAAGAGAGTTGTTTACTATATATCCATTTTCTTTTCTACTGGGTTATTATTAAGAAAAGAACAAATGAATAGTGATATATAGTTTTGCTTTATTTAAAGCAGCATATGTTTCCTTTACTGAGCGTATGAATCGCTCACCCCTTTGTTTTAACTCCACAGATAAGAAGTACGCGGAGTTGAGAGAATTAGCTCTCAGATGGGTATAGCTATGCTTAAAGCACTAAGGCATGGCACATTAAACGTGACAGGTACAGTCTTTTCTCTTTTACATTTCAGACATATGTATACAGTACTACCTTAATGAAATAAAGGATTATAGGGGATGTCAGATGTAAGGAATAATGAAAAAAAAAAGAAATATCATATTCCATAATTAATAGATAAATGTTTATCATTTATCACTATTACTGTTGAATGTTAATGGCATCGCAGACAGCCCAACCGGTATAGTTGTATGGAAATACGTGAAAAATGTGGTAACGGGATGTTACAGATTTAATGGTATCAGAGCTTGGGTTGGTCTGATGTCTGTTGATGCCTTTAGCATGGGAAGTGTTGAGAAAGGTTAACATCCCCTGTAGTACTGTATAGTCTGAATGTATAGAGGAGTCGAATGACTGTGAAATGAATTAAGTGGTGAAATATGATGAAAGTCGATTAATTAGGGGTTACTAATAGAGATAGTAATCCGGAAATTTTGCATGAGATAGGCGATCTTATCATCATTATGTCGGGTCTATTCGATAAAGTACAGTGAGGAACTCGGTGAGGGCCCCACCAGGACTTCTCTGTCCATATCGAATTAAGATCCTGAAAATGATGATATTGAGATGAAAAGGGGTAATATTAGCATATAAGTTCTAAGATCGCGTGTTTGGAGTTATACTGATGAGAGAGAGAATTAAAGGGGAATTTATGAATATACTCCTATATTGACAGGTTTTCTTTCGAAGTTATAAGGGATTGAATGGATTTAAAATACAAATTGATGGTGAAATAGTATGAGTATTTGATTGTATAAAGGAGGATTTCTACTATAGACCCCACTGATATATTGATAAGTAAGGCGACCCAGAGTATAAGTTATGTGAGGTCGCAAGATAGTCATACTTGTTGTGGATTTTGGGGTTTGAATTTAAAGTGAATTCGGTGAGAAATGATGTAAACTGGTTATATATACTCCTTATGTTTTAGGAGAATGGATATTAGTAGTAACTTGACATTTGAGGAAGTCAAGTGTTTAAGTCTGTGGATGAGAAAGAAAACCTTGAGATGAGCGAACTCGAGCACGGTTGGAAGAACCGGGCAATTGAGGTGATCGCCAAAGAGGATAGTATGGATGAGTAGCGATGTCACAGCAATCGTTGTCGATGGGCCCAAAAAGGGGGTTGCCATGGCCGGTTGGGCTGGTCCGTTACGATATCCATAGAACCGTGGTATTATAAGATTTATGAGAAATACTCGATGGGCGAGAACTACATTGGGATATCTCGCCAATGGGCGTGCAAATGTATGATCGCCAACGGTGTGGGCGAGTTAGATGATGGCGAGAACTAACACTAGTCCGCCTATATATCATGAATTGCTAAAAAGGGGCAAGGATACTGATCACCCAAATAATTTTAGTGATGATCGCCCAAAGAATATGGTGAGTAATCTGACCAACAAATTGTGGTGGAAATCATAACAATGTGGCGAACAGAACAAAAGCTGTAATCGCCAAGAAAATGAAAGGTCTCGTAGTTGCCAAAAATTATAAAGTTGGTATCGAGATTTAGTTGACAAGCTTAGAGGTTGGTGAAGTGAAATAGGAATCTGTTTGTAAGCTCTTATCAGTGAATCAGTAGAGCTTGAGAAATTACTCGAGAGATTGATGAGTAAAGAATAAAACTAGTTTGTAATAACTGGTGAAAACGAAAATTTTATCGTTTTGAAAATAATGAGATTAGTACTCTCTACAGTCGCTTCTAGGTTCCGGAACAAGTATGGTATTCTAAAATACCTATCATATTCTATCTGGATCCCTAGCCGACTGTAGTATCCTTCCTATTTGTGTGCCTAGAGCCAACTAGGATGATTTTAAAGAAAATAAATATGTATATTAGAGACGTGAGGTCTCAACTGATTAAGTAGACGTTAAAATTTTCTGAGTAAAAGATTTTACTACTTAAGTGAGGTTAAAGTGTGCTTATTGGGGTATAAAATTTATGAGTTTTACCCGTACAGCACAAATGAATTGTTGAAGAGGTTATGGAATTTGCTACCTTATTGATCCAATACTTAATTGGGAGAAAGTAGAAGTGAATGGGTATGTGTGAATACAGTATTCGAAATGGTTATGAGATAGTGACAGTACAGTACCATATTAAGTGGAAAAACGATAGTGGTGATGAATGTAAAAGAAAGAAATTGTCTTGAGAAGACAAGTCATATAATGACTAGGGAACACAAGTTATGAAGTAGTTCCCAAGTTTATGAATAAATGTGATTTCCTCTGATCATTATGTAGTTATGGCTGGAATTAATGACAAGCCATGAAAGTGTCATACTCAGAGGAGCAGATACAAGAAGTACTGCTAATCTCGAAAATGATCACTAGAGATAAGAGAAGTGATCGAGGGGAAAATGATTACCGAGATGTAATCGGTGACTAATATTAAGGTCTGCAAAAGAAAAGTCGTCCTAGATTAATCATGAAACAATTACTGTGAGATAGTGAAGAATCCGAAAAAAACCATGATGTTATAGAAGTGATTGTGGTTTCGGGATATATTAAGTGCTTTAGTCGATATATATTGGTGGAACAAAGAGGGAGTATGTGAAGTTCCAGTTAGTGGATACTTGTGATAGGGATTCCTGATTCGCCATATGCCTTGAGAGAATATTAAGAGACTTTGGGATTCCAAAATTTTACTGTTAGCACTGCCTCAGATTGATATAGATATCCGAGCGCATTGTGTGGACGCTCCGGGATATATTGAGAGCGAGTGAGTGGTATTTTAGCGACTACTGGGACAATTACATACGAATGATTAAAATTTTAATCGACCAGCACTAAATGAGATGATAAGTGATAAATAGTAAAGATGAGTTACTAACTCTCAAGGAGGATAAAGACTTGAGGGAGTGTAAATTGGTTTGAGAGAAGACACCCGAGGTTCTTCAGGACCTTGAGAAAATTCGGGATGGATGACCCATGAGTGAGGTGATTGTTCAACACCGTATAACATGTTGTGAGATTTGGGCGAACAAGGTGGTCGCCAACTCACTTGAGAGAATAATCCTAGAGCGCGGAAGAGCGCCAAAAGGATGATTATTGATGGCCTGAAGAGACGAGATTAAATAAGAGTTGGAAAAGTGATAAGGAAGAAAAAAATACCTATATTAGAGGTACTTCCCATACTCAGTGAAAAATTGAAAAGAGTAAATTATTATCTGGATGGTTGTGGATATATTAGTAAGTCTGCTCATTCCTTGATTTTGGAATTTGTTGAGCTAATTGATGCCTTGGCCGGATTATATGTCAGGGAAATGGTGAGGTTTTATAGTATTCCAGTGAGCATTATAGTTGATAGGGAGTCCCACTTCGTATCTCAGTGTGAGAGAGATTACGGGAAGCTATGGGATCCCGATTGAGTTTCGCACCGCAAATTATCCGCAGACTGAGAGACAGTCCGAGCGTATGAGATGAACGCTCGAGGATATGGTGTGAGCATATGCAGTTGATTTTATAGGCTCCTGGGATAATCCTCTACCCTGGCAGAGTTTGTTGATAATAATGGCCACAAGAGAGTATAGACATAGCACTTGAAGAGGTTATTTAGCAGACGATATAATCCACGATAGCATGCGAAATGGGAGACCGAAAACTATTTTCGACTTGATCGAACAGACTTCTTGAGATATACAAGAGGTTATGGTTATGTATATTAAGGTCTCACCATTGAGATGCATAGTAAGAGGGAAATCGAGTTTCCGATGTATTGGATCGTCGGAGATCTTAGATCATATGAAAGACGTGCACTACCACTCGAGTTGCCAGGAGTGCACAATGTGTTCCATGTTTCAATAATGAGAAAGTATTATCCATATCCTTCTCACGTGATTCGAAATGAGTCCTAGAGATTAGAGAGGACATGAATGACGTTGAGAAATTGATACGGATTCTGGATAGGAAAGATAAATTGCAGTGATAAAGTGCTGTGATCTAAGATCATGTTATGGCTAAAGTGCTTTGATGGTACATATTAAGAATAAGGCAACTTAAAAATTTAAAAGCCTTATGCATGAGAACTATCCAGAGTTTCTTCACTGATTGGTACGGTTGAAATTTGGAGGACCAAATTTCTTAAGGTGGGGAGAAATGTAAGATCCGATTTTTACACTACTGTAGAGTCTAAATTCATAAAATTGATAATGGAAATTAAATAAATAATGAATGTTAATTTCCAAAAAGATGAAAGCTCCTTCGGCGGGGCGCGTACCATAAAGAAACGGCTCGCCGATTGGCGAGTAAAGTATGTGTGATCATCAATGCTGATGGCGAGTTGGACGAGAGTGTGGTCGCACAGGCGTGTTCGCCAACTTGTGAGATGAATCAGGGCATGGTTGGCGAGTTGAGCCATGCCAGGTGATGGCCCGAAAAGGGCGAGAACTTGTGATCGCCACACAGAGGACAAGGAGTAGCCCCATGGCTGGCGAACTGATTTAGTGTGGCGAGTCGATTGTTTTCCTTATTTGTTTGGCGAGTAGTTTAGTTCGCCAACTTCGTGGATAAGTGATGGCCGCTTGTGGCGAGGACTTGGAAACGCCAATGCATTTGGCGAGTAAAGTGGTCGTCCAGATAGATGGGAAAATGAAAACAGAATTCAACCTAACAGCCAAAATTGACTTGCAAGTGATACGGTTGAAGACAATTAATGGTGAAGAGGTTGAAGTCAGTAAGGAATTTACCTGATTGGTTGAGGAAGTAAACAAAGGCTGCAGTAGAAGAAAAAGCCGTGTGAAAGGGAGACTTCCACGCCACTTTGTGCTTCAGTTTTCTTCATGCATTAAAGGCATGAAGGACGTGAACAATGATGAAGGAAACAGGATAAGGGCCAGGCGGTGGCTATTGATTGGCTGAGAATGTTTATATAAGCAGAGACAATTGATGAAAAACAAGTTAGCCAATTTCAGTTTCTTCACGAGAGGCATTTCTCTGTTTCTTCCATTTCTCTGCCATGTTTGATCTACTGAGTTTCACTCTTCAGTTGGCTAAACCAGTAAACATGCTTATAAAACCTTTCTTTCTTAGCCTGGTGAGCTGAAGGAATAAGCAAATAGAGGCCAACATGAGACAGAAAAACAACGTGTTTTGGAAGTGCAGTTGGTTGAGGTGAGTTTCATATTTTCTGAGGTGTTCTTGATGTTCACTGATAGATTTCTATGATTTATGCAGTAATAAACATAGATACAGTCTTGGTTTTTGTTAGATCCTTGGAAAATAGGAAAACAAAGAAAATTATGGAATAGGTGACGACAAGGGCGACTACAGTGATCGCCCAAGTTGAAAATAGTAATCGCCAATGAGGCGAATAGATAATAAGTACTCGCCAAGGTAATTTTGTGGGCGAGAACGCCCAATTCTAGTGAAGTGAATGACGGGCGAGCTCTAATGCGAAGGCATTGGGCGAGAAGGATTGTGGGTGAACTTCCACAGTTAGCCAATGAAGGCTTCGTGAGTAATGGCGGGCGAACTAATTGGGAATCTGATTGGGCGAGTAGTTATTTGATTTATTCTCGCCAAGTGATATATAAAGAAAATATTAATGAAATTTATATATAATTTGCAGCCGATAATTGGGAATAGCTATGGGCGAACAGAGTGCCGGGCGAAGCAAGACTTCGTTGAACAAGGTAAGGGAAGTGTGTGTGAAGTGATGCATGTCCTGTGGAGTAAATTTTATGAAAACATTAAGTTAAATGTTTTGTTTTCTGACATGCATGATTTTAAGAAGTTAATTGATAATTGTTTGATCGCGGGCGAGCTTATAGCCGCCTTTTGCTGTTTTGTTGGGTGAAATGATACAGGGCGGGCGAGCGCTTTGTATGTTTTATGTTGGGCACGCCCTTTGTGATTTATGTTGGGTGAATTGGTATTGGCGGGCGAACCAATCCCTTTTATACGTTTTAAACTCATTTCTATTTATAAAGGGCGGGCGAACTTTCTTAATAGAAAGCTATAAGTTAAGCCAAATGGCGAGCTCTCTTTTATGAGAACTGGGCGAGTGCCCTTGTTTTAAAGAGAAATCCGGGTAAAGCCGTAGTCGGGCGAACCTTTTTTTTAAGATGTTGGGCGGGCGGCCCTTGTTTTAAACTGAAGGCGGGCGAACTGATATCAACGAGATTTCTGTTTTGAAAAGCTAAGTGGTGGGCGAATACTAATTCACCGTCTTATCGAGTTGATTCTGGGCGAGCCACAGAGGGCAAGCCAGTTTTGCTTCAGATTTTAAAACAAAGAGGGCGGGCGAACACATGTTCTCCGCCACTGCGAGCTGCCATGGGCAAGCCATATCGGGCGAGCTGACCATGGGCGAGCAGGTTTTAAAACTTGAGATTATGGGCTGTTTTGGTGTTTTATTGTTTTATAAGAAATCAAATCATTTTGTGGAAATGATATATGAGATATAAAAGTTGATTTTGAGACTTTAGGCCCTGAGTTCATGCGTTGCTAGTGCGTGACCTACCTGGGGCGGTGGCTCGGTCAATGGACCAATGAGTGCACCTCAGGGCGTCACAGGGCTGATGGACCTGCCAAGTCATCAGCGGTCTCGAGGTCACTTGGCAAGTGGACCCGAGGACCCCTTTAGATTATGGCCATAGATCTGAGATAGCCGTGAGGGGCGATGGCCTACGGGTGCACCCCAAAAGCGGCAGGTTTCGTTCTCCCAAGGTGGAGGGAGAAACGATGATAGCATGATTTATTTGTTGCCTAGTCTCAACTTATCAGTTTCTATTTACTATGAGGATTATTGAAATCCTCGATAGTGTTTACTACATTTTAAAGTAAACTGTTAGTCGGTGTTTTGAATGGTGTTTTAAGAGAGTTGTTTACTATATATCCATTTTCTTTTCTACTGGGTTATTATTAAGAAAAGAACAAATGAATAGTGATATATAGTTTTGCTTTATTTAAAGCAGCATATGTTTCCTTTACTGAGCGTATGAATCGCTCACCCCTTTGTTTTAACTCCACAGATAAGAAGTACGCGGAGTTGAGAGAATTAGCTCTCAGATGGGTATAGCTATGCTTAAAGCACTAAGGCATGGCACATTAAACGTGACAGGTACAGTCTTTTCTCTTTTACATTTCAGACATATGTATACAGTACTACCTTAATGAAATAAAGGATTATAGGGGATGTCAGATGTAAGGAATAATGAAAAAAAAAAGAAATATCATATTCCATAATTAATAGATAAATGTTTATCATTTATCACTATTACTGTTGAATGTTAATGGCATCGCAGACAGCCCAACCGGTATAGTTGTATGGAAATACGTGAAAAATGTGGTAACGGGATGTTACAAAAGGCAACTTGCTTTGCGGTTGATAGTGTTGATCCTCCTGGGAAATTGCTTAGTGAACTGAAGATGAATTCCATATGATTGGTATATATGTTCAGGTGTCCTCTTGTGCTGATAGCATCTTACAATGTGTGGGATCTGATATCAAGATATCTTCCCCTAGTGAAATTCCTGAAGATAGAGTCCAGCAAGGGCCTGATCATTGCAGTACTTTGTCGGTTTTTTCTGATCCCTGGTTTCTACTTCACTGCCAAGTATGGTGATCAGGGCTGGATGATACTGCTCGTTTCCTTCCTGGGATTAACAAATGGTCACCTTACAGTCTGTGTCCTTACAGCTGCAACAAAAGGTTACAAGGTTAGTGTTAGCATACTTATTTAATGCAGTAATCCTTATAATTTTACCCTTTTGTTCAAATAAAATTTGCTACGAATCTTAATAATTTGAATTTCAGCTGAAAAATGGTTTTTTTTTTATTTAGTTTTTGGCAGGGACCTGAGCAAAATGCCATAGGTAATTTACTAATGCCGTGTTTATTGGCTGGTCTTTCTGCAGGGGTTGCTTTGGACTGGTTGTGGCTCAGTGGTAAAAACAATGCCTTCTAAAAACCCAAGTCTATCTTATTCTACGATTAGGATCATTGCTGTCTGCCACAAGGGATGACAATTTAGATTATCTTTACTTGTGAACAATATTGGGCTAAAAGGGCCAATCTTTTTGTAAATCGTCATTGTATTGTTTACGTTATCCATTTTTGTTTGGCGTTCAAGAGTGAAATAAAGGGAAACGCTTTCGTGTGTTTATGGATGAAAGGGCAGGCTATAGATAATCCAAGCCAAAACGTACACGTTTTGGTCTGGAAGGTCGTAAAGGACTAGCTTAGCCCCAAAAGCTTAGAGCTGGTTCGTCCAAGTTCAATCATGCGTTTTAGTCTTTGACTACTCATTTGGACATTGGCAATAAGACTCCACTTTTTCTTATGTATTTATCTTTCAACTTAACACCACCAAGACCGTAACATTGATACGCATGAACATATTTTATGTTTAAAATGCAAAAGTTTTGCAGATATAAAATTTGAATATTAATATTTATATTTTTTTAAATAAAATAATTTAACAGTAAAAACTGTACAATATAACTAACTCGCTCTGATCTTTATCGATATAAAAAAATTGGGAAACAACCATTTCCAAAATGATTGAATAATTTTCTAATCGCTTGGTACTAATTTTCTTATTTCTATGCCATGCAGTCAATTCTGCCATGCTTAGAAGGGAATATCAAAAAGTGAAGAAATATTCCTTCCTTTTAGTTTGAAAAAGAAGGATGAATCAAAAGTTTATCCTTTTAGAGAAAAGTTCTGGTTGTTGAATCCTGTTGAATATTCAAAATTCATAAAGACGAAGATCGATCATTAGGGAAGTATCCTGATCTTCTAGCCATGAATTTTCTTGGGTTGTTTATACTTAGTAGCTTCTTAGTTTCCTGAGAAAATTCCCTATGTCAACATGTACTTGTTCTTGATGAAACTAGAGTCTGATTCCTGCAAAAATGCAAGAGAATCAGAGCAGCCGACTTCACTAGTGGCCTTCTAGCTTATGTTTGGTTCTGTTCTTTATCTTCCACAAGACAAAGTAGGCATGTGCATGTTAGGTAGTAATAAATTTCTTGACCTTTATCTCTCAAGACACATACGGAGGTTTATAATTGTTTATATTAAAAACCTATGTTAAAGAGCCTCACGTTGCCATAATTGTATCAAAGAAACAACGTGTTCATAATCCTGGATCCAGCAAAACTTAACCTGGCAACACGACTTCTCTATCCTACCACAGCCCACAAGCGAGGCTCTGGCACATACAAATGTTCACGAAGTCAAATTTGCTTGAAGCGAACCAAAGATTCTTTTGATTCACTTACCTTTGACTTCTCCTTCCTTAGTTCCGCGGCTCTTTCTTTCTGCCTTTATTCATGGGTCTATCATTATTGCAGTAAAATTTCCAGGAATCTTTAAAGGCAAAGAATCTTCACATCTTTTCTTCTCTAGTTTTCCATTTTTCTAAATTCCACAGCTCCATCTTTTCTTGCCTTCACTTCGAACTTTTCATTCTACTCTTTACAGTTCAGACACACCCATCCCTTAAGAAAAAAGGTCAGCTTTTTCGTTTTCTGCATATTTTTATGTGCCAATTTATATATATTTCATACTTCCATGTGATGTGACCTTGCTGTTCTTGATTAACATATTTCATATTTAATTGTCTATTTTCCGGGTAGTTTTATATTGCATGGACTGTTCTTATATTTTTCTACTTGAAAAATGCCCAGTTTCATTATCACTTCACCCTCAACTTTTCACTTGCTAGCATTTTCATCATTGCATTTATTTAGATGAGTTGTAAGTTGATTGAGAAAAGGAAAACTCTGTGCTTGTGTCTGTTTGGAAAAAATTTGCTGCAATAGTTATTCACTTTTCATTTTGTGTTTCTTTCTCTATATTTGTTATATACAGCAAACCTTTTTGTCATCCTAAATTTCCCAGCGTCTTTAAATTTGGTATCCCACTGCATAGGAAGCAACCATGACCATTGCTGATGGAGGAGAGTTGCCAGCAAGGCTTGAGGTTTGTGCTTACTGTTTTATGTTTTTCCTTTTCAATTAGTATCAGTGGAGAATTCAGAATTCCTCTTGATTTAATTCGATAAAACTATTCACTCAGTTTTCTGTGAAAATTAATCAGGGAAAATTTAAAGCCATGGTAGTTTGTTGGATTCTTGGACTTGGATCTCTCGTCTCTTGGAATAGCATGCTGACAATTGGAGATTATTATTACAATCTGTTCCCGGTATGTAATCTTACTCTTAATTTCTGTTTCATGTTGAAGCTAGAAATCACTGTTGTATCTTTTTATTTTGTATCGAGTATTTTGCTCTTTAGCAATATTAATCCGAATATTTCTTCCCAGTTTACTGCTTGACTTGAATTAAGACTAGGAGTTTAAAGTTTAAATAAGAATTTTATTAATTAATTTGCCTGCTTGTTCAATTTAAACAAGATTCTCTGCTTGATAGGTGCAAGTTCTTCTCTTGAAAGTTTGATTATTGCCAATTTAGTTATTTTGATGCCACGGAAAATAAATAATTGGAGATGGAGAACGCTGTTAATTACCTGACTTCGAGAACAATCAAATTGTACCACCATTTCTCTAGAGTCACCTGACCAAGATTTGAATGTCTCTGTCATACTATGCAAACCTCATGAAAAATTGGTTTCCAAGGTCAGTTAGTCTGCTGATGTTTTCCTTTGCATTTGAAGAACTACCATCCTTCGAGGGTGCTTACCCTTGTTTATCAACCATTTGCGCTGGGAACAATGGCGATACTGGCATACAATGAATCAAGAATTGATACTAGGCGGCGGAACATAATTGGATACTTGCTTTTCTTTGCAAGTACTTTCATGCTCATAGTGGTAACTGCTCCTATATTTTGTACATTGGTGATTGATTTTCAATGTAACAAATGATAATTAATACGTACTTCGTGTTCAATTTTTGACAGTTGGATTTAGCTACTTCGGGGAGAGGAGGAATTGGACCTTTCATTGGAATATGTGCACTTGTTGGTTCTTTTGGAGTTGCAGACGCCCATGTTCAAGGCGGAATAGTTGGAGATTTATCTTTCATGCTCCCTGAATTTATTCAGGTTTGGTTTTCTTTGACTTGTTCAATGCTCTATTGTCAACTTCTTGCTTTTATCCTAAGGTTTTAAGCAGTTGACTTAATCCTTAATGCTAGTTGGTTTTATGATTCAGTCCTTCCTTGCTGCTTTGGCTGCATCTGGGGCCTTAACCTCAGCTTTGAGGCTAATCACAAAAGCTGCATTTGAAAAGTCTGACCATGGTCTTCGTAAAGGGGCAAGTATGCGACTTTTCTTTTGCTATTAGGCAAATTTCCTATTCCGAGTGGACTTCATTTATGCATCGCTGCTGTTCAGGAACCTCATAGATTTCAGCTTTTGTTGCAAAATGAAAATTTTGCTTTGAACAAGCTGAACTTAGCTTAAACATTTTATTTACGATGGATTAACAAACAAACATCATGTTGGTGCCATTCGTTGTCACTTCACTTGTGTCTGCATGAACTTACACAGACATCCCTGGATTTGCTCTCTTCTGTTGCTTAACTGTAAACAAAATGAAGGATTTCGGTTTTTATTGATTTTTCTTTTCTTTTTTGCAGTGTTGTTTCTAGCTATTTCTACGTTCTTTGAGTTTGTTTGCGTCCTGCTGTATGCACTTTTCTTCCCCAAATTGCCAATAGTAAAGTACTTCCGCTCAAAGGCAGCCTCAGAAGGATCAAAAACTGTTAAAGCTGACCTTGCAGCAGCTGGAATCCAAACAAAAGAAGACCAAGGAGTACTGCAAAAACCTTTTTCTAAGTTATATTTTGTGAAACTTTTTTGACATACCATAAACTAATAGATTTTGGCATTTTTTCAGCATGAAAACAATGGTAAACAGAATGAGAGGCTGAGCAACAAACAATTATTTTTTCAGAATATAGATTACGCGCTTGACCTTTTTCTGATATACGTCTTAACCTTGTCAATTATCCCTGGGTTCTTATATGAAAACACTGGTGAACACAAGTTGGGTTCATGGTAATTACTCATTCATTTACTAGAATAAGTACAAATTAGATTATTTTTAATTTTTCTTTCTTTTTATGCTACTTGAAGATTTGTCTGCTCAGAATCGGACCGTTTTTGCGCATCATTTATTTCTATTTCCTATATCATAACATTTGCTATTTGGAAAACTGTTCCACTGCCCCTTCAACACATGATTCCCATCAATTTGCAAGTTTTTATGTCACTAGCATTACATGTAGTAATATATGCAATTTTACTTGGAGTTTTAGTCCAAGCTATTGAATACTTGGAGGCTATCACGAAAACATTGAAAATTTTGCTTTGCAGTTGATAGTATTTGTCTTCCTGGGAAATTGCTTGGTAAACTGAAGATAGATTCTTATGATTGGTATTTCTCAGGTATCCTCTTGTGCTGATAGCAGCTTACAATGTGTGGGATCTGATATCAAGATATCTACCCCTAGTGA
Source organism: Heritiera littoralis (assembly GCA_031772115.1). Classification (NCBI taxonomy): domain Eukaryota; kingdom Viridiplantae; phylum Streptophyta; class Magnoliopsida; order Malvales; family Malvaceae; genus Heritiera; species Heritiera littoralis. Next base: position 105,933 of record JAPDPK010000099.1, on the reverse strand, counting down.
AATTCCTGAAGATAGAATCCAGGAAGTGCCTAATGATTGCAATACTTTCTCGTTTCTTGCTGATCCCAGCTTTCTACTTCACTGCCAAGTATGGTGATCAGGGATGGATGATACTGCTTGTATCCTTCCTGGGATTAACAAATGGGCACCTTACAGTCTGTGTCCTCACAGCAGCACCTAAGGGTTACAAGGTTGGTGTTAGCATAGTTTTTTTCAATAAATCTTATTTCCCCTTTTATTTGGATGCAATTTGCCATAAGTTTTAGTATTTTTAGAAATTTCTGATTAAAGTCTATGATTGTTTTATTCTTTTTGGCAGGGACCTGAGCAGAATGCCTTGGGTAATATACTAGTTCTATGTTTACTAGGTGGCATATTTTCAGGGGTTGCTTTGGACTGGTTGTGGCTCATTGGCAAAAAGAATGCTTTCTAAATATCAAAGTCTGTCCTGTTTATATATGGAGAAAGCTGCTCTTTCCTATGTTCAGGTGTTTAAGCTTGACAAAGGATGGAATTTTAGGTTATCTTTACTTAGTGTTTTGTTGCTAAAAGGGCCAATCTTTGTAAATTATCAATTAGTGTTTCTTACACATCCTTCCATTTTCCATACCCCTTTTATCATAGCCGAATTGACCAAGAAACTCAAGCTTTCTTATGCTTAAACCTAATTGAAAGGAAATGAATATGTATTTGCAGTTAGGTCTAGTGGTTTACTGAATTTAAATTCAGAAAACAAATCGAAATTCCTCCCTTTTCCCAAGAGTTTACATTGTTTTCTTTTATGGTGGAAGAAAATTATAACATCGTAGATATTTAATTTTGAAAAATAATATTTCATTTCTTCAAATTTCGTATTACTATGAAAGAAACAGGTAACAAGGTTATTTTACCAATGATTTCTTATTAAAATAACTCTTTCACCAAAAAATCTCTTGTTAGAGCAGGTCATTCACAGAATATATAATATCTTCACAAAGCAAAATTTTTATGGAACAACACCAATATAACAGTTACACTGAAAAGAAGTGTAAATAATCCCGGAGTAAGGCAGATACATGAATTAACTTCACTATTGAAATGTTTTGAAGAGTTTGACTTGGTAGATCAAATATGAAATAATGAAAAATTATGATCTTAATCATTTTCTAAAGTATGAGTTTTTTACCCTTTATTTGAGAATATATAATGAACTCGTTCACTTCACTATCTTCTAAAGTGTGATTCCCATGAGACAAACATTCATTATTTTTTAATTGTCAATTCTTATCATTATGCCTATTAATGCTTATATTCTGTAACTCCTACTATTGATATAAGTATATAGGAGTTCTCACCATTCTTGAAAAGGGGGCTAATTTTCCGAAAATGTAAACACAAACTGTCTCTCAATTTCTGTCATTTCTTCTTTTCTCTTATTTCTTCCTTAACCTTAGTCTCAGTCTTACTCAACCTCCTGCTACCAATTGTTGTCGCATTTAATATTTCAGCAATGGTTCCAATTTTCCTTTTCGTTGTCTTCCAGAATACATGTTCTACTGAATTGCGAGGTTTCCTTGTTTTCAGAAAAAACTCATTTATAAATATTAAATTTTAAAGGATTGCAAAAGCTTAGGTCCAACCAAAGTCTAGGTGATACCTCTTGTAACATCCCGGTACCACATTTTTCACGTATTTCTATACACTTTACCGGTTGGGCTGTCTGCGATGCCATTAACATTCAACAGTAATGACAATTATTTAACAAATACGGAATATAAAATTCTTTTCATTATTCCTTACATCTGACATCCCCTATTGTCTTTGTTTCACTAAAGTAGTACTGTATACTTATGTCTAAAATGTAAAAGAGAAGAGACTGTACCTGTCATCTTTAACATCCATCTTAGAGCTACTTCTCTAACTCCGTGTCTTTTATCTGTAGAGTCAAAACAAAGGGGTGAGCGATTCATACGCTCAGTAAAGAAAATATATGCTGCTTTATAAAACCCAAAATATATATCACAAACTATTTGTTTTTTCAAAAAATCATATCGATAGGAAAACAGTGGTTATAGTAACCAACACTCTCAATACACCATTCAAATACTTTGCTCAACAGTTTAAAATATCATGTAATTAAACAGAAATCAATAAGTTGAGACTAGGCATCACCCTACGAATAAATCATGCTATCATCGTTCCCCCCCCCCCCTTGCGAGAACGGAATCTACCGCTATTGGGGTGCACCCGTAGGCCATCGCCCCTCACGGCTATATCTGCTAGATCTATGGCCATAATCTATAGGTGGTCCTCAGGTCCACTTGCCAGGTGATGTAACATCCCGTTACCACTTCTTGCACGTATTTCTATACAACTTTACCGGTTGGGCTGTCTGCGATGCCATTAACATTCAACAATGACCATAATAAATGATAAACGTTTATTTATCAAATACTGAGTATGAAAATTCTTTTCATGATTTCTTACATCCAACATCCCCTATTGATTTTTTTTTAAAACAAAGGGATGAGCGATTCATACGCTCAGTAAAGGAAACATATGCTGCTTTATAAAAATAAAGACTATATACCACCAAATATTTGTTTTTCCTCAATTCATATCAAGTAGGAAAACAGTGGATATAGTAAGCAACATTCTCAATACACCCTTCAAACAACTGGTTAAACAGTTTACTTTGAAATGTAGTAAACAGTAAATAGGATTTAATAAATCCTCTCAATAAACAGAAATCCATAAGTTGAGACTAGGCAACAAACAAATCATGCTATCATTGTTCCCCCAGGAACACAAGTCCGCTTTTGGGGTGCACCCGTAGGCCACCGCCCCTCACGGCTATCTCAACTAGATCTATGGCCACAATCTCTAGGTGGTCCTCAGGTCCACTTGCCAAGTGATCTCGAGACCGCTGATGACTTGGCGGGTCCATCAACCCTGTGACACCCTGAGGTGCACTCGTTGGTCCATCAACCGAGCCACTGCCCCAGGTGGGTCACGCAATAGTAACGCATGAACTCAGGGCCTAAAGTCTCAAAATAACTTTTATATCTCATGAAAACCTATATGGAATTATCTCACCATATATCATTTTCTCAAAATGATTTGATTTTCCAAAAAAGGTTTAGGCTTCTGTTTACAAAACATGTTGAAAACCTTCCAAATTCTCAATATTTAAAACCTGCTCGCCCATGTCAGCTCGCCCAACATGGCTCGCCCATTGCAGCTCGCCCAATGCGGAGAACCTATGTTCGCCCGCCAACCTTTTCCTTTAAAACTTGTAAAACTGGCTCGCCCTCAGTGGCTCGCCCATGACCAGTTCGCCCACTATGGCATTGCCATGGTCAGTTCGCCCAACTGCAACACTTCCATGGTCAACTCGCCCAATGAGATACTACCATGGTCAACTCGCCCAGTGCGGAGAACTTGCGTTCGCCCACCCAACTTCGCTTTTAAAATCATAAAGCAAAACTAGCTCGCCCTTAATGGCTCGCCCATTTGTCAATTCGCCCAAAAAGGGTTTATATTTTCTATTTTTCAAAGTTATTTAAAATAACTCATTTTTCCAACAGAAATTACCATTGAAATCTGTTCGCTATAGTCAGCTTGCCAGTATGGCTCGCCCATGGTCACTCGAAACGGGGGTGAACAAGTGTTCGCCCGCCCCACACATTTCCCTTACCTCACACTCTATATTTAAAACATAAAGACTGGCTCGCCACGTTCGGCTCGCCCATAGTTTTCTTCTCAAAACGGTTTGCCCGCCCTTAAAAATATAAACGGGATACGGGCCAATACCAGTTCGATCAAATCAGAATATAAGGGTCCACCTTTAGCTCGTCCAAATCAATATAATTATCAAAATAATGCATGTCATAAACCAAAATAATTTCTTAATATTTTCATTATATTTATACTCCACAGGACATGCATTTTACTTCACACACATCTCCCTTACCTGGTTTAACGAAGCCTTGCTTCGCCCTGCTTCCTGCTCGCCAATAGCCATTTCCAATTATAGGCTGCAAATAATTTATAAATTCTATTAATATTTTTATTTCATATCACTTGGCGAGATTGAAATAAATCAAATGACTACTCGCCCAACAGTGCTCTAACTAGCTCGCCCAACCGAGCTCGCCATTCACCAAATGGCTTACATGTGGGAGCTCGCCCGCAATTCTACTCGCCCAAAGCCTATGCATTTGAGCTCGCCATACGTGGCCTTCAACTCAGTGTTGAGCTCGCCCGTAACTTAAACTGGCGTTGGGCTACCTCGCCCCTTGAACAACACTTTAGCGAGTTCTTATTACCTGCTCGCCCTTATTGGCGATTACTAATTTTCCTGATGGGCGATCACTATAGTCGCCAATCTCGTCACTTATTCCATTATTTTCCTTGTTTTCATGTTCTCTAAGGATCTAACTAAAACAAGGTTGCATTTCTATGTTTATTATGATGTAAACATATAAATCTACTGATGAACATCAAAAACACCTCAAACATATGAAACTCACCTCAACCAACTGTACTTCCAGAACAAATTGCTTTCCTTCCCACGTTGGTCTCCTTTTGCTTATTCCTTCAGCTCATCAAACTAAGGAGGAAAGGTTTGCAAGCTGGTTTACTTGTTTAGCCAACTTAAGGTGAAGCTTAGTAGATCAAACTTAGCAGAGAAATGGAAGAAACAGAGCATAATTTGCAGTGAAATGGTTTTCGTGAAGAAGTTGGAGTTGGCTAACTCTGTTATCCTCATTTGTTTCTCCTTTTATAGCCACACTATCCAATCAGAATTCACTACTTGGTCTTATCTCATTTCCAGCATTTATTTCACGTCTATCATGCATTTAATGCATGAAGAAAACTGCAGCTCAAAGTGGCGTGGAAGTCTCCCTTTCACACGCCTTTTTCTTCTGCTGCAGACTTTGCTTAATTCCTCAACCAATAAGACTAATTCCCTTATTGACTTTAACTTTTCTTCATTTATTGTCTTCAACCAAATAACATACAAAGTCAATTTTTGCTGCTAAATGGCAAAACGGTTACGTAATGATTCCAGTTCCAGTTCGCCTATTCAACCTGAGACTTCAGCTCGCCCATTCCATTTCAATTTCAGTTCGCCAACATAAGATTTGGCAATTTACTTGCTGATTTCCTATTCCTGGCGATTACGTTGAAATTTGGCGATTAGCTTTTGCCTTTCTCACCAACTAGGCCATCATTTGCCATTATATATAGGCGACCACACTACTCGCCAAATACAGTCTATGGGCGATCACGGTCCTCGCCACACATGAGCTATCACCATACAAATCAATTGGCGAACTCAACTATTCGCCAAACCAAAAGGTAAACAATCAACTCGCCATCATCAACTCGCCACACTCATTCCTTGGGCGATCAGATGGCACTTCACATTGGGCGATCACCAGTATGGCTCAACTCGCCCATTTTGCTCATATCACGCACACGTTGGCGAACTCACCTGTTCGCCGGTATGTCCATTAAATACCCCTAATCACCCTCCATTGGCGATCAGCCTTGTTCGCCCATTGGCGAGCTGATCTCTCTACTCGCCCATACGTTATTTTACCGAAATTGCTCCATTTACTTCTTAAATTAAGGAGCTTTTTACCGAAGTGGAATTCAATATTTATTATTTACTTAATTTCCATTATCCATTTTATGAAATTAGGGTCTACAGTAATGTAGAATTGGGTCTTACAGGTGACCTCAAGACCTGCTGATGACTTTGCGGGTCCATCAACCTCATAACTCATAACAATGCATGAAACTAGAGGCCTAAAGTCTCAAAATCACTTTATATCTCATGAAAAACCTTTAAGGAATTATTTCATAAATTCATCATTTTCTCAAAATGATTTTCTTTCCAAAAAGGTTTTAAAAACAGCCCGCAATCTCACTGAATTCCGTGTGAGAAAGGCCCGGGTTAAACTGGCTCGCCATGGCTAGTTCGCCCATGGTCAACTCGCCTATTGGTCAACTCGTCCAAAAGGATTTATATTTTCTATATTCAAAAATATTAAAATAGCTCATTTTTCATTGAGAAAAATACCCATAAATCCATTCGCCCATGGTCAGCTCGCCAAATACAGCTCGCCCATGGCAACTCGCCCAGTGCGATGAACTTGTGTTCACCAGCCAATTTTTACTTTTAAAAACGAAAACACTAGCTCGCCCATAACGGCTCGCCCGACGACCAATTCACCCGTTATGGCATTTCCCATGGTTAGTTAGCCCAACTATGGCATTTCCATGGTCAACTCGCCAATGGGCATTTTCATGGTCAATTCGCCCATACTTATTTAAAAAGAGTCGTTCGCCCAAAACAACATAAAATGTTTGTTCGCCCAAAATATTATAAAAGTTTGGCTCGCTCGCCAATACCAGTTCGCCCAGAAATATCATAAGGGTCGGCTTAGTAGCTCGCCCAATATCAAATAAATTTCTCAAACAATGTATGTCATAAACCAAAACAATTTCTCAATATTTTCATAAAACTTAACTCCACAGGACATGCATTCACTTCACACACATCTCCCTTACCTGGTTCAACGAAACTTTGCTTCGCCTTGCTTCCTGCTTGCTAATAGCCATTCCTAATTTCCGGCTGCAAAATAATTTATTAAAACTATTAATATTTTCATTTTCAATATTTCCAACCCTTTGCGAGACTTAATAATTAAATAGCTCGCCCACAAGAGTTCTTACTAGCTCGCCCTATCGAGCTCGCCATTCATCAAATGGCTTACAAGTGGGAGCTCGCCCGCCATTACTCGCCAATAATATATTTAGGAGTTCGCCCAACATTCAATTCGCCAGGCCTTTATTGACTTAAATGTGGGTGTTCGCCCACAATTCAACTCGCCCAATGAACCTCCATTTGAGTTCGCCCTACACTGATTTCTATTCAGAAGTGAGCTTACCCATGAATTAAGCTAGCGTTGGGCGACCTCGCCCACTTGAACAACAACTTTGGCGAGTTCTTTATTTCCTACTCGCCTCATTGGCGATTACTAACACTCGATCATGGGCGATCACCATAGTCACCATTTTCACCACTCTTACACCATTTCCATTACTTTCCTTATTCATTATCGATTATTTTCCCATCATTCTACTACAATTTCAACCCAGTTTCATTTTATTCTTCATCTACATTCAAGATATGAATTTATTCTATTTCTATGATCTAACAAGAATAAATCAAAGGCAATACTAAAATCATGCTTCTCATACTTGAAATCATAGAAATATTTCATTCAATCTCAAGAACTCATTAATCTCACCTTAATCAACTGCACTTCCAGCACAGATCACTTTCTGTCTCATGTTGGCCTTACTTTGCTTATTCCTTTAGCTCATCAACGATGGAGGAAAGGTTTTGCAAGCTGGTTTACTTGTTTAGCCAACTTAAGGGTGAAGTGTAGTAAATCGGGCATGGTAGAAATGAGAGAAAATCAGAACATAAACTTGCAGTTGCATAGCTCTCGTGAAGAAGATGAATTTGGCTAAATCGGTTTTCCTCAAATGTTTCTTCTTATATAGCCATGCTAATCCAATCAGAACTCATCACTTGGCCTTATCCCATTTCCTTCATTTATTTCACGTCTTTCATGCATTTAATGCATGAAGAAAAACTGCAGCTCAAGATGGCGTGAAAGTCTCCCTTCCACACACCTTTTTCTTCTGCTATTGACTTTGTTTTATTCCTCAACCAATAAGGATAAGTTCCTTATTGACTTTAACATCTTCTCCATTAATTGTCTTCAACCGTATGACTTACAAAGTCAATTTTGGCCGCCAATGGTTTGAATCTATTTTCATTTTGTCCACGAGTGTTGATTCCAGTTCGCCCCTTCATATTGAGACCTCAGCTCGTCAACTCACTTTCAGTTCGCCAACATTCACAGCTTGCCTGTGCTCATCGCCACTTTGTCTTTATTCTAACTTAAGATTTGGTGATTACTCCTACATTGTTGGCGATCTCCAGGTTTGATCTACTCGCCCACTTGCTATCATAAAACTCACTCAATCCCGATGGGCGATCACAAGTCTTCGCCCAATTCAGGCTATCATCTTAAGCAACTAAACATGGCGAACTTACCTATTCGCCAAACCAAAGAGGCAAACAATCAACTCGCCATCATCAACTCGCCATCATCAACTCGCCATACTCATTCCTTGGGCGATCAGATCCCTCGTCACATTGGGCGATCACCAAGTATGGCTCAACTCGCCAACTTTGCTCATATCACGCCAGACGTTGGCGAACTACCTATTCGCCAATATGGCCGTTAGATACAACTCGTCATCCTCCATTTGCGATCACCCTTGCTCACCCATTGGCGAGCTCTTCCATTCTAGTACTCGCCCATAGAGTATTTCACATAAATTGCTCCGTTCATATCTTAAGTTAAGGAGCTTTTCACTTAAGTGAAATAAATATTCATTATTTATTTAATTTTCATTTTCAATTTTTATGAAATTAAGGTCTACAGTAGTGTAGAATCAGGTCTTACACCTCTGCATATTCTTTAACACACTCAAATATTTGATAAAGTAGTGATTTAAAGAAGGAAAATGACGGCTGCCATTACAGCAGCAAGACAGATCACAATCGATGAAAACAGTGGAGGCTGGCAGCACTTTCTGCATATTCTATCTTTATTCCTTTCCTTTTACATCTTCATTGTATGACGCATCTATAATGTCGAAGTCATTTAAATACAAATATAGATTTAAGGCTTAATAGCCAAATATGACCTCAACATTTATCATAAAATGGAATTAAGTCCTCAATGTTTAAATGCATGAAAATCAGTCCTTAACGTTACAAAATAATTGAATTAAGGACATTTCCGTTAAATCCTTTAATTTCCGTTATCCCTACTAGCAATAGAACTTAACAGAAATTAAAGGATTTAACAGAAATGTCCTTAATTCAATTATTTTGTAACATTGAGGACTGATTTCCATGCATTTAAACGTTGAGGACTTAATTCAATTTTGTGGCAATCGTTGAGGTCATATTTGACTACTAAGCCTAGATTTAACTATTCATTGTTATCTATTTAGTGCACATGACATGACAATTTATATAAGTAATCGGTTCATTGAAAAAGAAAGAAACCTATGTATCTGTTTCTGTTGAGACAAAAATTTGCTGCAATTGTTATTAACTTTTCAGCTTTTGTTTTCTCTGTATTTGTTATATATAGCAAACCCTTTTGTTGTCCTAATATTCCCGGTCTTTAATTTTGGTCCCATTGTATAGGAAGCAACCATGACCATTGTTGATGGAGGAGAGTTGCCAGCAAGGCTTGAGGTTTGTGCTTTTCTTTCTCATTGTTAGTATCAGGGGAGGGTTCCTCTTGATATAGCTATATCTAAATGTAATTATTCACTCAGCTTTCTGTGAAAATTAATCAGGGAAAATTTAGTGCGATGGTGGTTTGTTGGATTCTTGGATTTGGATCTCTCATCTCTTGGAATAGCTTGGTGACAATTGAAGATTATTATTACAATTTATTCCCAGTATGTAACCTTCCTCTTAATTTCTGTTTCATGTTGAAGGTAGAAATCAGTACTGTTGGATCTTTTTTATTCTATATCAAGTATTTTGCTCTTCAGCAATATTAATCCGAATATATAGGTGCAAGTTCTTATTTTGAAAGTTTGAGTGTTGCCACGTTAGTTATTTGGTGCAACAGCAACTAAATGCCTGATGATAGTACTCTGTTAATGACCTGACTTTAAGCACAGACAATTGTACCACCATTTCTCTAGAGTCACCAGACCAAGAATTGAAGGTCAGTGTCATATCAATACATCTTATCAGAATCTCATGAAAAGTCAGTCTGATGATGTTTTCCTTTGCATTTGAAGAAATACCATCCTTCCAGGGTGCTTACCCTCGTTTATCAACCATTCGCGCTTGGAACAATGGCGATTCTGGCATACAACGAATCCAAGATTGATACTAGACGGCGGAACATGATTGGATACTTAATTTTCTTTGCAAGTACTTTCATGCTCATAGTGGTAACTGCTCCTATAGTTTGCACTGTGGTGTTTGATTTTCCATGTAAGAATACATATATTCTCCCCCTGCTGGTTCAAAATATCCTATACTTTGCCTTCGATTTTTGGAAGTTGGATTTAGCCACGTGGGGGAGAGGAGGAATTGGACCTTTCATAGGTATATGTGCATTTGTTGGTTCTTTTGGGATTGCACACGCCTATGTCCAAGGCGGAATGGTTGGAGATTTATCCTTCATGCTCCCTGAATTTATTCAGGTTGGTTTTCTTCGACTTCTTTAATGCATTATTGCAATTTTCAACTTCTTGCTTTTATCCCAAGGTTTTCTGCAGGTGACTTGATCCATGATAGGAGTTGGTTTTATGATTCAGTCCTTCGTTGCTGGTGTGGCTGCATCTGGGGGCCTAACCTCGGTTTTGAGGCTAATCACAAAAGCTGTATTTGAAATGTCTGAAAATGGTCTTCGTAAAGGGACAAGTATGTGACTTCCTAGTGGGAGTGGACTTCATTTATGCATTGCTGTGGTGTTGTTTTGCTGATTTTTATTTTCTTTTTTGCAGTATTGTTTCTGACTATTTCTACATTCTTTGCGTTTCTCTGCGTTCTGCTGTATGCACTTTTCTTCCCCAAATTGCCAATAGTGAAGTACTTGCGCTCAAAGGCAGCCTTAGAAGGATCAAAAACTGTTAAAGCTGACCTTGCAGCGGCTGGAATCCAAACAAAGGAAGACCAAGGAGTACTGCAAAAACCTTCTTCCAAGTTATATTTGTGAAAGTTTTTTGGCGTTCCATAAACTAATAGATTTTGGCATTTTCACAGCATGAAGACAATGGTAAACAGAATGAGAGGCTGAGCAACAAACAATTATTCTTTCATAATATAGATTACACGCTTTTTCTGATATACGTCTTAACCTTGTCAGTTTTCCCTGGGCTCTTATATGAAAACACTGGTGAACACAAGTTGGGTCGTACATGGTAAGTATTACTTCATTGACTAGAACAAGTACAAATTAGATAATTCATATTCTTTTTTCTTCTTTTTATGGTTTTGCACCCCATCCGATTGAATTGAGTCTTTCGCACATGATTCCCGTGAATTTGCATGATTTTAAGCCACTAGCATTGCTTGTAGTGTTGTATGCTATTTTATGTGATTGAAGTTTTTGTCCAAGCTATTGAATACTTGGAGGCTGTCAAGTAAAAATTGAAAATTTTGCTTTGCAGTTGATAGTGTTTGTCTTCTGGGAAATTGCTTGCTAAACCGAAGATAGATTCTTATGATTGGTAATTGTCAGGTATCCTCTTGTTCTGATAGCAGCTTACAACGTGTGGGATCTGATATCAACATATCTACCCCTAGTGAAATTCCTAAAGATAGAATCCAGGAAGGGCCTAATGATTGCAGTACTTTCTCGTTTCTTACTGATCCCTGCTTTCTACTTCACTGCCAAGTATGGTGATCAGGGATGGATGATACTGCTCCTATCCTTCCTGGGATTAACAAATGGGTACCTTACAGTCTGTGTCCTTACTGCAGCACCGAAGGGTTACAAGGTTGGTGTTAGCATAGTTTTTTTCAGTAAATCTTATTTTCCCTTTCTATTTGGATGAAATTTGCTGCAAGTCTTTGTTTTCCTAGCAATTTTTTATGAAAGTTTATCTTTTTTTTTTTACTTTTTTGGCAGGGACCTGAGCAGAATGCCTTGGGTAATTTACTAGTACTATGTTTACTAGGTGGCATATTTGCAGGGGTTGCTTTGGACTGGTTGTGGCTTATTGGTAAAAAGAATGCTTTCTAAATATCAAAGTCTATCTCGTTATAAATGGAGAAAGTTGCTCTTTCCTAAGGTCAGAAGTGTTCACAGTTGACAAAGGGATGGAATTTTAGATAATCTTTACTTTGTCTACCGGGGCTGAAAAGACCATTCCTTGTAAATTATCAGTTAGTGTTTCTTACACGTCCATTCCATTTTCCATACCCCTTTTATCATTGCGTAACTGACCAAAAAAGTCAAGCTTTCTTTTGCTTAAACCTAATTAAAATGAAATGAATACATATTTGCAGTCACCACCAAGACATTAGGACAGAATATGAGGACTCAGCCCTGCCTGCAGTACTCTCTAAGGAATTAAATTATATCATAAGTGGCAAATCCAATCCAAGTCAACTAAATCAAGTAAAGCCCTTCCATACAGTCCTGTGTACCTTAACCGCAATTCATTTGGAAAGTGCCCCTAAAATATAGGTTAATGTAAACAAAAAATAGTTAAAATTCAGTTTGTCTTCGGATAATGGCTATTAATTTTACGGTTGTTGTCTGATGGTAGACAGCATTTCCATTTTTCATCTCATGCAAGTATCCAATCATGCAAGCAAGCTTTTCTTAAGAATCCAATTAACGGAAGATGCTTGAGAGTTCTTGAAGAAATCTCGCTGGCCATTTTAATCATACGAATATCAAAATGTTGCCTTCTTTCTCTAAAATTCTGAATGTTCTTTGCTTTATGTCTACTCCAACTTTCATAATCCAATGCCAAAAGAAAGGAAATAATAAACTTCTATAAGCCTAATACCTCTGGTTTTTCTTCATCTCTCTTACCAGTTCTCTGCAGATTTCCGCTGGTTTTTAGATATTAGCCTTGTACATTCTTCCTCTTTTCTCTTTGTTATTATTGATTTTCCATTTTGTTTTGCACACAAAGAGAAGGAAAACATCATTCTCAGTTTTCCAATGCTATAGGGTCAATTTGAATTACTACTTCCTTTCAACTACGTTTTTTCATAAACTTCAACAGGTTGGTTTGAGTAGTTTTTAAGAAGAAAATGTTATAAGAATGATGTTGGCCTTCAGCAATACTTTCAGATGTCAAGGACTGATACAAAACCCAGTTCGATTGCTGCTTAGGAACTGGCACAAAGAACCTATTCCAGTGTCATGGAAAAAACCCGAAATCGGATGGACTAAATTAAACTTCGATGGATCTTGCAAAGGTAGAGGAAAAGGTAGCATTGGAGGAGTCTTAAGGAACCATAGGGCTGAATTCTTACTTGGTTACGCCGAATCAATAGGAAGAACCACTAGCACCATTGCAGAACTAGTTGCGTTGCGAAGAGGCCTTGAGTTGGTGCTGGAATATGGTTGGACTGATGTATGGCTCGAAGGTGATGCCAAAACATTGGTCGATATCATTGTCCACAGGAGACAGGTTAAATGTGCAGAATTACGAAGACATTTTAGTGACATAAACTTGATCATACCGGAGCTTAACAATTGTGTTGTGACTCATATCTATAGGGAAGGGAACAGAGCTGCTGATAAATTAGCTGAAATTGGACATCAGCTTCAGAAACCTCAAATTTGGTGGAACAATCCTCCGAATGAAGAAGTTCTTCGTATTGTTCATGAAGACGCGGAGGGTAAGATCATCTTTCGCAAAAGATAAGCAGCTTTTACGTATTTATATATTGTATACATGTACATTCAGTTACTATTTTTTTATTGTCTAATGTGCTAAATATAGGCATATTCATCGGCTTTTCCACATGTAACTTTACTGTATATCTAATCAAGGAACCCTTGCACATTCTTTTCTGACAATACCTTCTTTATGGAAGATCGAAACACCCTTTCATTTAAAATGAGGTAAAAAGCTGGTCGATGGAGGTATGCCATGAATACAAAATCATCAAAGTTTTACCGTTGGACCTACCAATCAAGTGGTCCATACCTGAAGCCTGGAGGCTGTGATTATCGAGTTTCTGACTATCCAACACAGTTTTACATGCTATATATATAAAAAAAAAAAAAGAAAAGAAAAGAAAATCATGGTAAACCGGACAGAATTCGATGGTTGGATTTTGGGGTTAAATGTAGTACAGGATTCCAGTACGCGAAACCAGTACAGCCTGTAGTGGCTAAATATTCAGACCCCCTACAAAAGAAGGGGAATTAATTATTTGCCAAGGGAGAGGGCTCTGCTGTCCAATTTGGCAAGTAATATGGCAGTACAAATCTACATGTACTGCAACTCGTATATGAGCCTGTTCAATGCATTTATATTGGTTGGATAGTTCAATAGTTGGATCTATTGCAGCTGAAGAAACATTTGGATATTCGCAGAAGGAAGAAACATCATTGAGTGCAGCGTTGATGAATTCTTTCAGTTTATGGCTTATGCAGCTTTAGCATCAAATCTTTGTGAGATGAATTCGTCAGCCTGCACTTAATCATGTTTTTTGCTCCTTCTGGAGCAAATGCCACCAAGGCTCAAGAGAATAGAGATGTTATATAGGTTTTACTTTTATCACTCTTTGTTCGTTACCCTTTTTCAGCCTTTTTCTCCAATTCCAATTCTTCACTTCCTGGTGAAAATTGAAAAGCCAGTTAGTTTTTCTATGTTGGTTTTCCCTTCTCAGGATACAGATTAGGATCTGAATGATCAAGCTTTATTCAAATGATGTATTGCAGAATTTCAGTAGCTTAATTGAAGTTTGAAATACCAATGATAATTCATCACATTTGACCAATCCAATCGAGCAATCTCTGGGAGGACTCAAGACTCCAGTGACCACAGCCATGGTTTCCAGGTTAACAAATCCTGCCATCATCTCTTTCTGTTCCAGAATCCAGATCAAAATAAATGCCAACTGTGCAAGCCTGATGATGACCGCCCCAACAGCAATAATTCGTGTTAAAAGCAAATCAGCATGCAGAAACCGGATATAAATGGGCCATCGAGTGCTACAAAATCTTTTCTCTTTGGCCTATATATTGAGTATCTCGAGAAACGGGTTAAGTTTCAGGATACCACAGAATTTGCATAGACATTCCACTACTACATTACTATTTCCCCATTTTCACATTGTTCTTGTGGTTGAGGTACATTCAAATCATGACCAAAACCATGAAAACAGTACTATAGTAGCAAGTGTATAGGATTGGAAAAAAAATGCTGGAAATTTAGATGAGATTTTGCAAATGGATGCGTGGTTTCTGCTTCATGCCCTGCTACATAATGACATTTGTGGTATGAATTGAATGAGCAGAGGACCTTTTGTCATTGCAGAAGAACAATTTCTCTAGTTTCATTGCTAATCTGATAGTCTCTAGAATTCTTTCCTTACTGTAATGCTCTCATTTGATCAACACAAACTCTTATGAAAGAACCAAAATCTTCACACTATCATTTCTGTAAAATCAACACAGGGCAAAATCTGCACCACCATTTCTCTAACAAGCCTGAAATGATTCATATCAGACATTTCTTCTGCAACAAATGATAAAAAAAAAAAAAATCACGACCAGTCTCTTTTGCTTGAAATCTGTATATTTCATAGCTTTGAAAAAAAAATAAAAACTGATTAAATTGCGTATGCAACTCATCTCCTCGCTGCAATTGGCAATTGCCATTCAAGTAAAAGGATCAAATCATTATCTGATTAGCTGGGGCAATGTTCAAACACTCCTATACAAATAAAAGAAAATGCAATAAAAAGCTAAAGAGACGTTTCTGTAAAAGCATCTGTTATAAATATATCCCTTGATTGTCTCGAACTGTCAAACTCCCGATCAAAGCTTCCTCTCTGTCCACCATTTGGAACGTTTCCAAGACCAAACTAGACTCTATCTTTCCTTAAAATTACCACATCTGCCACTTCCCCTTCACTCTCTCACTCTAGTACACCCAATAAGCCCTTGCTCTTGACTCTTCTAAGCCTTCCAAAAAACCGCTTTCTCCTCTTTCCACTCGAAACCCAAGCCCTATTCCCTGTTTTATCGAGAGTACCAGTTATTTTCTGGGAACAAGTTTTGATTTTTCCTGGAAAATCAGCCGAACAGAAGAATGGAGGAAGAAGAAGGTGCTCTGCCGAACCATCTCCGGTGCAATCGAACCGACGGGAGGCAATGGCGGTGCAAGCGACGAGTAATGGAAGGGAAAAAGCTGTGCGAGCTTCACCATATCCAAGGCCTTCACCGACAAAAGAGACAGAAAGTACCAGAATCCCTCAAAATGCAAAGAAATAAGAGGAAAAAGAAGGCTTTCGAGAAGAACAAGCTCGAAATTAGGGCAAAGTTGTTGAAATTAGCGAAGCCAATGAAACGAAAGCGCATGATCGGAGTGGAATCTGAGGCGTTAGATGAAGCCGTTCGGAAGATGAAACTGAAAAGAGGAGATTTGCCATTGGAGCTCATAAGGATGGTATTGAAACGAGAAATTGAGAAGAAGAAAAGGAAAGAAAGTGATTCTAGTGATTTTGATGAAGAAGAAGAAAAAGGTGATTTGATGAGAGAATTGCCTAATGGGCTAATGGCTATTTCTTCATCAAGTCCTCATTTTGACAATGCAGGTTCATGTTCCGGTTCTGGTTCGGGTTCCGGTTCTGTTTCAGGTTCTTGTTTTAATGTTAAAGTAGGAGAAACTGAAACTAATACTGTTGCAATTACCAGAAGGCGATTTCGGTCTAAGAACATTGAGCCATTACCTGTCAGTACATTGCAGGTATTATTTGCTTTTGGTTTGCGTTATTTATTTATTTATTTTTAATAATTTGTTGTTATTTTTTATCTTAACCAAGGCTGTGCCATATAAGAAGAATCTGGTGAATTTGAGGAGAGGGAGAAGGATTAAGTGCCATTGGTGTAGAAAGGGCGGTGTTCGTAGTTTGATCAAGTGTTCGAGTTGTAGACAGCAGTTCTTTTGCTTAGATTGCATAAGAGAACAGTAGGTGATCTTTTCTGTTTTTGCTTTTGTTGTGATTGTAATGCAGATATATGTATACCAAAATGCAATGAATTTATGGCATAAATACCTGTTTCTGCCACTCTTGATGTTGTTCACCTAGTTTCTTAATTGTTTGTATGGAACTTCTGAAAATAGTCTCTTGGATTTCCAATCTGGCTTGAAATGATACATTCAAAATGTATTTAGTATTTTTTTTAGATACCAAACTGTAATGTTGTATTTGAACCATTAGGTTGGAGTTAAAACATAGGTGTTGATTTACTCTTTTGATGTTAAATTGCAAATAGGTATTTTGCTAAGCAAGAAGAAGTTAAGATAGCTTGTCCAGTATGTCGTGGAATTTGTGGCTGCAAGGCCTGCTCAGTGAGTCAACATAGAGACACTGAATGTAAGGTCTGATGACATCTGAAACGCCTCAATTTGGACATGCTGCTTGCTTTTTTTTCCATGCTTAGATCTGACCTTTTGCTTTATGCAAAAAACATGTTTTAGGAGTTCCTAAGGGACAAAAACAAAGTGGACAAGGTGTTATATTTTCATTATTTGATCTGCATGCTTCTTCCTGTTATGAAGCAAATAAACCAAGACCAGAGTGTTGAGATTGAAGTAGAGGCAAAAGTAAAAGGTACTGACATTGATTCTTCAATTTTTTATTAACCATTCTATGTTAATCAATGGAAGATGTTGTGATGTTTTCCTTTGTGTCATAGGCAAAAAACTCTCCGATATTCAGGTCCAACCAGCTGAATTTGGTGGCAATAAGCAATATTGTTGGTATGCTCTTTGCTGCTTAAATTGTATTCATAATATATGTACTTTGTTTTTGTTGCTCTTCGGTGATGATATTACTTCTCAAGCAGCAGTAACTGCAAGACTTTCATACTGGATTTTCATAGAAGCTGCCCAAAGTGTTCATATAACCTCTGCCTAAGTTGTTGTCGGGATATCTTTCAAGGGAGTTTAGTTGGAAGTGTCAAAGAACTTAACTGCAAATGCCCAAATAGAAGGAAAACTTGTTTGCCAGGCATTCGCTACTCAGATGGGAAATCTGTAAGAATCTCTAAGAAAAAATATGAGAGTAGATATTTTGATTCTTCTGCATCATTGCCTAGTCGGAAAGCTCCTGATGGCAGTGTTCCTATATCATGCCCACCCACAGAACTTGGTGGTTGTGGTGATGGCCTTCTTGATCTGAGATGTATTTTGCCGCTAATGTGGTTCAAAGAGCTCGAAATAAATGCTGAAGAAATAGTTGGCAGCTATGAATTGCCGGAAGCCTATGATACTTTTTCATGCTGCTCGCTATGTCCTGGGACAGATTATGAAGCAAAAGGGGCGAAGCAGTTGCAAGAGGCTGCTAGGAGAGAAAATTCAAATGACAACTTCCTATTTTGCCCCACTATCATGAACATTCATGGTGATAACCTGGAGCACTTCCAGAAGCACTGGGGTAAAGGCCATCCTGTCATAGTTCGAAATGTGCTTCAGGATACATCAGATTTGAGTTGGGATCCAGTATTCTTGTTTTGCTCATATCTTAAGAATAGTGTTGCCAAATCTGGGAATGAGGAACTAGCTAAAGCTACAGGTTGCTTGGACTGGTTCGAGGTTAGCTTCTTAAACCAGATCACCTGCCATATCAAATATACATTTTTTCGAGTTATAGAAAAATAAAATTGGTTCTCTTTAATTAGTTCATTACTCTATCTCTTTCTCTTGCACACACACATACCCCACACTCCAAATATAGGGCATTCATGAAAGTGCATTTAAACTTCCATGTGTATCTGGCTTGATGCAGCATCATTATTTTTGGTTCACTTAAAAAAAAAACACCTTTTTTGAGAGTTGGTATTTGTACCAACTTTTGTTCACTGCCTTCTAGGATCTTCAGTTTTGTGTAGGTTATAAAAAATTTTACCTTTTGTATGATTGACAGGTTGAAATTGGTATTAAGCAGTTATTTTTGGGATCATTAAGGGGGCTGGCACAATCTAATATGTGTGATGAGAAGCTGAAACTGAAGGGCTGGCTTTCTTCTCACTTATTTCAAGAGCAATTCCCTGATCATTATACTGAAATCATTCGAGCTTTACCACTTCCTGAATATATGGATCCTAGAAGTGGTCTTTTGAACATTGCTGCAAGGTCACCACAAGAAATCACAAAGCCTGACCTAGGCCCATGTGTCTCTATCTCATATTCCAGTGGAGAGGAACTTGTACAGGCGAATTCGGTGACAAAATTATGTTATGGTTTATGTGATGTGGTATGTCTATATCTATCCTACACTTGTATCCTTGTCTATTTGTCCCATCTCTTAAAACTTGGGATGATGCACGTTTTTTTCAAGTGATCTCCACTCAAATTTAAATTGCTCTTGCTCAATGATATTTGGTAGTAAAAAGTTTCTGTATGTTGTGCATTTTCTGATAAAACAAACTCAGTCAAGTGAACATATCATAAAAGAAAATCAGGTTTCTGATTCAGGCTTAATCTTGCATATTGACATGCATCGTAATCTCTTACACATGTTTCATGCTATGCACTTCTTTTACAATTTTCATAATATAATTTTACCATGGTGTGGTGTGTCTGATTGATCATGCACTTATCCTTGTCCATATGACTTTCTACCTTTACAAAATAGTTGTTTGTATAGTCTTTTTAGGCCAAAGTTTGTATAGCCTGACAAATCCTATCATCCCTTAGAATGATAATGTTGTAAGGTGAGCTCAGCAAGAAATTATTTGAAATATTTATCATTTGCGTTCTTATTGAATTTAGCGAGCATCAACTATTGGGAATATGATTTGAATTTGTTCAAAAGTAATATATGAAGCTTCCAGTAAAGCACAACCTTAAATCTATATCTATTGTTGTCAAAAACGTTTAATACATACATTAATTATCCTTATTGAAAACATCATGGAGATGTAAGTAATCTCTGGCCTTTATTTTGTCTTTTCTTTTTCCCTCTTTCTATCACAGGTTAATGTTTTGGCACATGCTACAGATGCCCCTGTATCCATGAAGCAGCTTAATAAAATAAGAAAGTTAATGAAAAAGAAAAAATCTCAAGACCAAAGGGAGCTTGGTAAGACTACTCTTGATCAAAAGATGGCTAATAAAGTGGAGGAAAAATTTCCCCCACAAGGGGAAAACATGGAAGTAGTAGGATTGAATGATATAATCAGTAAAGAAATGCATGCTCACAACAGAGTACCAAAAGTATCCTCCCGATTACCTGCTGTTCGTGAAGCACATGATTTAGGATTCAAAGATAGAGATGTGTACCATGATAAGGAAGATAGCTTTGACTCTGGTTCTGATTCTGATTCTGATTGTAATTCAAATTCTGATGCTACACTACTTCCTCGCCACACCATTCATAGCTCAGAAACATTAGAAAATCAGGAAGTCTTTGGGGAAAGAACAGAATTGTCCAAGTCTTGTGGAGCAGAATGGGATGTCTTCCGCAGGCAGGATGTTCCAAAGCTTATGGAGTACCTTAGAAAGCACTCAAATGAGTTTGGTCGCACATGTAGCTTTCAAAAACATGTAAGACCATTACTGGGACTTTGACCATGTGCTAGCAGAATGGACACAATGCTGATTTTTTTGCACTCCTGCTGCAGGTGGTTCATCCAATCCTTGATCAGAAATTCTTTCTTGACACAAGTCACAAACTAAGGCTGAAGGAGGAGTATGGTGAGTTTACCAAGTTTTGTTCATCTCATTGTTATATTGGATAAACTTAACTGAAAATTCTTTCCACCTATTATTGCTTCTAGAAATTGAACCCTGGACTTTTGAGCAACATGTTGGAGAAGCTGTTATAATTCCTGCTGGTTGCCCATACCAGATTAGGAATGTTAAGGTAATATATACTACTGATATCTTTGATCTTGAGTTCTCATAATGGAATCTATTGTTATGTGCAAATTTTGAATAATTTTATATTTGCTCCATATGCTGCTTCTTGTTGTTTCATTTTATGAATTACAAGTTATTCTTTCGCCAAAATATTTCACCTATTTATATGGTTATAAAGATTCTTTTCTTTCCTCTGATATGTTAAAACCTGTAGTCCTGCGTTAATGTGGTTTTGGACTTTGTTTCACCGGAAAATGTGACCGAGTGTATCCATTTGATCAATGAACTACGTCTGCTCCCAGAAGATCACAAAGCCAAAGCAGAGAAGTTTGAGGTAAACTTTGTATAAACATTACTCCAGCTAACAGTGTTCACTTTCTACATTAATGTGAAAATGATTCTGCTTTTGCTCTAAAATCAGGTTGAGAAGATGGCCCTGTACAGGATTAATACAGCCATAAAAGAAATTCATGAGCTTACATGTGCAGAGTAAGATAATAGTGGAATGTTAAAAGTCTGCGTGACCATATTTTGTCTTGCTGTTAGCTTGTTATTTTCATCAAACTCAACTAAAATTACAACTAATAACCAAATGTCTCATTCCTGAATTTAGGTCCAGTGCTGAGCCCAGTGAGTAGTTAGGATTGAAAAACTAAATGTCTCATTCTTCTATGAATTTGTGGCTATTGATGCTGGTATCTTCTGCTCCATGGTTTTTCCTTTCTTACGCATTGCTTCCCTGCAAATAGTATGATTGCATGCAGAAATTTGATGCAATTGTCCACACTCTCTCCCCATTGGATATGGGAGTCGAATTATGTGGAACTAGGCCACTTCCGCTGCAACTGACTTTGTAAATGTGTAATATTTTGATCAACCATGTACTTATTACAACCTAAGTCAGGATTGAAAATCATTCATAGTATTTTATCTTTTGTTCAATACAACACAGCTAATTTCCCCATTATGCAAATGCGACCACTGATCTCGACATAATATTCATAAAAGAATACTCGAACCTGCATTTCCTTTAGTTATGCAGTTGATGGTTTTATTTGCCTTAACCTTTTTCATTGGTTTCTTGCATCCAATTCAATTCGGCATTGAAAGTGAAACGTAGTGATGTCACAGCACAGAACAAAGGATTTCAGAATTCTCATTGACTAGGTGCATGGGAAAAGGAATGTGAAGAACCAAATGCATACAATTCACATAGCTCAGCAATTAGCTCAACGAATTTTCACTGCTAATCTAATTAAGTTCCGGTACATGAATTGTTTTTTTTAAAGAAAAAGAATAGTTTCTGACACTTTATTTCTCTCTTGTGTCGCCCCTTTCTACTGCAATGAATTGTGGAAAGTAACAAATAATTACAGAAGGATGAAATTTCATATTGGCTCAAAATTTCAAGGAAAATATAAAGGACGCTTTTGATGCTTTCAGGACTGATATATTCTAGGGTTTCAGCTCTATCAAAATTGTTTTCTGGAAAAAGAAACACACGATCCTAAAGATCTCTTGAGAGTATGCATTCAGCTAACTGTATTTCAGATAATGTTTTATGGAGCCATCAGCCCATCAATAGTGTAAGAAAGAGATTTTGCCCAGTCAGCTTTGAGCAGCAGAGTCTGCAGCGTTTGCATCACATTGAATCCTGGATCAAGTTTCCTTTGCCAACCCTAAAAATTTAAACAAGCAGCAAAACATGATACTAAATTAAATTTATTATCAAAAATGGCAATAATGACTATATGAATTAGGTTTATCATCATATTGTAAAGGCATTTCAGCAAGTCATTCCTAGAAGTATTATGAGCCAATCCCAATATGGAAATATGTCCCTGTTGTTAACTTCCAGACTCAACTAATCAGGCAGATTACTCCTATGACTATGATGACAGCTATTTATTTACTCAGTAAACATAAAGATCAAAGGACCAAGGGAAGAAGGCAGTGTGGATCAGACAAAGGTTTTACATGAAAGTTTGGACTCACGCAAAATGGAAAAAGAAGTTACCTCAAGAACCAAAGTTGTGACCATAACAGTGCATACATTGCCATCAATATTGACTTTATGACGCCTTACTTTCTCAAGCAGTTGTTGCATGCATTCAGCTGGATGGACCAGATCACCCTCTGGAGTACCCCAAAAAGTGAATGCTTCTTCTACTTCCTGTTGAAACAAGGGTTTAGAAAACCAAGCAGAAGAAGATAACATAGATATAGAAATAATAAATTATAGGGGAAAAGGGAGGCGGTTGAATGCTAAAATAAAGATAGCCTGGCTTAGAACAGAAATGATAGATCATTAATGCATTCATCTAAAATGACAAATCAATAGAGAAAGGGAGGATGCAAGAAACCATTTGAGTAGACTAAATGAGAAAATAAGGAGAAGATAAGAAAGAAAGTATTTTCCTAAGCCCTCACTGTCCTAAAAGCCTTTGGGTTTTAGAACAGTTTGGGTTACAATTATATGCATCACCTCAATAAAAGCCTTTGGGTTCGGACAGTTTTGTTGCTGTGATAATCTGAGCGTATGCTCTGCAGCAGTGCGGCCATCTCTTCGGGCAACAGCCTTAAAAAATTCCAATAAATTTACACGATCATTCTTAGAAAGTTCAGCAGTCATGCCTACATCAAGGAAAATGACATGAGGCTTTGATTTAAAAAGCCGTTTTTGAGAAGACTTGCTCCGAGACACCCGGACAAGGATATTTCCAGGATGCATGTCAGCATGAATAAAGTTGTCCACCTGAAAGAAGAAAATTAATCTTTTGGAAACCAGAAATATATATACTCATTTTTTGAACAAAAAAGATGATGGGAAATGGGGATCAAGCATCATTAAGTAGATATCAATAACAATGTTACCAGAAGCATAAGCAAACCAATTAAAAATAGTTACCAGAAGCATCTTTAAAAGTGCATGAGTTCCAATATGAGCAAGTGCAGTCTTAATCTGGTAGTGTCCTTCAGGTCCATCAACATAGTGTGCAACACTTTCCCCTTGCTCATAAGTTTCCACTAAAACAGCTGGGTGCACAAGTGGATAGACAGGCTTAGGAAAAGAAACATCTTTCCACCTTCGAAAATTATAAATAAAACGGTTCAAATGGGCAGCTTCCCTTGCAAGATCAACTTGAGACATCATGAATACTGCAAACTGCTGTACACTCTCATCCAATCTCAACCAGTTAAGAGTTGGAATGAACTTTGATAACTTGGCCACCAAGTTGATAATCATAAAATCTCTCCTAATTGATTCACCAACACCAGGATGTCTAACCTTTACTGCAACTACCATAGGCTTGACACGCTTACCAGGATAGCGGAATCTCAAAGAAGCCCGGTGCACTTGAGCTATACTTCCAGATGCCACTGGTTCCTCTTCAAAAGTCTCAAAAATTTCAGAAAGCTTGCGACCAAATGCTCTTTCTATAGTTTTCTTTGTGTAGGCAAAACTGTGTTCAGGAGCTTTGCTGTGAAGCTCTGAAAGCTTAGTGCACAGATCTCTAGGGAAGAGATCTGGTCGTGTTGCAGCCCATTGACCCCATTTTATGAATGCCGGACCTGCTATTTCAAGCGTGCGATGCACAAGCTCAAGCCACACTTTCCTGAATTGGGGACCGCAAGAGTCAGCAAATGGTGCCATCATTATGCTCGGAGAGAACAAAACTGCAAGATAGAGAGCCCTCACCAGCAAGATAACACCTTCTACTACTGAAAGTACCATAGAGGAAACAAAAGCATGGCCATCTTGTGCACGCATATACAAAGAATTCGGTGATGGGTAGTAATCTGTCTCTACTAAAGTCCTCTGTGCCAATGCAAGTTGTCCGTATGTCAAGCCAAATATACCAGGAACAATCAGGTGCGAGTGGGACAAAGCTAAGCTGAATGCTTGCGCAATCCTGCCTATGTGGGGGAATGTACAATTGCTGGAAGAACATTTATGGGTGAGCCTTTTCCAAGCAACTTGGGCATGATGCGCGACTGAACTACTTGCAGAGAGGAAGGAATGGTTCCTCGCGAAATAACCTCGACACAGCCCTTCCTTGGTATTCTGCAATGAGAATGGAGATTTTCCTCCAACGTTGAACCTATAATGGGGGTACACTCTATATTGCGGCAACCGCAACCCAATAGTAACAACCTTTCCATACTTCCTAAATTCTGAATGGCTTGTTATCCGGTCCGAAATAGAAGATTGTGCAGCTTTCCTAATAATTGCAGACATCAAAAGTCTGCATCCCAACAATTCTCTCATCATTTACCACGTAAATTTCCAAATTTCTTAGAAAGGTAAGTTTTGAAAACCCGATTGTCAATTTCACACAACATCGCAGCAAGAATTCTACTTTCTTAATTTATTTCATTAAACTCAATATCCCAAGTTTCAGGAAACAGATTTTGCAATAAGTTCAAACCTCTTATGTAATAATTCATTGTAAAATCATTAATTAAGGTGATCATTACATCTTCCTACACCTAAAGAACAGCAGAATAAATCTTAGCTCTTAGATAAAGAATAATTTCACCTTCTCTAAGATAACAAAAAGAAAAGCTTTAAAACCCTTAAACAAAAGCTCCCAGAGAAACTAATCCCAAAAAACCCGGACCCAGGTAAAAGCAACCCCAGCAAAAAAACAAAAACAAAAACAAAAAAAAAACCCAGAAAACGTTTTTAATAAAAGATTTAAAAATTCAAAAAGGGTAAAGAAAAGAGATGAACCTGGACATGGCGATATGGTGAGATAGAAGCTAAAAGAGGGAGCTTTGGTGAGGCTAAAAAGCGAAGGCGAAGAATAATAGAAGAAGAAGAAGCAGAAGACAAAGTTCTAGAATGCATTTTCTCATCGATGGTTCTCTTCTGATCAACAATCAAAATTTTTTATACGCCCAAACTTCATTCTCTCTCTTTCGTTTCGGTAAAACCTAGCGGCGCGAGAGGAAGAAGACGGAAGAAGAGATCCGCGCCACCCACAATGGGCCTAAGATTGGAGACGACGTCGAATCTGTTATTTTTTGGCCCACTTTGATTGGTTCTCGTTGGCTTCACGCAATTGCCCTTACTTTTGTCGGGCCTTGTATTGAACACTTATATCTATTAAAGGGCAAAAGAATAAAAGCACATTAAGAATTTAGTAAATTTATTGAAAGAGAAGCTTAGAAAAGGTCAAAGAAGTTCCAAACATGGTGGAAAGGTCCAAAAAAAAGTTGAAAAATTTTCGGTTTAATAGTCAAATAAGCCCTCAATTTTTAGCCTAAAATGGAATTCAGCCCTCAACGTTTTATTACATGAAATTCAGTCCATAAACTTTTATTTCGGCGGAAATAGATCAAATATGTTAAATGAACTAACTACCATTAGTTTTGCATATGTGACATGCCACGTGGCAGCTAACTAAGCTATCCACGTCATCTGCCACGTATGCAAAATTAACGGCAGTTAGTGTTATTTAACAGATTTTGACTTAATTGCATAATTGTAAAAGGTTGAGGGTTTATTTTCACTGAAATAAAAATTTATGGACTGAATTTCGTGCGATAAAAATTGAGGACTGAATTCCATTTTGAACTAAAAGTTGAGGGCTTAATTTGACTATTAAGCCAAAAATCCTCCAAGCTAATGGCTAAATTTGCTGGCTAAGAAACTGAGCCTTCATAGTCAAAATTGCTGGCTAATTTTTCCAAAATAATTGACTTTTATCACAAATTAAAAAGATGCATAAATTTTTTTAATATAATGAAAATATCTTGTTTAAAAATAAAAACATAAATTTGAAACTCGAATTTCATATACGCAGAGTTTTTACTTTTTAAATATATAAAATCATTACAAATTTACAACTGACAATAATTTTACTGTTTTCATGATTATGTGTTCTGACATTCAATAAAATTCAAACAAAATTAATTAAAATTAATTACATACACACAGGCAGACAGACAACAAACATCCATCTCCATCGCCCTGTCAACCTATTCAGCTCTTCTGTATCCTTGCAATGAATGTTTGCGCTGCAAAATCAACAAGCTAGCGTTTCTTAATTGCTGGTTCCTTCTGCGAATTGAAATACACTGCAGCAACTGGAAGCCCCAGCCCGTATTGAGCGGCAAATTGGCGAGTACTGAAGTTGGCACGCCCTTCCGGAAGTTGACTCCCTCCCACCATTGCTCCTTCCTGCTTAAAGAGTGCCAAAATGTACCGGTGAATTCCTGTCGGTGGCTGGGGTCCCATGTATGCCACCAACTCTCTTCCTATATTAATTAGATGAAAATTCAGATACAGTTCAGAATCAAAGTTGTGTTTAGATTTGACTCAGTTTTTCAGGGAAAAAAAAAAAAAACAGTGTTTTCAGCTGGAAAAAGAAACGAAATGGAAAAGTTATACCTTTGGTAGCATCTTGTCCCTGAGGAATATCTACAACAATCCTGCAACAGAAACATTAATTATACCAAATTTTATGTAGTAAACTCCATTATTGCAGATAGGCAGTAGCAGAGATCAGCATGATTATAATGTAATTACCAGTGGAGCCACTCCCTCAGCCTTGGTTCACTTGGACTTGGGGCATCAGGATCAACCATAACCTACAATCATGGACAGAATGCTCACTGATAACAGTTGTGAGAAAGAAAATTGAAGAGAAGTTTTGGAAGAATTGCGTACGAGAGTGAATAAACTGGAAGAGACCGGAGGACCAAGAATTTTGAGACTAGGTTTATCAGCAGCAGCAGATGGCTTGATGTTGCAGCCGTTGGTGACCTGCTTAGTGCCATAATGGACAGTAAACTCCGTCGAGGGAGTGAACATGTCGAGCACATCTCCGATCACTCTGCCCACGACCAGTGGCTCCACCGACCGAGTCATTGCGTCCTGAACTATATTCTAGACCTCTATTTGGTCTTTGATGAATTCATCAATTTATAGTTTTGGAATTTTTCCTTCGGGTCTAATTTTTTTTCTCCTACTGTTAATTGGTAATGGAAGTAACGAAGTGGGATTCGTTTACGATTGCCACGTCGAGCGACAACTTTGGGTAAATTGCACGTTGCCTAGTCAGACAATTGAAAGTGCGAACAGACACGTGTTTGAAATCTGGACATGAGTCGGTGATTGGCCGACCACCGTCATATCCAACAGACTGAAATATCCTCGTTTCCTCGTGTCTGTGTCCCATGAAAACGTTTGTTGGTTTGTTCCTTGTCTTTGTTTTTGTTGGTTGTTTTATTTCAAGGGTCAGATAGACATTCCATTCCACCATTACCAAACCTCAAAAACTTTGTGTTGAAAACTATCAACAAGACTTTGGAAGTGAGCAATTACATTACCAGCTACACTCAAACTGCTCCGATCCACTCGACGAAAGTGGGAAATTCATGTTCGTTGGCAGTTTTCTCTTTTTAATATGCAGAGGGAGGCTCTAAGTATAATTACATGAAAACAACTAATAATCAACATCATCAACCGTGCATGTTTAATCATTAACACAAGTCGGTGGCACAGGTGCCATTATTGGGTTGGCCAAGTCAAATGGACAGTAGAGAAGACTTTTTGAAGCATTAAAACTATCATTTTGGACGGTTTTGGTTTAGTGCTAATTGATAGATTCATAAGTGCTCTTGGACCTTAAGTGCCACGTTCATGGTCTACCAAGAGATGACATCTTTGAGTCAGGCGCAAATGTTGAGAGGTAATCTTAGGAATACACATGGAAAGCTTGCATGCAGGGTTTGTAGCTGTGATATTAAGCATCTTTTTCGCGATGTAAATTTTTTCGGTTGATGCTTTAATCAAATCGATTTGTAGTTTGGATGTAGAATACGAATGGCTTCAAAGTCCACCATATTGTGTTCAACCATGTCCACTTGCGGATGCGAGAAGAGTATACTTTCCTCGGGGGTTTTAATTTGGGCCACTCTCTAATGGTTTAATTGAAAAACTGTTCTGAGAACATTTGGGGTTTGGGCTAACAGTTTCGCAATGATCTAAATGTGAACTGGAAACCGAAAGGTGAAGAAACTACAATCTTAAATGTATTGAGCCCATTGATCTTGACTGGAGACAGGCATTTATTTCAAGACCAATAGCTGGTTTTGATTTGTTCAATGCTCTACAATGGGGTATTGCTAGAATTGATAGCAAGGGACATTTATGATTTCATCCGACCAAAAGTATAATTAGAAAAATCCAAAGACCATATGCTTTTAACAATATAAGTATTATATTTTTGTTAACTCTGTGGAAATGTTCAGTTTATTGGTGATAATAATATATTTGTTATATTATTTATGTTTTAATTACCACATTTATTGCTATATTTTTGTGTAAAATTAATTGTTTAATGTATCTTGTGAATTAATTTAGAGAAAGTGATTTTAGAATTAATTTTGGAAGATATGATTTGAATTTATTAAAATTTAAAGGATATATTGTTTGCAAAATAAAAAAGAAAGTTTTATTAGGGCTTTCACTTGGTTTGCAAGTTTTGTGTTTCTATATAAATGCTAGCAGGTTGAAGAGCTAGATAGACAGAGGGGCGGTAGTAGCTACACAGACAGAAAAAAAGAAGAGTTAGGGAGCAGGAGATAAAAGAGAAGAGGGTGTTGATCTTTAAAGCAGAACAACATTTGGTGCGTGAGATTCTGGTTATCGAAGCACTAGAACCGTGAGCTATTAGGCAGAACCGACTTGAAGTAGTCCAAACCGTAAACTGCGGCAGAGTTGTACGCTGAGTTGAAGTAGTCCAAACCGTGAAGTGCTGGCTGCAGTTGAAACCTTGATTTGCTGCTGTCCACGTGCCCTAGTTGCAAATTGCATTAAATTGAGACTCAAGCTTTAATTGCAGCCATCCTTTGTTTATTTATATTTTGCATTATTAAATTACATTTTGAATTGGTTTACTGTTTATTTGAAGCATGAATTCTCAATCTATTTTGTTGGTTTATACTAGATTAAGCATGAACTAATTTTTTACTAGGAATTTGATCAAGCCTACTTGCATATTTCATGTCTTTATGATTAATTGATCAATTCTTAAATTCTAGTATTATTCATTGTGATTAATTCAATCTTTTGATTTGGGTTATTGATTAGCCACCTTTAATATAAATTAATTGATTGTTTCAGACATGGTAAGGTACACATCATATGCTAAGCCATGTATAGCTCTATTGAATGATTGAATAAATATTTGATGCATACATCAAGCTTGAATATTTATTTGGTTCTTGTTATATGTTCTTCTATTCTTAATGGGTTTTTAGTCATTGATTATGCTACACATCATAGGTAATTAATGATTAAAAATACTTAATTATAGCTGCCATCAAACAGAGTAATTATATATTAGGAAGAATGAACCCTAGAATTGAATTGAGATTTTTAGGATTGAAGACATAAAATTGCAATGTATTGGTGAAATCAAATTCCTAGGCTTTTCTCTATTGGTTAATTCATTTATTTTAGGTTAATTAATTTCATTAGTTAATTAGATACTTAAATAATTATTTTTATTAGCTTTTATAATTTTTTAGAGCATAAGTAGTTGAATTTTAATTGAATAAATTTAGCAAATCTTTGTGGGATCGATTCTTGTATTTGCACGCTATACTACCTTGATTCGTGCACTTGCGAGAATATAACTTTTTGTTCATCAAGTTTTTGGCGTCGTTGCCGGGGATTTGTCTTAAGTTTATTCAATTTTATTTAACTACGTGTGTCTTTCTTTTATTATTTTTCTTTTTAGCTTACTATTTTTTTTTCTTTCTTTAGGTAGTGGATGCAAGGTCGACGATCACTTGGTCAAGAGATAGTGCCCATCAACGATCAAATTGACAGAATTGGTAGGAAGGCAAAGGCACAATAAGAGGAACTAGTTGAAACCAACATGGAGTTACAAGTTGGGAATCAAGATGAAAATCAAGTTCAAAATCATGTTCAAAATCGTCCTATGAAGGAGTTTGCACGTCCTACTGTGGGGACATCACCATCATGCATTGTTCTCAATGATGCAGCCAGGAACTATGAGCTTAAGAATATTCATTTTAATATGCTTCCTTCTTTTCATGGTGTTGCTATTGAAGATCCTTTGACATTCATTCGTGATTTTTATGCAACTGTTCAAACTTTTCCTTTGCAGGGATTGACTGAGGATCAATTGCGAATGAGATGTTTTCCCTACACCTTGAAGGATGCGGCAAAGACATGGTTCATGTCTATAACCCCAGCCTCACTTACCACATGGGATGCAGTGTACAATAAGTTCATAGGTAAGTTCTACTCACATGCCAAAACCACTGAATTGAGGGGTAAGATTGCTATATTCACACAAGCAGATGGTGAGGCATTCCATGAAGCTTGGGAACATTTTAAATTGCTTTTAATTCAATGTCCACATCATCGGTACCCATTAGAATTGCAAAATCAAATTTTTTATGATGGACTAACCCAAGCTTGTCAAGCTATGGTTGATAATGCTGCTCGAGGTGCCATGGGAGAAAAGACTGCACAAGAGACCTACGTGCTCTACGAGATGCTTGGAGCTAATTCACAACAAAAGAATGTTAGAGGTAAGCCTAGAGGTCTTTATGATATTAACATTAACACTGAGTTGGCAATGCAGGTTTCAGAATTAACCAAGCAAATGAAGTCTATGTGCTCGATGATTATGGGTCGAAGAATGCCAGTGTCTAATGAGGTATGTGGAATTTGTGGGATTCATGGTAATGTTACTAATGCTTGTCCTTCTAGTGAAAAATTCCCAGATTTTGTTGAGCAAGCCAACATGATGAACTCTCATAACCCACGGGTGAGGAATGATCCTTTTTCAAATACTTACAATCCGGGTTGGAGAAGTCACCCCAATTTTTCATGGAGTAGCAACCAGAACCAGAATCAAGCAAGCTCTTCTTTCCAACTGTGGAAGCCATCTTTAGAAGATACTTTGCAAAACTTTATAGAAGTTTGTCAAAGTAATCAACAGAGCAATGAACAACGATTCCAACAACTAGAGGCTTCTCAGCGGAAATTAGAGGTTCAAGTTGGACAAATTGCAGAGGCATTGCAAGGCCATGTTCTTGGAAAATTTCCAAGCCAGCCTGAGCAAGCCAAATCTATTACTATTTTGAGAAACGGTAAGATATTTGACAATAAAATGAATGATGATTCTGATGAAAGTTTAACCTTACCTGCAGGTGATGAGGTTGCAAAGGAGAAGCAACAAGAGAAAAGCGCAAGTGGTGGCAAAAAGAAGGATATTGAGGAATCAAGTCAAAATGAGGAGTCCAATCCATCTTGTGAAACTCCTAAGTTACACAAGGCGCAACACCCCTATGTTCCTCCTATTCCATTTCCAAGCTGACTCAAGAAAAGCAAATTGGATAAGTCATTTTCTGAAATTTATGACATTTTGTCTAAGGTTAATGTGAACTTACCTTTGCTTGATATGATCAGGAACATACCATCTTATGCAAAGTTCTTAAAGGAATTGAATACTCACAAGCGTAAGTATGAGCCAAATGAAAAGGTAATGGTTTCGGAAACGGTAAGTGCTGTGCTTCAAAGTAATTTGCTACCTAAATTAAAAGAACCTGGGAGTTTTAACATTGACATTACTGTAGGAGGTTCAAAGAAGGAAAAGGCAATGTTGGATTTGGGTGCAAGCATCAATTTAATGCCTTATTCTATTTACTTGCAGTTAGGTTTAAGAGACTTAAAACCTACCACAATGTCTCTACAACTTGCTGATCGTTCAATTAGATATCCTAGAGGCATTGTGGAGGATATTTTAGTTCAAATTGATAAACTAATCATTCCTGTTGATTTTGTAGTTTTGGACATGGAGAGACAGTCAAAGAATGAGCATGAGCTACCCATTTTGCTTGGACGTCCATTCATGGCTACAGCAAAGACAATAATTGATGTTCAAAATGGGAAACTAACCATGACAGTCTTAGATGAGACTGTGAAATTTTCTGTTTTTAATTCTTTAAAATTGCCTACAGATTCTAATGATTGTTTCTCAGTTGATGTTTTGGACTCAGTTGTTGACTCTAATCTTGTGCAGGATAAAACAGATGACAAGTTGGTTGATGAAGCTAGAAAGCTCTTATTGAATGAGTTGGATGAGATTCGAAAAGAAGCTTATGAGAATGCAAAGATTTACAAGGAAAGAAGAAAGTTGTACCACGATAAATCTATTCTCCAGAAAGAGTTCAAACAAGGTATGAAAGTTTTACTTTATGATTCACGTTTGCGTCTCTTTCCAGGAAAGTTGCAGTCAAGGTGGTGTGGACCATTTTTGGTGCGGAAAGTGTTTCCTTATGGTGCAGTTGAGATTGAGAACATGAGAACATGAGCTAGTTTCAAGGTGAATGGGAACTAGGATTCCTTCTTGCCTAGACGTTAAATAAAGCGCTTGTTGGGAGGCAACCCAAGTAGGTATGATTTTTCACTCTTTTTATTTTAATTTTTTTTATTTTTTTATTTTTTTTAGTGTGCACATTCATACTCTTTTATTAATCTTTGTTTTTCAACTTTGAGGACAAAGTTTGATTTAGGTTTGGGTGTGTGGTTTAGTTGTGTCTATTTAGTTTATTATATTTTTTAAAAAAATTAAAAAAACAAAAAAAAAATAAAAAACAATTTTTTAAAAAAATTTTACTTGGATTTATGTTTTTCTTTTTCACTATGATTTTTCACTAGCCTATGATGAATATGAGAGAATTTTACTATGGTTAAGTGATTGTGAGAAATATATACTTAGGTAATTAAATAATTTGGTGTTAATTTTTTTCACTTCATGATTGATGAACAATTGAGCACATAAGCCATACTCTTATGAATTGTTGATACTTAGTGACTGATTATGTGAACTTGTGAAATTAGTGATCATGCATGACACTCTAGAACTTGTTTTATTACACTTGAGGCGAAATCATAGGCAATTGATTGACTTAGAGATGATTTAGGCATTCCTTGGAACGTTTGAGCCTTTCAAGCCTTCCATGTTACAAATTATTCACTAGTATACCCTATTGAGCCTTATTGAAAGAATGGCATATGCAAAAGCATATGAATAGCCACCATTCGAATTTTCTTGTAACCTCATTGACCTTACCCAAATTAGCCTGAAAAACAATGAATGTACCCTTAAAAAGAGCTTTAATGCACATATCTATCATTAAGGGGATATGATTCAAGAAATATTTTCAAGCTAGAAATAAATGAAAAGGTTGTTAAAAAAAGTTGTGTGGATCATGCCTTGACTCCATTGTGATGAAAAAAAAAGGAAAGAAGAAGGAGTTTAAAATGTGGCATGGAAATTGCCATCCACAAACAAAAATATGAAAAAGATAAGTTTGGGGGTTGTGGAGATAAATATGTGGAGTTAAAAAAAACAGAAAAAGGAAGTAAAAAAAAAGGAGAGAGAAATTTAATATGTGCCTTATCATTGTTAGTTCTCTTGTTTTGATTTTTACCTTCCCTTTCTTTGTTAACCAATACCTTGGCCAGACATTATAAGCTAATAAAGACCTATTGATCTAAGTTAATTTTATTGTCTACATTAGTGGAGAGATTTAAGAAGAGCAAGCCTATGGAGTGTCAATAATAATAAAAAAAAAATTTTTTTGAGATCACATCATTTATTCATGAGTTGCATAATTTTAATTGAGTATTGACAAGGAATTTGAGTTTGGCTAATCACACACACACATCTGATATCATGATTTGAGTTAATTAACATTTGAATTATGGGATTATTGAGTTGTGTTTTGAACAATTACTTTAATCATAGATTTGAGATATACTTGAGGCAATATGTGAAAATCAAGTGGAATTGAATTTACTTAAATTTGAGTGAAAAATTTTGGGTGTCCTTGAGTTTTCACTTTTGTTCTTATATGTCACAAACAAGTGCATTTTCTTTTAATTTTGCTCGAGGACCAGCAAAAATATAGGTTTGGGGGTATTTGATAATAATATATTTGTTATATTATTTATGTTTTAATTACCACATTTATTGCTATATTTTTGTGTAAAATTAATTGTTTAATGTATCTTGTGAATTAATTTAGAGAAAGTGATTTTAGAATTAATTTTGGAAGATATGATTTGAATTTATTAAAATTTAAAGGATATATTGTTTGCAAAATAAAAAGGAAAGTTTTATTAGGGCTTTCACTTGGTTTGCAAGTTTTGTGTTTCTATATAAGTGCTAGCAGGTTGAAGAGCCAGATAGACAGAGGGGCGGTAGTAGCTACACAGATAGAAAAAAATAAGAGTTAGGGAGCAGGAGATAAAAGAGAAGAGGGTGCTGATCTTTAAAGCAGAACAACATTTGGTGCGTGAGATTCGGGTTGTCGAAGCACTGGAACCGTGAGCTATTAAGCAGAACCGACTTGAAGTAGTCCAAACCGTAAACAGCGGCAGAGTTGTACGCTGAGTTGAAGTAGTCCAAACCGTGAAGTGCTGGCTGCAGTTGAAACCTTGATTTGCTGCTGTCCACGTGCCCTAGTTGCAAATTGCATTAAATTGAGACTCAAGCTTTAATTGCAGCCATCCTTTGTTTATTTATATTTTGCATTATTAAATTACATTTTGAATTGGTTTACTGCTTATTTGAAGCATGAATTCTCAATCTATTTTGTTGGTTTATACTAGATTAAGCATGAACTGATTTTTTACTAGGAATTTGATCAAGCCTACTTGCATATTTCATGTCCTTATGATTAATTGATCAATTCTTAAATTCTAGTATTATTCATTATGATTAATTCAATCTTTTGATTTGTGTTATTGATTGGCCACCTTTAATATAAATTAACTGATTGTTTGAGACATGGTAAGGTACACATCATATGCTAAGCCATGTATAACTCTCTTGAATGATTGAATAAATATTTGATGCATACATCAAGCTAGAATATTTATTTGGTTCTTGTTATATGTTCTTCTATTCTTAATGGGTTTTTAGTCATTGATTATGCTACACATCATAGGTAATTAATGATTAAAAATACTTGATTATAGCTGCCATCAAACAGAGTAATCATATATTAGGAAGAATGAACCCTAGAATTGAATTGAGATTTTTAGGATTGAAGATATAAAATTGCAATGTATTGGTGAAATCAAATTCCTAGGCTTTTCTCTATTGGTTAATTCATTTATTTTAGGTTAATTAATTTCATTAGTTAATTAGATACTTAGATAATTATTTTTATTGGCTTTTATAATTTTTTAGAGCATAAGTAGTTGAATTTTAATTGAATAAATTTAGCAAATCTCTGTGGGATCGACTCTTGTATTTGCACGCTATACTACCTTGATTCATGCACTTGCGAGAATATAACTTTTTGTTCATCAATTGGATAAGTAAATCTTATATTTACCATAAAGTGATAAAGAAGAAGATAAAACCAGTGGTTACACACTACACCATGAACGCTACAACCCAAAAATCACAGCTCACAAAACCAGTTGAATTCATAAAACCAGCAAGTGAAAGAGAAGGTAAAAAAATGTACCAAAAAAAAGAAAAAGAAGGTAAAAACAAAAAACAAAAACAAACCTATTTGTTTTATGGAGCTATAATCAAGGGGTTTTCAGACTTTGTCTGATATAACTTCTTTTCGACCAATCCAAAAAAGTTTTATCTGCTCTGAATCTAATGAATGTAAAGTTTTCTTCATTATGCATATTAATGGTCATTATGCATATTAATGGTCCAATACGTTTTGATATTGAATGCAATGGTAACAGACAGCTGTTACGTTTTTTACATTAATACAATGGTAACGAATAGACATTAATGCAATGGTAACGGACAGACATTAATGCAATAGTAATGGCAGTCATTAATGCAGTGGTAACGGACAGCCGTTCTTGATGGAAGAACGACTATGGGTGTCAAGTCCATTCCGTTGAAAGAGAAGCACCTATGAGAGGGATCCCAAAACTGAATAGCAGCTCTGATCAATGGTTCTTGGACTTTTACAGCAATCAAAGACTCTATTTGGCCATATTTTTCATGGAAATCTCACTAATTTGATCCCATAAGTTGGCTAAATCTATTAGATTATTTTGTTGGAGGTTTAGATTCACTTCTTGTGGGAGTGAGGGCATGAAATTCCCAGTCAAGCAGTCTCCTTTCACTTGTTGAACTTTTTCAGACCAAATTCGTACCTCCCGGTAGGAATCACATGGAACATTCACAGACGTCGAACAAGCTAGCCTTTCTATGGATTCAGTGAAAAATTCCTCGTTGCCAAGAGCCATGGTTAAAATATCCCCTTACGTGACTATGTGATGCAAGAAGATTCATGCAAGGGACAACAGAAAAACAAATACAAATCAGTATGTGTATAAACAATATAAACATGGAAATAAAAGCAGATAAAGGATGTGATGCTTATTTATGTCCTATCAAAGGTCACTCTCATAAAAGGGAAGGAATGGCTCTATCCTAGGTTGGTCTCCTCACAACATACTATATGCTGGTTTAAGGTTTCACATATCTACAAGGTTCCCAAATCATTCCATACTGTCGTCCACACTGGACTAGTAAGGAACAGATCTGAGTGGGAGTATTTCACTTGCCATTGCGGAGGTGATTACCTCACGAGAGCATAGCTACTTTACTCCCTCTTAAAGAGGACAGAACCCGGGTGTAGGGCTCATGTTATGCCAATGCATTTATGTATGTAAAATGAATGAGCATATATTCTACTTTATTTACAATACCTTCACACACAAAGAATGTAATGAATCAAAAGTTCAAAAATGAATGAAAGGATTATTAATTTTGGTTTTAAAGAAATTTGTTTTAAAATGAAAAATTAGACGTAAATGTTAACCAAGACTATCAAATTAAAATTGAAGACACCACATGGTTAATTAATGGCTTGACCCTCTTAGCGTCCCCAGTGGAGTCGCCAAGCTGTCGTAACGTCTTCGCACTCGACGAATTTTTGAAAAACATTTTAAAAACAAAAGGGAGTCGCCACCAATCTTTTTTTAACTAGGTGTGATTGGCCACCTAAAAATGTTTATCTTTTTAACAAAATCTCAAAATTAATTAAGTTTTATTAAAAAGACAATTTTTGTTCTGCGAAAACAAAATTTGGGTTCGGGGGAACGGTTACGCGTGGGGAAGGATTAGCACCCCCACGACGCCCGTTGAAAACGGTACCACAATAATCATGTGTTATCCTTTTTGTTTTAATGAAATGATCTTAATTTAACATTTAAAAATAATTCTTATTTTATTGCAATCAGTTTTATTCTTTTTATTCAAAGTTATTTTTTTCATTTGTAAAAATCATTTTGTTTTATTTTTTTTTAAAAGTTAAATTTTATTTTTCAAAAGTGAATGTGAACCTTTTTATATTGAAGAATTAAATCAAATATCCCAATACTCTGGTAACATTTGAAATAATTTTCCTCACCTAGAGATTTCTTAAGAATCACTACTTGTGAGTTCTATGGAATCTCATCATCGGAAGATTCACACTCGCTTTAAAAATTATTATGGATGCAAATGATTCAAATAGATAATGAATAATGCAAATGAAATTTTTTTAATTATTATTTTTATATGAATATTTCTTTATTTATTTTAAATAAAAAATTTTATTATTGAAAAATTGCACTAAGTATCCCAATTCTCTGGTAACACTTAGTGAACTTCTCTCACCTAGGGATCAGTCAAGAAATCACTACTTGTGAGTTTCATGACATCCCATCATCGGAAGAATTCCATTGTTTAATTATTAAATTTCATTATTTATCTTTCTTTGTTTTTTTTTTATATAAAAAAAATTATTTATTTTCATTTTTAATAAAATTTAAATTATTGAAAAATCATACTAAATATCCCAATACTCTGGTAACATTTAGCACGACCCTTCTCACCTAGGGATCAGTTAAGAAATCACTACTTGTGAGTTTTATGACATCCCATCATCGGAAGAATTTCATTTAAATTTAAATTTTATTATTGATTTCCTTTTTATTTTCCAAATTAAATTTTCTATTAATCTTTTTATTTTCTTTTAAAAACTTATTTATTTATTTTTATTTTTTTAATAAAAATTTAAATTATTGAAAAATCATACTAAACATCCCAATACTCTGGTAACATTTAGCACGACTCTTCTCACCTAGGGATCAGTCAAGAAATCACTACTTGTGAGTTTCATGGCATCCCATCATCGGACCTTTATTTCATTTAAATTTAATTTTTATTATTAATTTCCTTTTTCAATTTTCTTTTTAAAAAACTTATTTATTTTTATTTTTAATAAA
This sequence comes from Heritiera littoralis, assembly GCA_031772115.1. Taxonomy (NCBI): domain Eukaryota; kingdom Viridiplantae; phylum Streptophyta; class Magnoliopsida; order Malvales; family Malvaceae; genus Heritiera; species Heritiera littoralis. The sequence continues at coordinate 66,938 of JAPDPK010000099.1, read as the reverse complement.
AAATAAATTATTGAAAAATCATACTAAGTATCCCAATACTCTGGTAACATTTAGTATGACTCTTCTCACCTAGGGATCAGTTAAGAAATCACCACTTATGAGTTTCATAACATCCCATCATCGGACCTTTATTTCATTTAAATTTAATTTTTATTATTAATTTCCTTTTTCAGTTTTCTTTTTAAAAAACCTATTTATTTTTATTTTTAATAAAAAACAAATTATTGAAAAATCATACTATGTATCCCAATACTTTTGACAACATTTAGTATAACTCTTCTCACCTAGGGATCAGCTAGGAATCACTACTTGTGACTTTTTAGCATCCCATCATCGGGAAAAATATTTAATTAAATTTTAATTTTATTATTAATTAAAAAAACTTATTGATTTACTTTTTAACAAAAATTTAAATTATTGAAAAAAATTATACTAAATATCCCAATACTCTGGTAACATTTAGTGCAACTCTTCTCACCTAAGGATCAGTCAAGAAATCACTACTTGTGAGTTTCATGACATCCCATCATCGGACATATTATTTAATTATTTAAGTTTTACTTATTTTTATTATTTTTTATTGCTTTTTTTTATATTTTCAAACCAATAATAATTAGTAAAAATACAAGTAAAAGAACATTTTTCAAAAACTTTTTGTTAGCTTTAAATTGACAAGTATTTTGAAAATGACAAAACTCAAGCAAGATTAGAAATGATTTTTATACAAGTAAATTTGCTTTGAATGAACTTAATGATTGAAACTATTTTAACAAATTCTTGGACTGAGATTTCAACTGAAAAGTCAGTAAATACTCTTAGAAAAGTGTTAGAAGAATTTGAACTGACTTAAAATCACAAAAGCCATAAAACTGTGTAACAAGATAAGTGCAGGAGGGCTTACTGGACAAAAGGGATCGATCCCCACTGTAGGGGGATCGATCCCAATTTGGCAGAATGTCATTACACCACACAGGACCATACAGGAGAAACTGGGAATGCATTCTGGAGAAAAGGGATCGATCCCTACTGTAGGGGGATCGATCCCTTCGCACGGGAACTGACAGTAACGGCTAGTTTTTGAGGGTTTCAACGGGAAGATTTGCATTAAATGCTTCACCAACTGTTCTATCCGTTTGGTGAGTTATAAATAGAGGCATTTATGAAGTTTGAAAGGAGAACAAGCACTCAAAATCTTCAAGCATCAAGAAAGAAAAAACAAGTCTGAAATTGTTCATTGTGAAACTTCATTTGTGAGAGTTCTTTGTGTTCTTCACCCACTCATTGTAAATTCTGTTATTCAAAGGGGTGAGCTATCCTTGTAAGGTCTAAAATTGTAGAGTGTGGGAATACTACAAGGGTAGAGGATTAAGAGGAGATTTATAAAGTCTCAAGAAAATTGTAAGAGGTCTTGCCACACCTTCAAGTGGTGTGTAAGCTGTCTCAAGAAGAGGTGAATCGAAACCTTGACAAGAAGTTCAAGGAGAGAGGACGTAGGCACGAGATTGGCCGAACCTCTATAAAACTTGTGTTTGCTTCTCTTTCCCTTACTCTTATTTACTACATTTATTTCATTATTGCTTATTTGAATTTGATTGTGCATTAAGAGTAAGGAAAAGTAGAAATATCTAGAAAAACCGATTCACCCCCCCCTCTCGGTAGAGCCAACAATTGGTATCAGAGCTTGGGCTCGAGAGTGACTTAGATTAACATCTATCGAGTATAAACGATCACTAATGGCTCAAACTAGTTTGTCTACACCCTTGGTAGGAGAGGGACACTCTACGGTGAGACCTCCACTCTTTAATGGTGAAAACTATGCTTATTGGAAGACTAGAATGATGCTATTTATCCAAGCTAATGATTATGAAGTATGGAGAGTTATTGTTAAAGGTCCTCTTATCCCTATTAAGAAAGTAGATGGGATGGATGTGCCTAAGAAAGAAGATGAATGGGATTCTAATGATGTTAGGATAGCACAACTTAATGCTAAAGCAATGCACACACTCTTTTGTGCATTAGGACCAAATGAGTATAATCGAGTGTCACAATGTGAGAATGCTAAACAAGTTTGGGATAAACTAGCTATCACACATGAGGGAACCACACAAGTCAAAGAAACCAAAGTAGGCATGCTCACACAAGACTATGAACTATTTAGAATGAAGAATGATGAGACAATTAGTGACATGTTTACTAGGTTTACGGACATAATAAATGGTCTTAAAGCTTTAGGGAAGACATACTCTAATGTAGAGATGGTAAAAAAGGTTCTCAATAGCCTACCAAAATCATGGGAAGCTAAAGTCACTGCTATTGAGGAATCTAAGGACCCTCATACACTATCTTTAGATGAACTTATGGGATCCTTGCTCACTTATGAGATGAAACTTAAGAGAAATCAAGATCCCCCAAAGAAAGTTGGAGTAGCACTAAAATCCACCACAAGTGAGGAATCAAAAGATGATCATAATGTAAGTGGTGATGAAGAAGATTTAGAAATGGCCATGTTTGCCAAGAGGTTCAATAAGTTCATGAGGATGAGGGCTAGTGGAAACTCTAGGAGACCCCCTAGGAGAGAATTCAATAGAGGTGAAACTAGTAGGAAAGATAAGGACCAAATTATATGTTATGAATGCAAAAAACCTGGCCACATTAAATTTGATTGTCCTTTGTATAGGAAGCAAAATGAAAAGAAACAAAAGAAGAAAGCAATGGTAGCTACTTGGAGTGACAGTGACTCCTCCGATGAAGAAAATGTGGAAGATGAAGTAGCTAACCTTTGCTTCATGGCTGTTGAAGATGAGAAGGTAATCTCTAACTTGCTAGATACTCATGAATACACATTTGATGAATTGCAAGATGCATTTGATGAGTTAGCCAACGAATTTGAATGCATGAATTTGAAATATAAGAAAATGATCTCTAAATTGAAAAAGGAGAATGAAATGCTTGTGAATGTTAAATTAGAATGTGAGAAGAAATTAGAGAATGCAAATCTAGAAATAGAAGAATTAAATAGAAAGAACACTAACTTGCAAAACTCCTTTTCTAAATTTTACATGGGTCAACAAAAACTTGATCAAATGCTAGAGACTCAAAGAGCATTCTTTGATAGAGAAGGATTAGGCTACAATGCATCTAACAAGGAGACTCATCTTAAAAATTTCCTAGTTAAAGATAGAAAATTTGTTTTGTGCACATTATGTAATAAACTAGGACACTCTTCACAAGCATGCATCTCTAGGAAGACCATGTTTAGAGGAAAAATGGCTGTCAAGATTTGGGTGCCTAAACATGTCTTAAATTCAAGTGATGAGTCCTTAAAAATGAAATGGATCCCTAAAGGATCAAAAATTATAAGTACTAACTCTCAAGGACCCAAGAAAATTTGGGTACCTAAGATAAAAGCTTGATGTGTTTGTAGGAGGAAGAGTATTGCTACAAGGCTAAGTCCAAGGAGCATTGGTACCTTGATAGTGGATGCTCAAGGCACATGACGGGTGACAAAAGCCAATTCAAGTTCCTAAAGCATAAAAGTGGTGGAGAAGTCACATTTGGAGACAACTCCAAAGGACAAATTGAAGGAATTGGCTCAATTGGTAACTCTTCCTCAACTATTGAAAATGTGTTGTATGTTAGAGGTTTGAAACATAATTTACTTAGTATTAGTCAATTGTGTGATAGGGGATTTAAAGTTATGTTTGATGATTTGTGTTGCAATGTTGTTAATGCCAAATCTAATCAAATTGTGTTTATTGGACATAGACAAGGAAATATCTATATTGTGGATTTAAATGAACTTAATAGCAAAAATGTATGCTTTATGGCTACTAGAGAAGATGAACCTTGGTTATGGCATAGAAGACTAGGCCATGCTAGCATGCATGTTTTGTCTAAGTTATCCAAAAGAGACTTAGTAGTAGGATTGCCTAAGCTTCAATTTGAGAATGACAAAGTTTGTGAAGCATGTGTAAGAGGAAAACACAAAAGAATTTCATTCAAACCTAAGAAGTGTGTCACTACCTCTAGATCACTTCAACTTCTTCACTTAGATCTTTTTGGACCAACTAGGACAACTAGTTTAGGAGGTAAACACTATGGATTTGTGATAGTTGATGATTACACTAGGTTTACTTGGGTGTTCTTTTTAAGTGTTAAAAATGAGGCCTTAGAAAAATTCACTGTTTTCTCAAAAATTGTTCAAAATGAAAAAGGTTACTCTATTTCTAGTATTAGGAGTGACCATGGAAAAGAATTTGAAAACATGGGTTTTGATACATTTTGCAATGAGAATGGCATTAGCCATAATTTTTCAGCTCCTAGAACTCCTCAACAAAATGGGGTAGTTGAGAGGAGAAATAGAACATTAGAAGAAATGGCTAGAACCATGCTTTGTGAAAATAACTTACCTAAATATTTTTGGGCTGAAGCAATAAACACCTCTTGCTATGTCATAAATAGAGCTATGGTAAGATCTATTTTAAAGAAAACTCCCTATGAGCTCTATAAAGGAAAAAGGCCTAACATAAGTCATTTTCACCCATTTGGATGTAAATGTTTTGTTTTGAACAATGGCAAAGATAACCTAGGAAAATTTGATGCTAAAAGTGATGAAGGTATTTTTCTTGGCTACTCTCTAAATTCTAAGGCCTATAGAATTTTTAATAAGAAAACACTTGTAGTAGAAGAGTCTATACATGTAATTTTTGATGAATCAAATATCACTAGTAGAACCAATCTTGATGATGAAGTTGAGATTTTTGATGAACATATAAGTGATCCATCTCAAGATAAGGAGGTTAGAGATCAATTAGAAAATCTTACTATTAACAGAAATGAGGAGTCCATGGAACAAGAATTAATTGAGAAAGAAGCTAGGTGCCCTAGAGAACTAGGATATGTGAGAGATAATGACATTGTTGGAGACCCAACCATTGGAGTTAGGACTAGGTCAACATATAGAAACATATGTCAACATGTAGCCTTTGTGTCACAATTTGAGCCAAAGAAAGTGGATGAGGCCTTGAATGATGAAAATTGGATTATGGCCATGCAAGAAGAATTAAATCAATTTGAGAGAAGCAAAGTATGGACCCTAGTAGAAAGACCTAAAGACTATTCCATCATTGGAACTAAATGGATATTCAAGAATAAGATGGATGAAAATAGCATTATTGTTAGAAACAAGGCTAGGTTAGTGGCTCAAGGATATAGACAAGAAGAAGGGATAGACTATGATGAGACCTATGCTCCGGTAGCTAGATTAGAAGCCATTAGAATGCTACTTGCCTTTGCATGTTATAAGGATTTTAAGCTATATCAAATGGATGTAAAAAGTGCTTTTTTAAATGGTTATATAAATGAAGAGGTTTATGTTGAGCAACCTCCCGGTTTTGAAAATCCAAAATTTCCTAATCATGTTTTCAAACTTTCAAAAGCCTTATATGGATTAAAACAAGCTCCTAGAGCTTGGTATGAAAGACTTTCAAAGTTTTTAATCGAAAAAGGTTTTACAAGAGGAAAGGTAGACACAACCTTGTTTATTCAATCTAAGGGTCATGACTTATTAGTAGTTCAAATTTATGTAGATGATATCATTTTTGGATCTACAAATGAGTCATTGTGCAAAAATTTCTCTAAACTAATGCAAGGTGAATTTGAAATGAGTATGATGGGAGAATTAACCTTCTTTCTAGGACTTCAAGTTAAACAATGTAAAGAAGGTATTTTCATAAATCAAGCTAAGTACACTAAAGAGTTGCTCAAAAGATTTGGAATGGATGAGTCTAAACCTTATTCTACACCTATGAGCACTAATATTAAACTTGATAAGGATGAAGGGGGAAAATGTGTAGACACTAAATTATATAGGTCTATGATTGGCTCATTGCTATATTTAACTGCTAGTAGACCAGATATAATGTTTAGTGTATGCTTATGTGCAAGATTTCAGTCATCCCCTAGAGAATCACACCTACAAGCAGTCAAAAGAATCCTTAGATACCTCAAAGACACTCCTTCATTAGGACTTTGGTATCCTAAAGATTCTACTCTTGATCTACATGCTTATTCCGATGCGGATTTTGGTGGATGCAAAGTAAGTAGGAAAAGCACTTCGGGAACATGCCAATTCCTAGGAAGTAGGCTCATTTCATGGTTTTCTAAGAAACAAAATAGCGTAGCTCAATCCACAACCGAGGCTGAATATATAGCTTCCGGCAGTTGCTGTGCTCAAGTGTTATGGATTAAGCAACAAATGAGAGACTATGGAATAGAAATGAACCAAGTTCCCATTAGGTGTGACAACACTAGTGCCATCAATCTTACAAAAAATCCTATCCAACACTCTAGAACCAAGCACATTGAGATTAGACATCATTTTATAAGAGATCATGTGCAAAAAGGGGACATAATTCTAGAGTATGTGGACACCTTGCACCAATTAGCTGATATCTTCACAAAACCCTTGGACAAGGAGAGATTTTGCACTCTTAGAGGTGAATTAGGCATAATGAATGCTCCTTGAAGTGATTTAATATTGCATGAATGTCATAAGTTAGTTTGATATGGTTGCAAGAAAGAAACTTGAAAATATCATTTACACTTGCAATTCATAATCTCAACTTGCCATGTTACTGTTCATGATCTTAGCTTTGAGGTTGAAATGTTGAATTATGTGTGTTTTGATTATGTTGAATTCTCCTCACAAGCCAAAAACCTACTTCTGATGTTTAAGACCCCTTCAAAGTCATGTTCAGAGTTGTTCTGCATATTCTTGGCATTTTTCTGCAAATTTTCTGCAGTATTCTACATCTTTTTCTGCAGTTTTCAAACCTCTTTCATGCATTCCAAGTAAAACACAATCAGATTTTGACTTTAAGATGATCAAAATGCATAAGTTCCATTGTTTTCAAATCATTTTTATGCATCATGCAAGTGGCAAGTGACTGAGGGGACAATCCTTCACCAATAGGATTGAATTCCCAGTCTGTTGGCCAAAAAACTGGGTGATGGGAGCATACTGCCTAAAAGGGATCGATCCCCCTACAGTAGGGATCGATCCCCTCGTGACAGATTGTAACTCCCGCGTCATTTAAACCGTCGGGCACTCCTTCCTTTCACACTATTCCTCTTCTTCTTCCCCTCTCCACGCCCTTGCCTATTTTCTCTCCTCCAAACTACAAGATTTCACTCATTTCTACACCAAATCACTCCATTCTTTCACCAATCTTCGTCATTTTCTTCTCTTTTTCATTTCCCCTCCTCATTTCCTCCCAAAATCTTTTCTTTTCTTCTTTTTCTTGTTCTTCCACACCATGGTCACTATTCACCCAACATGTCAATTGTAAGTTTTTCTAACATTTTTCATCAACTTTTTCTTGCATTTCTAGTTTCTCTTATCATATCTTGTCTACCCATGTGCATATCTTGCATCAATTTCTTCTCCATCTAGGTTTTCCCATCCTTTGGCACTTGTATTTCTCTCAAGTTTTTCCTTAGATTGTCTGTGATTTATCATCTGAATTCACTTGTTTAATTGTTATATGCTTATTGGGTTGTGGCTCTCAGCTGTCTGTGAGATCAAATCTATCCCACATACTCATTCATAGTTCCTCAACTTGTGCCCACAACCTGTTCGATAAAAGTCCTCAACGAAAATTCCTATCATTTTCCTTCCCTCTATGGCTCCTAAGGTTAAGCACTCCGCTCAAAAAAGCAAAACCAGTGCTTCCTCTTCTTCATCCTCCATACCAACTACCTTTAACCGCTGCTTTCGCCATGCAAATGAAAAAACCAAATTTCTAGCCGAATTTGCAAACATGCCCATTAAGCATTGGCGTCCTATTGATTTCGACTTCCTCGAGTCAATTAATTTTCCTTACCTTGCCAAGTTCAATGCATGGGGTTGGACCCAATTCCTCAAAATCAATACTCCGGTCCCAGCGAACATCATTCGAGCCTTCTTTTCCAATGCCGAAATCATCTATTCTCCAAATGACCCTTGTCGGGTTGTCGGGATTAACTCTTATGTCATGGGCAAACATATTGAACTGACCAAGGAATACCTCTCCCATGCCTTTAGACTTCCTGAAGGCGGTAATATCCATGACCATCTCAATGTCCCCTTAGTGTTTCCCGTTACCGATAATCGTGCAAGTGACCTTCCTGTCTTCGCACGCCTCCTCCATATCATAATTTCATGGAATCTTCGCCCTCTTGGCACCCGATATTCTCACCTTCGCAAACTTGATCGATTTTGGCTTCATCATATTCATGAACAAGACGGCCACCCACCAGACCTACTACACTTTATCCTTCAGGATTGGGTGAAGATTGTTCGTGGTAAGGTCCACACCATTGTTTTCCCTCAGCCTCTCGCCTACTATTTAATCTCTGAAGGTGTTGACTGTTCATGTGAGGTTGGCATACTTCCGGATGCCAATACCACCATTAATCTCACCACCCTCCATAACTTGGGCTGGTATCTTCACCAAGTGGGTGACACCTTCGACTGGGTCAAGGGTCATGGTCAGGATGAACCTCCCGCACATGCTCCAGCAGACGTTGAAGAAGAAGAAGGAGACGGCACCGAAGCACCTGCAGCAGCCACATCTTCTGCACCTTCCGGCTCCTCGTCAGCATCTCTTGACCAGATCATGCATATGCTTCAAAACTTTCAGCATGACGTAGGTGAGCGACTTGATCGCATCGAGGCCACTCAAGCTGCACTGTTCGATGAACTTCAGGATGTTCGCATGCAACATGAGGACTTCGTTGAGCAATATCACAAGACCTTTCCAAGGCGTTGATCCTCCTTGTTGTGACATGTGTCCTGCTTTCTAGTTGTTCCTGACTTTGCTCGATATGCTTCCTAGTTGTTTTATGCTAATACTATGTCTATGACTATGTTAATGATTTTGCTAGTTATGTTTGCTAGTTGTTTTCTGTCAATGACGATGTCATATTCGGATATTACTTGTGCTTTAATGACATTGGGTTGCTTTGTGTTCCTCTCTATCTTTTTGCCAATCATATTGCTTCTTTTGTGCTTTAAATTGCCTTCTACCACTAACCATTTCTCCGTGCTCTTTATTCCTTTGCTATGACAAAAAGGGGGAGAATTAATGTGGTAAACTTATACTAAATTGAGGGGGAGCAAATATTGAGGGGGAGCAAATATTGAGGGGGAGCAATGTTTTTCAACAAAACGTTATATTGAGGGGGAGTAATGTTTTTCAAAAAATCAAGTAACCTCAATTTTCAAATACATAAGCAAATTTACCTTAAGTTTTGTCATATCAAAAAGGGGGAGATTGTTAGCTTTAAATTGACAAGTATTTTGAAAATGACAAAACTCAAGCAAGATTAGAAATGATTTTTATACAAGTAAATTTGCTTTGAATGAACTTAATGATTGAAACTATTTTAACAAATTCTTGGACTGAGATTTCAACTGAAAAGTCAGTAAATACTCTTAGAAAAGTGTTAGAAGAATTTGAACTGACTTAAAATCACAAAAGCCATAAAACTGTGTAACAAGATAAGTGCAGGAGGGCTTACTGGACAAAAGGGATCGATCCCCACTGTAGGGGGATCGATCCCAATTTGGCAGAATGTCATTACACCACACAGGACCATACAGGAGAAACTGGGAATGCATTCTGGAGAAAAGGGATCGATCCCTACTGTAGGGGGATCGATCCCTTCGCACGGGAACTGACAGTAACGGCTAGTTTTTGAGGGTTTCAACGGGAAGATTTGCATTAAATGCTTCACCAACTGTTCTATCCGTTTGGTGAGTTATAAATAGAGGCATTTATGAAGTTTGAAAGGAGAACAAGCACTCAAAATCTTCAAGCATCAAGAAAGAAAAAACAAGTCTGAAATTGTTCATTGTGAAACTTCATTTGTGAGAGTTCTTTGTGTTCTTCACCCACTCATTGTAAATTCTGTTATTCAAAGGGGTGAGCTATCCTTGTAAGGTCTAAAATTGTAGAGTGTGGGAATACTACAAGGGTAGAGGATTAAGAGGAGATTTATAAAGTCTCAAGAAAATTGTAAGAGGTCTTGCCACACCTTCAAGTGGTGTGTAAGCTGTCTCAAGAAGAGGTGAATCGAAACCTTGACAAGAAGTTCAAGGAGAGAGGACGTAGGCACGAGATTGGCCGAACCTCTATAAAACTTGTGTTTGCTTCTCTTTCCCTTACTCTTATTTACTACATTTATTTCATTATTGCTTATTTGAATTTGATTGTGCATTAAGAGTAAGGAAAAGTAGAAATATCTAGAAAAACCGATTCACCCCCCCCTCTCGGTAGAGCCAACACTTTTATTTTACAACATGCATTAGTAATAATAATAATAATAATAAATATAATAATAATAATAATAAATAATAATATAATAATAATAATAATAACAACAATAACAATAACAATAATAATAAAACACCACAATAATAATAATAATAATAATAATAATAATAATAATAATAATAATAATAATAATAATAATAATAATAATAATAATAATAATAATAACAACAACAACAAAAGAAAGGGCTGGAAATATACCCAAATTAATTGGGTTAAAACCCAATAGCTAGGAGGCCCAACAACAGCCCAAGCTCAAGGCCCAATCTGCCAGTTGGTCGGATCCGGGTCGGGTCGAGGCGGAACGGGTCGGTGCGAATCGGGTCGGGTCAACGCGCGGGTACCTCTCCCACCGAAGCGGGTCGGGCGCGCGGGTCGCTCTTTTTTTTTTTCGACTATAAAATCACCCCTTTTTTTTTCTTAATTCATTTTCACCCTTTTTACCAAAAAAACTTCAGAGCTTTAAGAGGTTCTATGCCCGGGCGATTTCCGGCCACCGCCGGAGTCGCCTCCGGCCGCCGCCGACCGCCGTCTCCGGTGGCCAAAAGTCAAAAAGTTTCCGACTTTTCGAGAGCTCTTCTCCTCCTCTTTTCGTTTCTAGCCTCGGATTGCTTTGAAAAAATCCCCAACCAAACAGATCTAAGGTCGAAACCCTCGGCCTCCTCCCCTTTTTGTTCGTTTTTTTTTGGTTTTTTTGTTTTAGATCTGGTTGTGGCTGTGGTTTGCTTGTGGTTTTTGTGTTTTCTTTTTTTTTTGCAGGTTTTCAGATCTGATTTTTGGCTTCGGGTTTGGGTTCGATTTGGGTCTCGAGTGGTTTATAGGTTTGGGATCGGTGGCCGAATGGTTGAGGGCTTGATGGTTGCGATGGTGGTGGTGGTAGTTACTTTGGGTAGGGGCGATACAGGGGTTGGTTCGGTTTTTGGTGTCTTGGTTGTGGTGGGTTTTCTGGTAATGGGAGAGGTTGTTGGGATTTGGGGGTTTCAGTGGCGCTGATGATGTTGGCGGTGGTGTTTGCTGTGTCCGAGGCTTGAGGCCAGAAATGGTGACTGCTTGGGTTGGCAGGGGCTCACGGTGATGGGGTTGAGGGTGGTTGAAAGGCTCGGTGTTGGTTGGATTTTCAGTGAGTGAAGGCCGGTGGAGAAAGCTTGAAGCTTGAGTCTCCTTCCCTCCGGAATCCTCTCTGTCGATGGTGATGGTTTTTAGAGGGACTGGTATAGAGCTTGGGGAACGGTGGCTGGCAGGAGTAGCTGGTGGCCGGCGGTGATGGGATGGGTGACAGGGTTGATGGACTGATTAGACCAAAAAAATAAAATAAAATAAAATATAAATATAAATAAAAATATAAATAATAATATAAATAATAATAATAATAATAAAAGTAATAAAAATAAAAAGAAAATAATAATAATGATAATAATACAAATAATAAAAATAAATATAAATAAATAAATAATAATAATAGTAATAATAACAAAAAGGGACAAAATTAGGTGTCAACACATTCAGTATGTTAATGAAACTCTTTTGCATTCAGATATTTTCTCATATTCATGTCCACCTTAATTTATTTGAGAAAATATATATTTTATTCTGGACCAAAAATAAACATAGGGTTTATTCATTAAGTTAATTGTTGCCACATTAAGTATAGTACTTGAGAAATTAAATACATTGTAATACATAGATGATAATACTCGTTCTTAGAGAACTTATCACTATGATTCATGTGTTTATTTCTTAAGTAAGTTATTCAATGCTTAATTCAACGTATGGATCAAGTGGGAGATTGTAACGTTTTCTTCATTATGCATATCAATGGTCATTATGTATATTAATGGTCCAATACGTTTTGATATTGAATGCAATGGTAACAGACAGCCGTTACGTTTTTCACTACAAAAAAAGAGACTTTCAGCGACGGAATTAGCGACGGAATTTTCCGTCGCTAAAAGTCTTATTCCGTCGCTAAAGGGTTTTAGCGACGGATTAGCGACGGAATAATTCCGTTGGAAAAATCAATGTCGCTGATGCTCATTCCGTCGCTGAAAGAAAATTCCGTCGCTAATTAGCGACGGAATTTGTCCTTATCAGCGACGGAATTTTTCTGTCGCTAAAATGGAAATCGGTCACCTATTATCCGTAGCTAAAAATTTCAGCGACGGAATTTTCCGTCGCTAATTCCGTCGCTAATTTTTTTTATTTTTTAAATTTTATGAAAATATTCCGTCGCTAAAAGTTTTACCGACAGAATATTCCGTCGCTAATAATAAAATTTTCCGTCGCTAAATAATTTTACCTACGGAATTTTCCGTCGCTAATAATAAATTTTTTCCGTCGCTAAATGTTATCAGCAACGGAATATTCCGTCGCTAATAATAAAAATTTTCCGTCGCTGAATGTTATCAGCAACGGAATATTCCGTCGCTAATGCTATTATTTCCGTCACTAATTTCTTTGAATTCCGTCGCTAATAATATATTTTTTTATCATCATATATTATTTATGCATTTCGCTACCAAAATGTTAAATTCCAAAATTGTTTCCAAAAGTTTTCCGAAATATATTTAAATTTAAGCTTAAGCTTAAATTCATGTTAAAACCCTAAATTCATGACTATAGCAACATTTAAAAGACCTTAATACATAAACATAAATTTTTAATAAAATTCATACATAATCATAAAACATGATTAAAATTCAACAAATTCATAACATCTCTCAACAACCATCAAATTCTTAAAACATAAAAAGAACAAAGTACATAAATTTCTTACATTATAACAGAGATCTATGAAGAAGGCCCATCTCCGAGGTTCGGTGTCTGGCTATCATCAGGATTTGAAGGGCCTCCTTTGCTACTCTTCCATGCATTACTCATCTCAGCCATCCATTGGTGCATTTGCGGTAAAAACTACATATTAAATAACCTACAAAAGCATAAAAACTACATATTAAAAATTAAATATTATTTTCTTTCTATTTTAAAATAAAAAAATAACGATTACAATACATACAACTTTCGTTACAATACATATTGTCGTAACGTATCAAGTTTCGGGGGAAACCTAATAGCTAGACACAAAACTATGGAGTCGCCACCAATCATTCTAACCTAGGTGTGATTGGTCACCTATTCAAACTAAGGATAAGGCCTGGTCTACGTTAAAAGTTCTAAGTTCGGGAGTACGGTTACGTGTGAGGAAGGATTAGCACCCTCACAACGCCCATCCTAAAAAGGTACCAAGTGATCTAAGGTTATCTTAATTTTGCCTTTTACTTTAATTTCGATATAATTAAATATTGAAAAATCTTTTAAGTCTCCTCCATCAAGCTGGTTGGACAACTTAAAAGTTATTCTCACCTCAAGAGTATTCAAGTAGGACCAATCGCCTTTCTTGAAGAGGCTCCGTCGTCGGATTGTTTAAATATTTTATGCAAACCCTATTTTGACTTCTATCCAATTTATTATTTTATCCTATTTTATTCTATCGTTATTATTTCTTTGTATAAATTATTATTTCATGTATTTTTATATCTTTAAATAAACATGAATTATTTGATATTGAATATTTTCTTAAAGACCTTCCATCAAGCTGGTAAGACCTTAAAGAAACTTTCTCACCTTAGGAATTTTTAAAGAAATTACTCAAGCGCAATTCCCTTTAAATTCCATCCTCGGAATAATTCACATTTATTAAAAATATTTAATTTAATTTAATTTCTATTTATTTTAATTATTTTCTAATTTTAATTCCAATTTATTTATTTGATCTTTATTCTTTATTATAATAAACTTAATTTTCATTTACTATTTTTTAATCTAATCTAATTTAAATTTTATTTTTATAATTTAATTTATTAAATCTTGGAAATGTCCTATAAATCTTCCATCAAGCTGGCAAGATTTAAAAGAACTCTCCTCACCTCAAGACATCTAAAAGTACTACTCAAGCGCAGTCCCTTTAGAATTCCGTCGTCGGATTATTTATATTCGTATTTATTATTATTTTAAAATATTTTATTTCTAAATATATTAATTTTTATGACTCTTAATTTCTAATTTGATTACTAATTTTTTTAATTGCGCTTACTTTTCATTAATTCTTATTTCAATTTTTTAAAGATTTTTAAGTTTTAAATATCGAAAATAAGTTTTTAAATCTTCCATCAAGCTGGTAAGATTTTAAAAAAAACTTCCTCACCTCAAGATATCTAAAAGGAGTCTCGATCGACTTTCTTAAATTACATCATTGGTATAATCCACACTTATCAATTAACTTTATTTTTATTTCTAAAGAACTAATTTTTCTTTTTAAAATTTAGTTTCCTTATCTATTATTTTAACCAAATATATTTATTTAAACATTTTTCGTAAATTTATTACAATTATTTACAAACCTAAATAAATTAATTTAATTAATTAATTAATCTACCTAGTTTAATAAAATTTCCTAATTTAAATTTAACTATCCTAAATATTCATTAAAACTACTAATATAATCATAGATATAAAACTAATGAAAAAAAAAAAACGAAGCTATTTTACCTGTACAGTGAACGGCACTTGCTTTGTGGTCTATTTTGCTACCTCACGTCTCCCCTATTCCAACCGAATACCTCAGCTCTAAACAACAGCCATTCCAACGTTCTTATGGCTTAGAAGGGTTAGCCAAATGAGGTGGTAACAATGTGAGCAGCTTCTCCTTTCTTCTCCCTATCGCTCCTGGTTTTTCAGCTTGTTTCTTGGTCAGTTTTCTGCCTTCATGCTCCCCCCATTTCCAGACGTGTCTTCACTTCATGCACGCACCATCAGCCACGCAGCAGCACATTCCACGTACATCGTCTGTTCTGCCTTCACGAACGGCAAGCCAACCACGCCACTCTTGCTTCGCTACTCTGCTCCAGCTCCTTATTGCGCTACACGCAGCAGCCTGCACGTGAAGCTTCCTGCTCGTCCTCCACGTTCGGCAGCTGTTCCACTTAGTGTCGGTTCTGCTTTCAGCCCGATCATTGCTTACACGCAGCTCACGCCAGTAGCTAGCTTCATTCCAGAACACCAATTACGCTTCAACTCGACAACAAGCGTTTCAAGCACAACAAGCTGTTAAGACTCTATCTTAAGCTTCCTACACTGTAACGCATCATGCGTCTCCATCACAACCAACTGCTTTAAATGGCTAGCAAAATGAAACTTAAAACAGAGTATGAACGCAGCAAAAGAAAACCAAACAGGCTGTCACCTAGCCAGCCTCCTCTTGCAGCAACATTCAACAACCAAGGACAAAAGAATGCAGTAAACGATTGAAGAAGAGCTACTGTCACCAGCCTCCCCTTCTTTGTGTAAAAGTCGTGCAGTCCTCTCTTTTCCTTTGGTCTCTCTTTCTCTATTTTCTCATATGAAAACCGTGTCAACTCCTCCCCGTGGGTGATGATCCCTCCGCCGGGTAGCAGCTAGGTTTTCCTTTTTTTTTAGCACCCAGAAAATCTCCTTTTTTTTTTTCTTTTTTGTTTGCTCCTCCCCCCTCCCACCAAACCTAGCCGGCCACCCTTTTATAATCTTTTTTTTCCAAGTTTTCTAGGGTTTCCTCTTTTGCCTGTGTGTTTGCCCTTTCTCTTTTTTTTATTTTTTATTTTTATTTTGTTTTTCTTCCTTTTCTTGATACAAGTATTAAATCAATTTGATTTCCTTTCCATCCATCCACAGATTTGAGTTTGACTTGTATCTTAATTGATTCTCACTTGATTCATTTATTGATTTTGATTTTCTTTCAAGTTTCCTAACTCAAAATTTAATTTGTTATTTTTTTTTGTTTTTTTTTATTTTTTTTATTTTTTTCAAGTTTCCCTTCTTTGATCATTTTATTTTTTGTTATTTTTATATTTTTTATTTTCTTTTCATTTTATTTATTTATTATTTTTTTCATAATAAACAGGATAGTAATACAAAAATTAGATTCATCGTCTAATTAATATTAAAAGATCCCGGACAAAATGGGGTGTCTACACATATTAAAACTATTAATACAACAATATATACATTTATGCAATGAAAAAAAATAATATATATAACAATGTATATATCTCACATTAATCCCAAAATTAATAATACTAATTCAATTAATTTATTAATATCATATAATTAGATACACTAAAACAATAATAAATATTCAGAATTAATAATATTATGACCAAATTAAATTTACATAAATAAATTTATATATTTAAAATATAACAAAAATAACTTTAAACATTTAAATTCAAAATTTCTAGTAATATTATTATAAATACGGACAAACAAAAATAAACAACTAAAAACAAATTAACATTTTAAATATATATTTTAAATAAACAAATTAAACAAATAAATAAAAATTAATAATAGTAGTTCAATCAATCTATTACTATCATATAATTAGATACAATAAAACAACAATAAATTTTTATAATTAATAATATTATGACCAAATTAAATTTACATAAATAAATTTATATATTTTAAATCTAACAAAAATAATTTTTCCCAATAAATACAAAATTTCTACTAATATTATTATAAATACAAATAAATATAAATTTTACATAAACAAACTACCAAACAAATAATTATATCTTTTAAATTTAAAAATAATACAACTACTATATACCAAGAGTATGACCGGCGGTAAGGACGACCGGCGGCAGGTCAGCGGCGGAGGGTAGTGGCGGCAGCAACGGCGATGGCAGGGGCGGGCGGCAGCAGCGGCGCCTATGGGCGCAGTGGCAAGCTTCAGAGGAGTGGGCTGTGTTGGTTTTCTTCTTTAAAAACTAGAAGGCGCCGGCGGTGATGAGAGGAGAGAGGTGACCGGCGGCAGTTGGAGGTGTAACAGACCGGCGGCGCAGCTTCGGACCTTCGGTGGGGCAAGGGACGGCGGCGCAAAGGGGAGAGGAAGAAAAAAACAAGCAAAAAATTTGACCATCACGGGCGGAAGAAGAAGAAAAAGAAAGTGAATCACGAATTTCGAGGTATTAGCGACGGAATTTCCGTCGCTAACTAGATTTAACACGCTACACGAGGAATTAGCGACGGAACTTTTTCGTCGGTAATTCCGCAGCTAATGAGCTTTAGCTACGGAATTACCGACGGAAAAATTCCGTCGCTAATTTTTTGACCTTTTCTAAAATATTTTGGAGGGAATTTTGGAGGGAATTTAGCGACGGAATTTTTCCGTCGCTAATTCCGTAGCTAATGGGCTTTAGCTACGGAATTAGCGACGGAAAAATTCCGTCGCTAAGTTCCCACATCATTTTCGGTCTAAAATGTTCATGGAATTTAGCGACGGAATTTTTCCGTCGCTAATTCCGTAGCTAATGAGCTTTAGCTACGGAATTAGCGACGGAAAAATTCCGTCGCTAAATTCCCACATGATTTTTCGGTGGAAAAATTCATGGGAACTTATTCCGTAGCTAAATAATTCCGTAGCTAAATAATTCCGTAGCTAATGGGCTTTAGCTACGGAATTAGCGACGGAAAAATTCCGTCGCTAAGTTCCCACATCATTTTCGGTCTAAAATGTCATGGAACTTAGCGACTTCCGTCGCTAATTCCGTAGCTAATGGGCTTTAGCTACGGAATTAGCGACGGAAAAATTCCGTCGCTAAGTTCCATGAACATTTTAGACCGAAAATGATGTGGGAACTTAGCGACGGAATTTTTCCGTCGCTAATTCCGTAGCTAAAGCCCATTAGCTACGGAATTAGCGACGGAAAAATTCCGTCGCTAAGTTCCCATGAATTTTTCCACCGAAAAATCATGTGGGAATTTAGCGACGGAATTTTTCCGTCGCCAATTCCGTAGCTAAAGCTCATTAGCTACGGAATTAGCGACGGAAAAATTCCGTCGCTAAATTCCATGAACATTTTAGACCGAAAATGATGTGGGAACTTAGCGACGGAATTTTTCCGTCGCTAATTCCGTAGCTAAAGCCCATTAGCTACGGAATTAGCGACGGAAAAATTCCGTCGCTAAGTTCCATGAACATTTTAGACCGAAAATGATGTGGGAACTTAGCGACGGAATTTTTCCGTCGCTAATTCCGTAGCTAAAGCTCATTAGCTACGGAATTAGCGACGGAAAAATTCCGTCGCTAAGTTCCCATGAATTTTTCCACCGAAAAATCATGTGGGAATTTAGCGACGGAATTTTTCCGTCGCTAATTCCGTAGCTAAAGCTCATTAGCTACGGAATTAGCGACGGAAAAATTCCGTCGCTAAATTCCATGAACATTTTAGACCGAAAATGATGTGGGAACTTAGCGACGAAATTTTTTCGTCGCTAATTCCGTAGCTAAAGCCCATTAGCTACGGAATTAGCGACGAAAAAATTCCGTCGCTAAGTTCAATGAACATTTTAAACCGAAAATGATGTGGGAACTTAGCGACGGAATTTTTCCGTCGCCAATTCCGTAGCTAAAGCTCATTAGCTACGGAATTAGCTACGGAATTAGCGACGGAAAAATTCCGTCGCTAAATTCCATGAACATTTTAGACCGAAAATGATGTGGGAACTTAGCGACGGAATTTTTCCGTCGCTAATTCCGTAGCTAAACTAATTCCGTAGCTAAAGCCAATTAGCTACGGAATTAGCGACGGAAAAATTCCGTCGCTAAGTTCCATGAACATTTTAGACCGAAAATGATGTGGGAACTTAGCGACGGAATTTTTCCGTCGCCAATTCCGTAGCTAAAGCTCATTAGCTACGGAATTAGCGACGGAAAAATTCCGTCGCTATGTTCCCATGAATTTTTCCACCGAAAAATCATGTGGGAATTTAGCGACGGAATTTTTCCGTCGCCAATTCCATAGCTAAAGCTCATTAGCTACGGAATTAGCGACGGAAAAATTCCGTTGCTAAATTCCATGAACATTTTAGACCGAAAATGATGTGGGAACTTAGCGACGGAATTTTTCCGTCGCTAATTCCGTAGCTAAAGCCAATTAGCTACGGAATTAGCGACGGAAAAATTCCGTCGCTAAGTTCCATGAACATTTTAGACCGAAAATGATGTGGGAACTTAGCGACGGAATTTTTTCGTCGCTAATTCCGTAGCTAAAGCCCATTAGCTACGGAATTAGCGACGGAAAAATTCCGTCGCTAAGTTCCATGAACATTTTAGACCGAAAATGATGTGGGAACTTAGCGACGGAATTTTTCCGTCGCCAATTCCGTAGCTAAAGCTCATTAGCTACGGAATTGGCGACGAAAAAATTCCGTCGCTAAGTTCCCATGAATTTTTCCACCGAAAAATCATGTGGGAATTTAGCGACGGAATTTTTCCGTCGCCAATTCCGTAGCTAAAGCTCATTAGCTACGGAATTAGCGACGGAAAAATTCCGTCGCTAAATTCCATGAACATTTTAGACCGAAAATGATGTGGGAACTTAGCGACGGAAAAATTCCGTCGCTAAGTTCCATGAACATTTTAGACCGAAAATGATGTGGGAACTTAGCGACGGAATTTTTCCTTCGCTAATTCCGTAGCTAAAGCTCATTGGCTACGGAATTAGCGACGGAAAAATTCCGTCGCTAAATTCCACTTATGTTTTGGGTTTAGCGACGGATAATTCCGTCGCTAATAATTTGGCGCAATTAAACAGTATATCCTGCCATAATTAGCGACAGAATTAGTGACGGAAAATATTCCGTCGCTAATTACCGACGAATTTCTGTCGCTAATCCGTCGCTAATTCCGTCGCTAAATTCATTATAAATTCCGTCGCTAATACTAATTATCAGCGACGGAAAAATTCCGTAGCTAAATTTCCGTCGCTGAAAATCAATTTTCTTGTAGTGTTTTTACATTAATACAATGGTAACGGACAAACATTAATGCAATAGTAATGACATTCATTAATGCAATGGTAACGGACAGACATTAATGCAATAGTAATGACAGTCATTAATGCAGTGGTAACGGACAACCGTTCTTGATGGAAGAATGACTATATAAGAGTTGTACTTGGTCCTGACTAATCTCTTTAATTCAGAGACGATATATCATCTAAGTCCGAAGAGGATTAGTGAGAAATCGAATACATATATCCCACTTGACAATGGCCGGAGGTATGATTATTTGTTTTTTGCATTACTTGATTTTTATTGTTAGAAATATGTTCAAGATCAACATATTTATTCTTACAATGAATTCATGAAAAATTTCTTTCATAGTCTTCAAATAAATTCGAACATGAAACAATTAAGGAGTAAAGTTTCTTATCGCTTTAAGCAATCAGCCCCGATAAAAATTTCAAATACATATATATTCAACAATATTGCTGACTAAAAACTAAGTTGAATATAGCTACAAGCTAGGAGCTCATATTAAAGTCTACCCGCTTTAAAAACTTCAAAAAGGACAAAACTTCAAATTCAAATCTCCCATTTCTGATTTTGACCTTTGACTAATAACATGAGTTCTCTTACTTATTACTACCAGGCCTACTTTCAAGTTTCGGTTTATTAGGGACTTCAACAACAGTCTAACACGTATTAAGTATTAAGGATAGTGCTTGTCGCATTTCAAATAAGAAATTTAACTCTAATACAGCAATCTGGCACCAATTAACTAGCCAAAAACAACCAGACAAGGCCGGTAAATTGATCTGTCCTTGTTCCATTGCTAGTTTTCCCTTACCATATTTAGATTCCAGCTAGCTTGGCCAGTCGCGCACATTAACCTTATCCATAAAGACAATGATTAATCATTTCAAGTGTGAAACAAAAGTCATTTTCCAAGTCATGTTTCCAGCTAGAATCGATACAGAAAGTAAACAATGAGGATTGTAAGGAGATGTAATCGACAAGTGTACATTTGCTGACATTGTTAGCCTTTTTTTTTGGGCAAGGACATTGTTAGCCATTTTCGGACGTCTTCTTGTCGTCACAAATATGAAACATCCCAAGTTTTTCTTTGACTCTAACAGTATTGTAACGTGACATTTCCTGATCATGACCATTCACAATGTTCGGGGTGTTAATTTCCATCATCCCGCCGAAAGTTTAATTTATTGCCCTCTTGGAGTCTCCCAAGGGCTCCTTCTTCAGTCAGAGAATATGGTGGAACCAGGGAAAACAAGAATTCGATGTTTCAACCCTAGTTAAGGAGTCTTGTACTAAATCATTGAATGTTAGGGTGTTCCAATAGTGGACTAGGAATATATCTACATCAGAAGTTATGAAACTTAACCTCCATTTTACAGAATTCAAAAGCATTAATGGTTGATATAAAATCTTTGTTTGACAAATTCAACCCGTACTATTTTGAATTGATATATTTCATTTAAAGTTACAATCATAATCAAATATTATATTTGATGAACATATAATTTGATGAATTTGTAAATACAATAACAATATTTAACAAACAAAATAAATAATAACAAATTAAACAAATCTCACATTTAGTCAAACTCGAACCTGAGATTTTAAAGTCTCAAAATCTTCTCCTTGCTATCAAACCAAGGTCTCATCAGCACAACTTGTACTATTTTAACTAAACTATTTAATGAATTGAATAATGATTTATGTACTTATAATTTAATAAAAAAAAGTTGGATTAACTTATAAGAAGTATTTCGAGAACGAAATTCTTAAGGCATGGTTTAAGAATGTGTACATGTCTTTGACAAAATTGTTAGAGAAGAAAATTATATCGGACAAAATTTGAAGATATCCTAATTGATCGTATCAAAAATAGTTCAATAAAAGCCGAATTATCATCATTATCATATAAAAAATATTATCTTAGTTGAATTTCTTAGTGCACAAATAATAACCCAACAACATATCCCATAGTTTTCAACTGATGATTGGACCAAAAAGGCAAAGACAGCTCAGACAACCGGAAGCATAATTAATAACTTTATCTTTTTTATATGTATAAATTACTAATTATTTAATTGATGCTGCAAAAGATCGAGAAAGAGAAAGGGAATGGAATGAATCTGAAGCTTCATCGTCGACATTAAACTAAAGCTTGAAGCAATCATCAGTAATCAGTTAAGGTTACAGCAAGTCCTGTTGCTACCCTTTAGCCCCGCAGTCTAGAAATCAGCACGCAAACAGAAACATTTACATGTGTTTGCCTCTGTAATTGAAGCAGACAAAGCCCTTTCTTTTAAAACTATTATTAGTTTCATATTCTGAAGGAAAACCCAAAAAGATGAATTCTTAGTCAATAATCCCATCTCTTACTGTCCACAAGTGATAATACTTGTCACGACGCCTTATTTTTCCAACCCTAAATTGTGCACATTCCTCACATGAAGTGCGTGCCGCAATGACTGTCATAAACTTCAAAAAGAAAGAACACGATGAAAAGCTGGCGAGAAATAAAACCCGAAGGCAAACTAAGACAGAAAGGGGTGCTTAGTCGTCATTCAAAATGTTTGAATTGAAGAACAAATTTTCTTTGGGCGGTCGAAAAATGGAGGGTGTCCTTTTCTCAGGCTCTGGCTGGTTCATAGTCAAAGAAAAATCGTACCTTTATAACCCTAATCCCAAGAATTTCTACGCTAATTGACACGTCGGGCCTTAAAAACCTGATTTAAATTGTGTACACTGGATATTATATACATATATACGGATGGCCATGGACTGGAACGTGAGACAGAGAGAAAAAGTGAGGTGCCCTGTTTGGTTTTTGACCTATAAAAACAAGACCTGTTTTTGACGTATAAATGACGTCAATGTTGCATGGGATTTCGGGTGTTTGACCTAAAGAGGATCTCTAAAAGAGAACCGAGCTTCGGATTGCACGAGTTGAACTAGAAGAAGATAGATAGGGAAGTTGGTCTGCTTATAAATGGCGATTCTTTAAGTACTGACATTCTTGGTGTGTGTTTGGTTTGGGTGGGGGCGAATTTAGTTCATCGCAACCTTTTTTACGTGCACGGTTGACATTGTTCACATTCTATTCATGCATCTGTGTCTTTCTACATAACATAGGTCAAAACTAAAAACTCAGCTGTGTTCTAACAAAGTGATATCCTTACAATACACTTCTTGTATGCTGGCTGCAAGTCTGCAAATTAAAAATACATAATGAAGTGGAAAAATATGTGATCTTCTTAAGAATAGAACAATTAACTCTCCTAACAAGTTAAATTTTCTTTCTTCCGATGATTAAGATAATCAAGCATCAACTAAAACAGTATTGGATAAGCATGATTAATTGATTGTTGCATAAAGCCCCATACTAGTTAATTGTATTAACCGGCGAGCACTGTCGAATGCACGGTGGCTTTCTAAAACTGGATAAGAAAGAAGGCTGATGGTGCGATTACCCGGTCAACCGGTAAGCTTCACCTATTACTGTGAATCTGTGATCACCTGCTCTTGGGACCCAACCCTGCAGGATCAGTCCACGTGTCCCTCGAATCGCTGACGTGATTAAACATTACTGGTGTGATAGAGATAATAAAGGGACAAAACACAGCACAAGAGCCATGCCATGTTTTTCAATAAAAGCAAGCTCTTCCTTTTAATGGTGGTCCCCACATCCTCCCCACGTCTTTGGTCCCCGCTAATAGATCGACACGTGCCTTCTTTTTTGGTCAAACCCCGCCATTACCATAATTGATGATCCTCCGTGCAGAATTACTTACTTTATCACTGCCTGAAAAAGACAGTGTTTCTTGCAGGTGGCACAGACGCGTGTTGGATTCACGACCTCCGACGATGTCATGGCCGGAAACCCCGCCCGAATTTGACTTCCTGTCGGTATCTTTGAAGCCAAGAACTTTCTCTCCTAATTATATCATAATTAATTATGAAACACTTTAACTTATATACCTATATTATGTTCATATAATATAAAAAACAAAAATGTGTTAAAAATCGTATTAATATATTAAACATAATATTGTTTTAACTTTTGTCAAATAAATATATGTAATTTTTATAAAAAATTTTGGTCTATATTATTTTTGTATTTTTTTATATTGTTTTATACTATATTATTATATAATATTTAAAATTATCAAATCTAGCTATATGTATTAGTATTTAGATTTTTTTCTGTTTTTTTAACTTGTACT
Source organism: Heritiera littoralis (assembly GCA_031772115.1). Taxonomy (NCBI): domain Eukaryota; kingdom Viridiplantae; phylum Streptophyta; class Magnoliopsida; order Malvales; family Malvaceae; genus Heritiera; species Heritiera littoralis. The sequence continues at coordinate 42,493 of JAPDPK010000099.1, read as the reverse complement.
ATATTTTATAAGTTTTCTTGTTTTAGGCAAGGATTGCCTAAATCAGGCAAGGGTAAAAAAGATGAGTTTGTATATGATGCACTGATAGTGTATAGTTTTTATATACTGCTAATACATCAGAGGTTGACACCTCATTAATTGATAAATTGAAAAATATGTCAAGCCCTTAAAAGTAAATATAAATAAATTTTTTTATGTGCCCATAAAGGCTTATTGATAAGATGTCAACCGCCAGTGCATTAACAATGCGTAAAAACTATACACTTTTAATGCATCATATATATAAATTCAAAAAAGATGCAGCTCTATTTATTGAGAGTGCCATAAATCTTGTGACAAGCCAACAGCCGCATCCTAATATATCATAATTTGATTAGATTACTTTTTTTTCTTATACAAATTTGGAAGTAGACATTTGTCTGTCTATTTGACATAAATTGCATAAATATATGATAAGATGACTAATGTAAATAAGATATGAGAAGATACAAACAGAGAAGATCGCAAAATTATAATTGTTCTGACATATCAATAATGGAAACTCCCTAATTTTTTAAAAAGATATATTAAAAAAAGAAAAAGAAAAGACAAAGGTAGAATCTTGCTTTCTCATGTAGAGTAAGCTTAAGAAAAATGCGACAAATTAATTAGTAGTAGTACCGGAAAATTTTACATTTATCAACGTCTCCTACTGAATCCAATATCCCAGAAAAATTGCCATAAAGGAAACACTTTGTTGTGAGTTTGATTTTGGAATTACATGAATTCGTTAACAGCCAAAATATCTGGGATTTCAAACTTCAAAACGTTGCTGCAGTAGCTTTCTCTTTCGTCTTCAGTGCTGCTGCCGTTGATGTATGTTGAGTTTGAATTCAATGGGGTTGGACTTGATGAAGGCGTCGATAACACTGAAGCGAAGCTGAAGCTCGGGTTGCTGTTGTTGGAATGGAGATTTGAGGTTTCCGACGAAGGGTCCATGACGGTTTGATCACAGCCGTAATAGTTATAGTTTGGCGTTATCGGCACATAATCTTCAGTCAAATTTGAAGGCATCGCATTGCCTTGCCAGTCGCTTGAGTCGGTGAGATTTGATGGAAATCGGTCCACATTGGGGTTCATAAGTTGTGCTTGGTTAGAAGTCAGAATACTACAACGAGGTACAAGGTGGGATTTCTTGGAGTTGCGTCGGGAGATGGTTGGATTGCATTAATGGCTGATATTGGCTTTGAACTTGTGAACTGCAAAGCTGGTTTTCTTCAACATTTTGCAGAAGGAAACTCTGGTGTTGGTTTGGGTTCTGGTTTTCACGTTGCGATGACATGAGAGGGGTGGCTAGCCTTAGAAGCTCGGGGTTAACGAAGGATTGGACTCCGAGTAAGCTTGATATGTTCATTTGAGATTCGCTGTAAAGAGATGAGCTTAGGATTGAGGAGAGGTCGAGAAGATCCAGTCGAGGACTGTGAGTCACCGGATCGATTCCCATTCGGAGCAGCCTCTTTCTAATGTGAGTGTTCCAGAAGTTTTTTATTTCGTTGTCCGTTCTTCCGGGCAACCGAGCAGCAATGGCAGACCACCTATAAACATTCAAAACATTAGAAAACAAAGAAAGACAGAACTGAAAAGAAAGAAGGAATCCAGATGGAAAAGAACATTACTTGTTGCCCAAGATACCGTGCAGCTGGATTATTGTCTCTTCTTCTTCGAAAGAAAATCTTCCTCTCTTGATATCAGGCCTCAAGTAATTGGTCCATCGAAGACGACAACTCTTCCCACACCTTTGCAGCCCTGTAATTATTAAAAATTAAAAAGGGAAAAAACCTATTGAAATATAGTAATGAAAGAAGACTTTTCCAAGTAAGAAAACACAGTAGGTAATGCTTACCAGCATTCTTTGGCAGTGTCCTCCAATTCCCACAACCATGTTCCTGAATATAATCAATCAACTTCTGATCCTCTTCCGGCGTCCATGGCCCTTTTTTGAGCCCATTTTTATCACAGCAAGGTGCTCTTCCCATGCTTAATTTGCCTTCTGGTTTGCTTCTGGTTAGGCACTCCCCGATCGAGAGAGAACTGGAGAGAAAAGAGAGTAATGAAATGATGCAGCAAAGAGATGTAGGGCCGTAGGGGGACGTGCTTGTATAAATAGCGAGAAGTGAAGAGTAGGAAAACAAGGGCAAAGTCAAAAGGATTCGGTACCGTCCTCTGTCAATAACTATGGCGACGTGTCCTCCTCCTCTGCAGAATAATGTGAAGCCCCAGATCTCTCTTTTATTATTTTTCCCTTAATACTATATCAATTAAGGGAAATTAATCCATCCCAAATTTCCTTCTAACTTTTATCTTTGGCTATCATTTTCGAATAAGAGAGGAAAAAATTTAAACGAAACAACTACTTTACTTTTATATCGACGCATCAAATTATTATCATCATCAGAGTTTTTATTTTAATACTGAAGTAGGTTACATAAACCAATATATAAATTCACGCGTAAGTCATCAACATGATTTTCACTAAACCAAAACAAGAAACGCTATAACGAAGTACATATAATGGTCTATCTTATAAAAATTGAACGAGTTTTAAGTTACTAATTGTTCAAACCTAGCACATATCGTATTCTTTTATTTAGGCTTGAGACTGTCTACGTTATCATATCAACACAAATGAAGTTACGTAGACACATCAAATATAAAATTTTTTAATTTTTACTAAATTCATATACATTTTTACCAAGTTTTTACTTATGTCACTTTTTTATATATTTTTATATTATTTTTGTATTGTATTATCTTTTCTATATTTAAATTTATCAAATCTATTCTATTTCAATGTATATTACTTTCATCAATTATTTATTATGCAACACATATATATATATATATATATTATGCATCACATGTTAATGTTTTTGCACATAGTCATTTCATACAATTTTTTTGAACGGTGAGTCATGTCACCCCTTACTTTCTGCATTCATATTAGCTGTCACCAACATGAAACAGCCACGTGCCCTAACTTTTTGCATGGATGCACTTACACAAAGGTTATTGGCTTGACTTAAGCTAACGCTGGTCTCAGTTGTAACTCAAAATCGAAGTCTTTGAATCAAATGTCTGTTTTACCCATGGAAGCAGCATTTCTGGACCAATCCTGTTCCCACCATTTGAGGGTAATTCAATCATTTTTCTTTTTAATAATTATCTTTATTTGTACGGTCATTTTCGAGGCTTATTAAAATAATACATGCGTGGGATGCATTTAATTCAAGGATGGCAAATAATAGAGACTTGGCTGTGAGCATTTATTACTATGCATAGAGATGATTGAAAAAGGGTTCTCCTCCAATAAATTTCAAGATAAGGTTTTTCCACGATATTTTCCATTTTGACATGCTATAATTATCTATGTAATTCAACTTTTTTCTTTCTTCTATTGAATTAGAATAAATAATTTTAAACACGACATCAGTGATGTAATAAAAAATAATATAAAAATATGAATTAAAATTAAAAAAAATTGAAATGTTTTTATGTTTAATGTATCAATAGAAATTTATAATATATATAATAAATTTTATATTTTATAAATACGAAACAAATACCGCTCAAATATGTGAATAATCTAGATTGGATTAAACACACAAAGTAAAACTGGTTTAAAATCAATAAAAGAGATTTAATATTATGGGGTTTTAATGGAGTAGGAAAATTTACAGCCTAGTCAACAGAAAAACAAAGTTAGCACAAAGAAAACAGAAAGTTTGATTTGTGAATGTGAATGTGAAAGACGGTAGTAGCTCACATCAGGACGACTTGTAGTAGTTATATTTGTAGTTTTAGTCCACCCTAGGTTTTGATTTTTCATGTGTGAGCATGTTTGCACCATTTTATCTTTGGTAGCTAGCCGGCTAGCTTCCTCGATACTCAAAATCAAAACGAGAAAATGCTTCTTCATTCTCTATATTGCAGCAATGATCATGGAACCTTTCATCCATGCTAGTTTGATAATCGAATCTAGGGTTTGGTTAAAAACTTCACGTAACTACTTTTGAAATATAGTATCTAGTAAATTTGGAGATGAAGCCTTTACACCTGTAATCATTATTTTTATTTTCAACTTTCGACTTTTTTTGTACCAAAAATCACTAGCTTGAAAATCAACAAATTACAGCCAATTGAGTTGTCAATTTATGAGAATAACCCTTGAACACGTTAGCTTGATGATGTTGTGGTCTAAAATGGTTTTTCAAAAAGAAAGTCAAATCATCGTTTGGGGATAACTTGTGAACTTGATTAATAATTGGTAAAGTAATGTAACCAAAAGGTTTTGTTAGAATTATATACAATGAACATTATGGTACGTGAAATTTATTTTGGGCGCATCGAAGAAAGTCGTAAATATTCTTTGTCTCGTAGTATTGTTCTCGGCCACATTTGAAATATGATGATTTGCTGTCCAGCAAAACGTCAAGAACTCAACTTCATTGACTTGTGCAATTCCAAGTCCGAGCAATTATTATTGAAGGGATTGCTTCGAAAATAGACTATGAGTTGATGGAGATATCATATCTGAAATCCATTGCGTAATTCGTTCTCATTTCCTATAGCTAGCTAACAGTTCACTGCCTCTGTTCACCAACCTGGTTTAGCTACAACAGAGCTCCCAAACCTGGCCAGACAATCACAAAGGCTAGGTCCCATAGCTCTATTCTATTATGGATCGTGATTCATAAAGGTCTTGTAGCATTGAAAACTTATGTATCACCTCGAAAGCAACTGCAAAACCAATCATAATTAAGTTTTAAATGTATTGTATCGATATAAAAAAAAATTACATCAAAATTAACATAATCCAAATGTATAATCTCATTGTGTTTTTTAAAAAAGTAAAAGTTCCTAATTAATAATCTTGTATTAAATTCAGTTCATGATTTTTTAGCTTAAATTGAAGGAAAATGTGGTTGAGATTGGACTTTTTTAAATTTGTAATGGACAAATTCAATTCACCTGTGACAAATACTCAAAAAATAAGGGTTTTCAAACTATGGTTTTTTCTTTAAAGGGATTTTGAATGGATGGCATCAATGTTTTCTTTTTTCCAATCATGATTTGTTGCCTTTTGCGTATTTTCTCCCCCGCAACCTTAGATGGGCCATGAATTCTCGTTGCATTCACAGTTGTAAATATATGGAACAACTCCATTTTGTTCTTGATAGGGCTGAGAAAAAAAAACCGTAAAAACCGAAAAATCGGTTCGAACGGAGATGTTCGGATTGGATCGAATCAGTTTTTCAACAATTTGGATCGGATTCGGATATATGAAGTAATATAAACAACACAAATTCGGATCGGATCGGGTTTTTCCGAATGGGCCTCGAAAATCCGAATTGATCCGAATTAAAAGCCCATTTTTAAGTAAAGCCCAAAACAAAATACTACATTACTACTGCTGCCTGGCCTGTTGGACTCTCACTCTCACGGTCTCACCCAAATCAGAAGCCCAATCGATAGCCAGGCGGCCCAGGCCAAGTGGCCAACCTTAGTTTTCGAGACTAAAAAAAAAAGAAAGAAACCCTAGTCCCTCACACTCTCACAGCCTCTGGCCTCACACAAACAGAACCGACCGACGACACAACCTCACTCAACCTCAAGCAGAACTATTTGAGATCTCAGTCTCTCTCACTCTCTCAAACTTCTCAGATCTCTTTTTTCTCAAGTCTCACAATCGACACAATCACCCACTGGTCCCACTCACCTCTCATTCCCCTCACTCTCTCAGTCTACTCTCAATTTTAGCAGTAGCACATTCATCAATCGAACATTGCCCAGCACTTCGGCAACAGTGTCGTTCATCCGCAACGTCCCAGACTTATCGGCCATCAGCCATCGCCCAGCAGCAACGTGACAGCATCGCTCATCCCAGACCCATCAGCGATCGTAGTTCAAATCGACAGATCTAGCCTTCTCCTTCCAAGAAACAACAGATCTTAAAGGTAATCCCATTTATTCAGAGATTTAAGGTAGTAGGGTCGCTTTGGCAGTGAATGTTTTTTGTTTCAGGAATGCTTTAGTGTTGTTGTTTTGGTAAAGCTGGTTTTTTTATCTGGCATTGAATGGTTTCATTTACTATTTATTCACTCTAAGTTGAAAGATGGGCTTTGATTCGTTTGAATGGTTACAGTTGCTGGTAGTTGAGGGTGCCTTGGCAAATGATGCCCCATCAACAGAAATCAGTAGGTGCTAATTTTCTTATCTTGGAAATTTTAATCAAGTAACTTCAATTTTTATATTAAATTTACATGTTTGATTTGGTTTAGATATTCACTCTTAACAAAATATTCCATGCATGCTACTTATTTTTTTCTTTCTCTCCTTCCCCCCTCCTTGTATGCAGGCTATTTTAATTGCAATCGGATTTATTCTTCCTTAAAGTCAAAATTCATGTTTTTCCATGGACTTCAAATGTTTGTGTTCCTACAGTGGGAACTCTGGCTTCTTTTCTGAGAATTCTTTTACAACTTTTCTCCACTTTCATTGTGCCTGCACCATTCTTGGGTCTTACTAGTTGCTCATATGGATTCAGCCAAGCAAGTTAGATAAATTCATAAATGCATTCCCAAGCAACTTATGAAATGAGTAAAAGCAACCCCATTGGCATATGAGAAAATGTTTTAAGGATTTGATATGAACCATTTCTTTAGAGCTTTATACCATGTCAGTGTTTGACTTTGACAGCTTAATATAATCTTGTTGTGGTCACATTTGAGGTGCTTTGTCATATGACTAATTTCATTTCATTACAAACATTGAGGTGCTTTATTCTATGACTGCGTTATTAGTCATTACAATGTAATGTTTTTGTAGCTTAATAAAGTAAGGTATGGCCATGTGAGGCTCTAGGCCCCTGGCCATCTTGTCTACTAATATTTTGTTCTAACTGATTATAACATTTATCAAAAGACAGTCCTCATAGAGTTAGGTATAACTTACAATCTTGTGGCATGTTTCCAGCTACTGAAGATGAAGGTGAGGACATTCCTGAAGAAGAAGCAATATGCTGGGCTTGGTGAAGGAGGTGAGACTCTGAAGATGGAGTGTAGTTGTAAAGGAGAGCTTGCACTTGCTCACAAAGAGTGTGCGATGAAGTGGTTTAGCATCAAAGGAAACAAGATATGTGATGTTTGCAAGCAAGATGTTCAGAATCTACCTATGACATTATTAAAAGTGAATGATCCACAGGTTGTTATCAGACGACCTCCAACCGTGCCACAACAGGCTCAGGTTGCTCGCTACAGGCAAGTTTGTCATTTTAAAATTTTAGCTAACTTTGTTTCATAAGTAATTTTTCTAGTGGTGTGAAATGTTAATCCTCTGACTATTAATTTCATTGGAAACCTTGATAATTTCCTGCATCCAGATTTATTTTTTGTTTAGACAGCTGCCGTATTCGGTGATTTTGTGTTTAGTTTAATCAGGGCTTTTCCTAATTGTTGTTGGATGTTCCCAAACAAGGTCAAGGAAGCACAGGTAAAGATGAAGCTAAAGTCTAAAGATGTGATGCTGCCGGTCTAGCATGTCTGAAAAGCCGATGGTGGTGGCTGTAGGGTCCACTAATCATGCCAGCAACCCACAGGTTCATCATCAGATCACCATTACAATCGGCAATATCACTGCAGCAAATGAAAGCAGATTTAGTCTAAGGACTTCTAGTATTCAGGTAGTCTACTCTCCCATGGCTGCGAGATCCCAAGAGGATTCTCTTGTTCTTTGCCACATTGTAGGTTCCCAAGTTAATTTTGGTATTTCACCTGCAAAGATGTTGACATTTAAACAAATATATATATATATATATAAGTGAAATTTCTTCCTTTTTTGACAGGTCAAGCATGGGAACAATTTTGCTGATATACTTCACCTTGTCAATTAGCAAAATGAATGGAGATGAGAATGCTTTAGATCAGTAGCTGGAACTATACACACCAACTTATTGCTGATTAAAATATGCTGTAGTATAGCACACACATGGGAGTCAATGCCATGATGAATAGACAATGATGAAGAGTGGTTGATAGTAAGAAATCTCTTCTTTTTTTGAGAATTATACAATTAGTGAAGAACAAAAAGAAAGTTTGAAGAAACAAGACAAGTTGGGGACGGTAAAAACTAATCAACCTTCCAATGTGATGGCTACAAATTAGCAGCTATCAAACTTTTCAGGCTCCTAGAGAAATTTCGGAGATGAAGACAAGTACATGTTACACTGCGACAAAGAAATGGAATCTTCCCTTTTTAATTATATACATATATATTATATGTATGGAAGAGATGAAAAAACAATGAAATGTCAATTTTTTCTGCTTGAAATAGAGGATCAGAAGGTTACTTTTGCCCCTTTCTTTTTCCTTCTCTATACCTTCTCTTCAGTTTCTTTTTCTTGCTATCGAATTTCAAGTGCTTTTTGCTCTTTGTGGCTTTCATAATTCCTTGCTGTGGAGCAGCTGCCTTATTTATCAAGCCGAAAAATTAGTTGGTGAAGTGAAATAATTAACCAATTTTTTAGTTTTACTAATTGCAACTAGGAGTCGAATTGTTTAGACTGAAACTGAAATCTCATAATACGTTATAACTATTTCTTAATCATATGATTAAGAAATTATCGACATTATGACAATTTTTGTAAGTAAAAACCAAAAAGGAATAGTTTCATTGAAACCAAGAACAATAAATCCTTCTCTAAATTCAGTATATTTTGGTTTTTGTTTTCTAAAAAGGTCTTCTCACATTAATCAGTAAACATAATTTGAAAAATTAATTTTCTATTTTGCAATAAGCTCAAAACAATGGTGCTGAAAAAAAAAAACCCTGATATTCGATTCGATCCGATCCGATTTAGTGCGGATCAAATATATCCGGATATTAAAAGTGCCGAATACAAATACGAATCGATTCGATAATATCCAAATAGATTCGAATCAAATAAAAAATAATCGAAAATTTGATCTGAACCGATCCGTATGCACCCGTAGTTCTTGAATTCCTTTGAGTCAAACAGGGAACCAAGAAAGTAAAAGCGTAAATGACCACGAAAAGTAATGAATGACCAAATGACAGTCAAATTCTTAAAAGGCAATTGTAATTTGCTTTGCGGCTCCTTTTAACCTTTTCTGCCGTGTGTTAGGGACACACAAGCTGGCTTTTGGCCGACCAAAGCTTCAATCGGCTCAGCCATAATGCAGTTCACTTCATCACGTCACGTGTATATTAATAAAGGACAATTTGGTCAGATTGTACTTCTAGCAAAAAAAAGAAATTATAGTTTTGCCAAAACAAAAAAAAAATTTGTTTACGTCCATGCAGGGGAGATGGCGATATCTCTCTCATGTACGTACCCTTCTTTTTCAAGTCTTTCTGGTATAATCATCAAGTACCATAGCTTATACGTGTTAGAATCCAAGACGCTGGATTCCCTCCCAATGATCATCTAAATCATCAACAGCCCGTCATTTGGCGGCCACGTCATAACATCTGATGTCTTCTGATCTACGACCAACAGAACAATTGTTCACTTAACGTACACGTGGGAGTTTCACTTTATAGTATTAGTAATAATGTATGGTTTTTTTTCTTTCTCTTGGGTTTAATATAAGTATTATTTATTTTGACACGTGTCCTTCAAAGGCATCATCCAAGGCAGTGAGTCATTTGTTTACAATTTTTAATCTTTTTCTATTACCATTTAATACTGTTTAGCTTAATTATTCAATGACATAAAAAAATGCAAAAGTTAATTCATGTGTTTAAGCCTTAAAATTTTCATTTATAATGTAATGAATAATAATCTAATGTATATAATGCAAGGTTAAATTGCATATATAGATGGTCAAATAATATTCTATTCATCAAAGTAAAGATTATTATTATTATTATTAATCCAATCCTCTGCCTTCTTTAGCTTGTTTGCTTCCCATTCTAACCTTGTTTTATATAATAAATAATAATAATGATAATAAATAAGTAAATTCGTACGACCCCTAGAAAAATACTACTATGCATACGTGTATATATATACACATTGTTTAGAGCTGAGATAGTGATTAAGCCTTCGCTAATTCAAAATGATTAGCATAAAATACAAGTAGAATGGTGGGGCTTATGTCTCTTTGCTTGCTGTCATGGAAACACTGTTTTCGAAATAACAGATAAAAAATTATCAATAGAATATGGGGTATGTAACTAAAAAAAATATATAATATGGGGTACGTGATGAAACGGAGATTTAGGAGATTAATTAAAAAGATTAGGATTGCATAGCATGCTAGATAAGGTAATTACTTGTCCAAAATCCAGGGTTTGCTTGCGCATGGGTTTTCCAAAAGAAGTTGCATACGTGTACATGTGTCTGATTAACTAAAATTTCTACCGATTAGTAATGTCGTTAGTTTCTGTTGGATTGCTTCAACAAACATTTCTTAAAGGAAAATTAACAGCATTTTTAATGCTATTTTCAGATACGAGATCCAAAGCATTTATGGAGAAGAACAAACACCTGGCTTAGAACTTTCTCAAGAACAAAGCTGAAACAAGAAAAATGATTATGAATATATTATATTATAGAGTTGCTAGATCTAGCCAAGCTAGCTAGACTTTTTCTCCATGACTTGTCAAATACAGTTCTCACAGATAGGCAAACGTCATCAGATATCTACTAGTTGGCTCTTAAATACATGCCAGGGTCTGCTAAAACCTGAATGATATTCAAATTAAACAAGAGAAAGTGAATAAACTTGATGTATCAACGTCAAAGATTTGTTGAATTGGAAGATATCATCACCAGTAGCTGATTATGGATGGTGCCATCTGTCACAAGCACCCCACCTGCAAGGTATATAATCCTCCGTTCAACTTCATCTGTGGCAACATCAAGTTCACTTCCTTTCCAGTCTGTCATCTGAATTAACAGTGTAAATTTACAGTAATGTGTTAGTAAATAAGATGATGACAAGTGTTTTTTAAAAATATTAATAAAATAAAAAATAAATAAAATGATATATATATCATTATTTTAATTTCGTTTGTAGAATTAAAAAACTCCATTAGCAGAAGATGGGTTAATAATCCTAGTAAATAATGCTATGTCGTTTGAATTTAGAAGTACATATATGGAAGTCCAAGATGCTGGAAATATGGAACTGATTTAAACTAAAGTGACCAAAAAGAAGAAGTGGAGTGGAGCCCAAACTAAACGAGGATATCAAATCAATGCCTTTTATTCTTTAAATAATAGCAAAATATTAAGATATATTTCTTTCCCATATAAAGATTAACCATGTCACGTGGATGTTTACAATATAATTCTTTCCCACAGCAAGAACTGCCAGAAAATGTCTCATTTGTGATGGAAAAACTTTCCCGCCACCACAACATTCCATTATAGATGAGGTGTAACAGTTACCTTTCCTCCAGCTTCATGTACGCATATTATTCCAGTAGCATGATCCCAAGCCTATACCATAAAGATGAAGATAAATTAACTATTGATACAGAACTTGTGTTCAATTAACTATTAACCAAGATTATACCTCGATAACTTTTTGAGATCTTGCTCGAAGAATGAAAACAGATGCCCGACCTGAAGCCACCATTAAGTACCAGCATAAACTGCAAACAAAGAGGATATGTAAATCATACACATGCAAGCAATACTGTTAATAGCTCTCATTAGAAGAAAAGAACTAAATGACAGAAAAAAGAGTATTGTACTTTAGATACCATGCATCACTGAAAGTTCAATGTATCAGTGAATCATACAAGTAGAAAAACATTTTAATAGCAATGAAAAAACACCAAACCCTCCGCAACATTTGGGCAAAAGATGAATTTCCTTATCCCCCAAATCATCATCATCATCGATTCTTGCTTTGTAAAAAACTGATAGTGGCAATCACTCCCATGTTTGACTAACTGGAATACAAAAGCGGGCTATCGGTACCAAGAAACAACTGTCGACAAAGCATCTGGTCCAATCAGATGAGATTTTGGTTGAGCTATCAAGCATATCCTTTAACCTCTTTGTCAAAGCTCCACAGCCAACATGAGCAACCATAATGATCCCCAAACCAGGTGAACTGTTTTATAACCCTGGACATCAATGGTGGACCTGCAGGCAGCCCATGACAACTAACATGATTTCTCCTTCAACTACAAGAGACAAACCTACCTGAAAATTCAGAATTTGCCTCAGCCAAGAAGGTTGCAAAGAAAGATTGCGCTTATATTATAGTGGAACACCATTAAAAGCTGGAAAAACACACATTTGTTTAACAACAGAAAGAACAAGATTTATACACACCAGCTTGCAATTAACAAAAATATCCATGGTACTTCTCAAACTTCGATTTTATTGAAAGAACTAAACCAGAAAAGCAAATGTTAAAACTTATGATTAAAGTTGTATGTATATAACTACATATTTTAGAATTTTAAAGCATGCACATTACCATACTTCTCATTTGAATGTAATGCATCATTCATGTACAACAGAATATTGTTTATTATCTTAAATCCTGTACTATTTCAGTAACATTTGTTAAATAAACACAGGCCAAAAAGGCAATACTAACAAGGTACTTTTCTTTTTGGTGCAAGACATACTAAATTAAGAAGTCGTTTCACAGCACTAAGACAATAGTTCAGATGAAAAGATTAAGTGAAACAAAGCAGAATGCAAGCTATACCACATATAAGAACTGACTTCCTTTTACAAACCCTTGTGTGCCATCAATTGGATCCAGTATCAGCATCAAGTTTGAGGACTTAATCGTATTAATGAAGAACATATCCAAGCACGATCCAAATACCAAACTACATGGAAACTTTTCTTTTTCTTTTTCATCATCAAAAATCAAAACTGCAGCTTATAAATAAGCCCTTGTAGCTTGTAGTCAGGCCCAATATTTGGCTGATTTTGTCCCAAAAGCGAAAGCATTCTTCCACCCTGTCAATTGCTTCCAGTACATCAGCATGTGACAGCAATTCCTCATAAATGCTTGTTTAATCAGATACCGCACTTACTACAGGATCCACCAGATTGTTTGAATGTAAAAAACAAGAGTCCTTTTCCGCCGCCAATGGAATTGAAGGGAACAATTTACCCAACTCTACCATGAAAAGGAAAGACGAAGCACAAGCAAATTTTCAATTATCTCACCAGTTTAAAACTTGCTTACTAGTGAATCAAGCAACAAGCACCATTTGATTTCTCAATTGTCATACATCTCTTGCTACAACAAAAATCATATATTTTTCATTGGAAAATAGGAATGAACTATGAAGTCTACTCTAAAGGTGAATGTCACACTCACAATTGAGAAAGCTCATTACCAAATGCCAAATTCTATTTCAAATTTCAAACTTTTTTTTTATCAAATTCTAGTAATATGCGATATATGAAATAAATCAAACACAAATAATTATAAACATTATGGCATTAATGAAAAGTACCTAAACGAACAAGAGCCTGGATTCCAAAATCTGCCACTGCGACCGGAGTTTGGTCATTCTTTTCATGAATCCGTCCTTCATCAGAGAGAAAAGACCTTTGCATCTGTAATCACAAAAATAAATAACTAATTTATAATAAAAATTGAATCTTTTTAGATTACGTCAACGCAAAGACGACAAGCTCTCTCCACGACCTACACCGTGGCTTCAATAGTACTTGGCTTTCTCATTCGGAAAAGGAAGACTCGACCTGAAAATTTTTGCCGAAGCAAAGAATGATACATACTAGCAGCAAATAAAAGACATAAAACTGAAAGTAAAAATTAAAACTTTACACTGTCGATTTAGATGAACAGAGTAAGAGAGACCTTACTATGAAGAATCGCCTGCGTGAGAGAAGAATCGGACGGCAGAGAACCCGGGAGAAAACTGCAGGAGATGAAGAAGACCCATGGCGGGAATCATGGGAGGATTATTGAAGTGAAATTAACAGCTGAAAGAAAGTGAGTCGTTGGGTGACTACTGAGTGGAAGACGGAAAATTGGGATGGCTTCAGCACTGTACCTGCTCAAGGATCGGGCTATCCGTCTAAGCTCGAAGATTTGTTCAAAATTTGGTCAAATTTGAACAAAAATATTAGATATATTTATCGAGTTTGAACAAAATTTTTAGGCCCGATCAAAAATGGGCTCAGGCTTGAGCTTGACTGTCTAAAACCCGAGCCCGGCCTGACTCGAACATATTATTAATTACGTTTTTTTTAAATATATCTATTAAGTATAATATAATTATATGTATATAAAATATTATTGATTAATAACATGATTATATATATTTAATATGAAAATTAACATGAAAATTTTGACAAATCAAATTAAATTTTAAAAGAAATAAAAGAATAAAAAACAAATAAAATACAAAAATAAATAAAAAAATAAATACGGCGGGTAAGACCGGGCCTTGAGCTTATGTAATAAAATTAAAAACGGATTTAGACTAAAATTCAGGTCCGAATTAACGAATCGGACCGGACTTAGACATAGCCGAAATATATTGTTATAAGCTTTCGATCCGACCCGAACCCGACCCGGCCCGTCCAATGAACAGGTCTCGGCACCCCGTCCTTCCGTTGCCATTGTTGATCTGTAGTCAATGAGTGGGTTTAGCCCACAATTAGAAGATCGTGGGTTAAAATGGTGGTGTTCAAATTAGTCTGGGCCACGATAACTTTTCCCTATGGGCTTTTCATAATTGATAAACTGAAAGTAATTATATGTTTTGTGTAAAACACGAATAATGTTGTATATGTCATACCTTAAATATTAAACCCGTTATTTAGAATTTGTCAAAAAAAATTTATTATGTTAGTTTCCGTTATTTTTTTTATTTTTAATGTCATATTATAGCTAAAATTATCTAATTTAATTGAGCTGTTTTTTATCTTGTCAATTTATTTTGTTGTGTCTAAAATTATATTAATTAAGGGGATCCCCACTGACGATGATTTAATTTTGCACCAATTTCCTCCCTGGCTGTCTTATCTCTTTTCCTTGTTCATTACGAAAACATATTTTTGATGTCAGCATCGTTACCAACACAAAATATCGTCCCCAGAATCTTAACTTATCCGACGAGATCAAACAACCCTTAACAGTAACACCGCGTGAGAAGCTTCCCAGGTCCAAAGTAAGCATCGGGTTGTCCTTATCCACTTTGAAAACTCAGACGCGTCATCCATCCATAGGATCAGACACCACAGCCGCTCGTTTTCCTGAAACATCCATGGAATTCATGCTCTTCTTTCTCTCTATATATGCACATAATAACCATCTTCTCCAAAAACTTCAGAGTCCTTGAAATCAATCTCTCCTTGTAGTTTTCATTAAAAAAAAAAAGTTTTTTGAGCGTTTGGTTATTTATGAGCTTGAGGTGCGCGAGCAGGTTGTTTTACCAGGCGGCGATGAGGGTGATGCAGGGGATGAAAGACCAAGCATCAAAGTGTGAATCTAATCTAAGGTGTCTTAAAGATTCTGCTGCTTCTTCTTCTTCCTCCTCCAAGCAAGCAAAGCACTTCTCCAATACAGTCGAATCGGGGGCTTTCAAGGCTGCAGCCAAGAACGACAAGCTGAAGCAGGCGGAGGAGTCCCTCAGGACTGTCCTGTACTTGAGTTGCTGGGGTCCTAACTGAGCGTTGATTAATTCCCCATGTTTCCAGGGAGCTTCTAAAGAAAATCAAACTAAAAGTATAAAGAAATTGTAAAAATCCTTATCTGTACATATCTTTTTAGTCGTATAGAAGGAATATAAATCTGCTTTGCTTGAAGATTTTAAAGACTGGCTGTAAATCTTTCCCCTGATAAGTAATGAAAGCAGGTTTCTATATCTACTTTCCTTTAGGTTAGCTGATTAGATCGTTGCTTATTTTTCTTTGCTTTCGTTTTTCTGTGGTTAAATTAGCTCTATACCTCGGCGTTTAAGACCTTTTGGCCAATAGCATGCAAAGATTTCTACTCGAAAATTGAAAACTTCATTCATTTAACATTTCTAAAGGAGAAAAAGGAAATCAGTAATGGTTATCAGCAATTAAGCAGCATCAATCATGCATGAGACAAGTTCGGATTTGATTTTAACATCCAAACAGGCATTTAACAGAAACTTTCTCTCTTAGATTAAAGATTAAATATTACACCCCATGCCTGACTGGTAAGATACATACATGCTAATCCCCTCTCTTACAAAATGCAAACAAAGAAGGATTATTGATTTAATAATTTCAAGCAAGACAGGGCAATAAGGTTTTAGCCCAATCCAATTGCAGGCCTATTGTTAATGTACTATTGGCTCAGAGGCCCAGTATTCGAAGCCCGTGTATGCAAACTCTAAGACTCTAGACAACAGGCTTTGCTCGGATAGAGCCATGTTGCAAACTCCATCTCCACCACACAAACGTATAAGGCTTGCTTCAATCTGCCGATAAACTTCCCTGCGTCTCATGTCCTTCCAGCTTCCATAGTATTGAGGCTCCGAATATAAACAGAAAGAAAAGTATGATTTTACACTTACCTTCTGTAAGCCTTTATCAAACTCCATTCCTACCCAATCCCAGAAAGCTTCGAAAACTAACAAACAAACAGACAACCTTTTCACCAGACAGTTTGTTTAATAGAAGAAAAGTTGTCATACGAGGATGTAGTAGCCAAGGTGAAGGAGAGAAGAAGACACAAAGGAGAAGTTTCCTGTCTCTAGAAGAAGCAGGTTTGGTTGAAATTTCTGGATTAAGCAGTCATGAGAGATTCCTATGTCGATTAACGGTATATTTCCCTCTCATGCAAATGCCAAATGTCATTAGAGTAAAGATACAATCAATCCATATGTTTGAATGAAAAAGCTATATATATGCTGATGTACATGTACAGGCGTAACATAACCAACTGTGATTTGTTTCCAGATATCATCTTTGAATCTGCTAAGAGTGATATCAGAGCAAGAAGGATGTTCAATTGAGGAGCTGAATGCTGGAAGGGTATGTGACTGGTTTGTGAAGGATAAATTGAAAAGAGAACAAAATCTAGATTCTGCAGTCCTTCAATGGGATGAGTCTGAATTCCCAGTTTGAGCTTTTGTTTGTAGTACGAGATTAGGATTCCTCTTTGCCTGTGAAAGCTGGTAGTTCTGAACATATCCTTCATGTTGAAGCCCCATAACGATTGTTTTTGTTGGGGATAATAAAAAAGAGTAGCTGTGAATTTCCACTTCACTCTGTGTGAAAGCATTTTTTGGGGCCTGGAGGGGGTGTGGGCAGCCAATCACAGGCTGCCCGTGACTCATTCATGTCTGGCCTGCTGGCTGAACTCAAGTACTCAAACATTTTTATCTTCAACTTGCACCGCCAAACTGAATTTCCGCGTCTTTCCCACTAATTATATTGCACCATTAGTCATTACAATTTTCATCATCGTCGGTAACTTACAAAGAAACATGATTACTAATCCTGTTAAACAAAGTTGGAAATGCTATATCTACAAGTTTTAAATTTTGAAATTTTAAGTTCAAGTATTATCAAATGCAAATTTCATTACTTATAATTATTTATTTTTTATAGTTATCATAAAATATAATATGTTAATTATTATGATCCTGATTTTTAATAAAAAATATTGCTTAAAAAAAAGGTGTAAATTTGATTAGAGATAACAATAAAAATTTGGTTTAATGATTGATTAAAGTCATCTTTCAGTAAAATTAAAATATTCAAATTCGATTTGATTTTTTATTCCAATAATTTTAAATTTGATTTAAAAACAAATAAATTAAATTTAAGTAATTTTTGAGTAGGTTAAATGTTAACAGCATCTTTTACTTGTTCCATGCGACAATGACACCAAAGATAGATACCCATATTTATAACTGAGGTTGGAAGATGGAACGACTCTTTCAGACAAGGAAAAACCAAAAATGCTGTTACATCAACTCGAAGAAAATACGGTGAAAAAAACCCAAACTTTAATTAGTAGGAGGGGCCACTGACACCAGAAATTCTTCGCCATTTTCTCTCAAATCTTTCTAAGCGACATATGTTAATCAGTAAAAAGATTTGTCATTAATCAGAACTAATCCCACCGAAAACCCCATTAAAAAAGACGTGATTCCAATCCAATAACTTCGATCAACGACACCACCTGCTCTCATCTGCCCCTTGTTTCTTCGTCAACGGAAAGCTTCTTTTTTTCCCAAAGTCGTCGCTGAACTGTTAATTTCCAAGTGCTAGAAAGCCGAAGGACAGGAAATGAAGTGAGAAACAGCGTTGGTTTGGAAAGTAAAGGGGCTCTGTCAAAACTCAAAAGCAGTAAAAAAATGGAAGAACGGTGAAGGAAGACGGCGTCGTTTTGAAGAGAGTGATCGTCCCCTCCCCGCTAATGGAGCACGGAAAGGTAGAACTTTAAAAGGCGAGAAAAAGCTACGAAAGGGGAAAACGGACTCGGAATTCTCGCAAGTCAATCCATGCCCTGAAATCCGACGCTCTCTCTCTTTTCCTTTTCACGAGTTTCTCGATTCAAATACCGGGGATTTTTTTTTTTGATAAAGTCGGGCAACGCGGCAAACGGTGCCGTGCATGCGCTTGTGTGAGAGAGAGATGGCAATCGAAACTGAGCAAAAGACGCCGTCCGATGGCAAAGTTTGGGGGTTTTTTAAGCTGCCGTTTCGTCAAACCGGGAACAATACCAGCACAACGTCGTCTTCTTCCTCGGCTTCGAATATTCACGGTCAAGGTCAACCTCCTGTCGAAGGATCGAACCACCACGGCTCTGCCAACTCGGTTTCCTTCGTAGCAAAGTCACTTTTGCCGACTTGGCGTCGCCTCAAGCTTGATCCTGCTAAAAAGCTCTATTTTCCATGTAAGTAGTAGCAGATTTTAGATTTTCCCGCGTGTTTGGTTTAAGCTAAAGCAAAAACTTTGATGCTTATCTCTGGAAATTGACAGTAACAGTAAAGTCAAGTAGTTTACAAGGTAGAGATTGCTGAGAATGAAGATGGATGATTAAAGCAGAGTAAATTTTGTAGTTCTAGCTTTTTTGTTCCTTTGCTACTAATTAGTTGAAATAAATAAATCCTTCCTTTTTTAACTGTGAAGTGAAAATGAATAAGGAGGTAGAAGGGCTTGTTGACTTAATTCAGAAAGCTTTCTATTTGAGTTTTTTCGAAAGAATTTGCATCCAAATTTTCAAGATTGAGTTGAAAGCCATAATTATGTACTATCTAAAAACACTAATTTCAGATTACAATTATCTTGTTCTTGACTATATATATTGTCTTGTTTTTCCAAGATGAACCTGGCAAACAGGTGAGGAGCGCGGTCAGAAAAAAAACACTAGCAAGTCACATACAGCTTTCAAGGTACACCTTAAACCTCAGGAACATTTCATTTTCACTTTGTGTTTCTTCATCTTTCCTATTTTCTGTGTTTGGTATGTTATAATTTACAAGTTAGAGGTAGAACTGGAAGCGAGTATGTTATAGTTAAATGTAGGCTTGTAATGAATTTGGTTTTTTCTTGGTCTAGTTTCAAACAACAGCACCAAAGAGCTGTTTCATGCGGCCTCCGGGTGCTATTCTTGCCCCTGGCGAGAGTATCATAGCAACGGGTAATTGCTTCTTTGTACACTCTTATGCATACCCTTCACTTCTGGTTCATATTATGCAATGGCACTGATTTATGCTTTCACTATTCTTCATATCTTCTGAAACATTCTTATGAATTTCTCTTCCTGTTTTGAATGGCCTTGCTAGTCTTCAAGTTTGTGGAGCCTCCTGAGAACAATGAAAAACCAATGGATCAAAAGAGCAGGGTTAAGTTTAAAATCATGAGTCTCAAGGTGAAAGGTCAGATGGATTATGTACCTGAGCTGGTGCGTAGAACTAATCCCATAAAACTGTGTTGTTCTATGATTCGCACGATTGCCATTCTCTATCTTGACGTAAAGATTAAGACTTTTTAATTTGATCACAATTAGATGTTGGTGAGCTTATGATGAATATAAAGTAATATTCTGTTGATGCATATGATATTTTGTTAATGTGGTTAGTAAGTAGTTTAAGTTTCTCGCAAATTAGTAGCTTTATTGGGGTGACATTTTTACGTATACGCACTGCTATAGTTTGATTGGATTCTTGGATTTCCAAGGCTTTGTAATCTGAAGTATAAAATGTCACTGTGGAACAAGCTTCTATATCCAATATTCTTCTTTTCTGGATTTGTACCTGCTGCAACATAAAGAAACTACTGTGCTTTGGGGCCTGAAATATATATATATATATATTATATATATATTGCCTTTTTTGTCACCAAGATGTCCTGGTATTGCTGTAAATCAACTTTTGAAGGTGACATATGCCCAAATTTCATGCTTGATGGGATAAGAATCTCTTGTCCAAAGCTGATTTTTGGGCCCATTTTGATAGAGACATGCATGATTTTTCAATCATTTTTTGGGTTGTCTGGCTGCCTTTGTTTGATGCACAATTGGGTTTATTCTTTTACCACCTTCCCCGTATTGCTCCTCTACCTGTCTTAATTTTTTTTCTCTTTGAGGTTGGATATTTGTAACCGTATTGTGTAATTAATATATGGTGCCTGTTTTTTGCAGTTTGATGAGCAGAAGGAACAAGTGGCAATAGAGCAAATATTACGGGTTGTTTTCTTATATCCTGGGCGTCCTTGTCCTGTAAGTACTCTTAGCATCTTACTATTTATCCAGCTATATGTGCCTTTATTCATGCTTGCTTCTGCTTTTATACAGTTGCGTGTTAATACTTTCCACCTGCATGTTGCTTGAAATGTATACCAAGTTATCAATATTGTTGCGAGTAATACTCCCGACACAATGTAAAATTATAAACAAAAGAAGAACAAGAACATAACACATAATTAGTGTAAATATTTATGGGCTTGTGTCTCATGACTGTATGAAGGCTCTGGAGAAATTGAAGCGCCAATTAGCCGATGCTGATGCCGCACTTGAGGCACGCAAAAAGCCTTCAGAGGATGCAGGCCCAAAGATTATTGGGGAAGGACTTGTCATAGATGAATGGGTAAGTTTTCTTATAATCATCTGATGAAAATTATGCTTGCAGATGTTTTACTTGTATATTATGTATTACATATAACAATTTCTACTCTGCAGAAGGAGCGAAGGGAAAGATACCTTGCTCAACAGCAGGTTGAAGGAGTAGACTCAGCTTAAAGAGGCATTTGTTGTATGATTGAAATTTCATGTAACGTTAAGGGTGTTGTCTTGGAAGAATGGTCAGGAAACTCATCTTTTGTTGTATTAAAATGAGCTGAAATTTCTGTAATTGGAGACCTGAAACTCGGCTAGTTAGTAGTTACCATCTGCTTTGTAGATAATGTGATTTTGTGACTTCCCTAAGGGGATAAAACTCGTCTTCATGGTATGTAATACACTAAACGAATCTCAAAATGAATAGGAATGTTTCAATGCATATTCTGTTCGTTGACGATTTGCCATTCATGATGATTTTCTTATTTTGGGATAAATTCCAGCGGTTTCTTTTACTTTCTGTTATTGTCCGGTCGAGGGGCAGATTGAAAAGCTGTTGGCTTTCCATTGGCTTTAATCAGCAGGATTGCAAGTCACGCCAGGGATGGCCTCTCCATTCCTCCTGTTTCTTGCCCCATGTGGCATTGGTTGCTAAATCGCAATCAGGAAACTCTTGTTGTCGTTGTCCCTGTTAATGCCAACGACCCTGTCTAATCTTCCTTTTTCATTTGTAACATCTTTCCTGCTTATCCCAACGCTTAGTACCTGGTTTTACAATATCTGAAGGTTGCAGATAAGATGCGGACAGAGAGCCAACCTTCCTTGGTACCGTGTTCAATTAATTGTACTTAAGGTCCTCCAGCATATCTGTTCTGCTCAGGGATTGCCACTTTATGCCGGATGCAATACCAAAAAGGATGATAGAAATCAGGCTGAAGAGTCTCTTCAAAGAGTGATGCACTTGAATTGCAGGATAAGTGGGAGAAGATGGCGAAATCAACCAATTTCACAAATACTATTAATCCAAATAATCTTGTCCATGGCATATATAGATGGCGTGGAATCCTAAGTTATAGACGGTCACAACTCTTCTTTTATAACTTGACCAAGAAATTGTCACAAGCATTTCAAGTTTTTGGCCATTAGGAAAGCACTGGAAATTTGCAAGACTTCTCCTCTCTGCTGCTTCCTATTCTTATTCTTAGTAATTAGTACCGCTTTGTATTTGTCCAATCCGCCATGGAATGAGAATAGATCACAAAGAAAAGCCGGCCTCTTGTTTACCAATTAGGCAATTACCACTATGATATTAACGGCCTCTCGACTCTTTTGTATGTTACTAAGATGAGTTTTTGCTACAAATAGGAGTTTGATCCGGGAAGTTGCTCCACCGAAGAGCAGAACATGTTCACAAGCTGAAGGCAAGAAAAAATAAGAAAAGAAGAAACAAAAATGGCAAAATCCAACAACAAAATTGCCATGAGCACCAAGTTTGTCTTGATCTTTGCTCTTTTGGTCGTTGTCTCCATGGCTGAAAGCCGAGAAATTGGGAGTCAGTCTCAAACCATAAACTAAATTCTGAATAATTAGAACAAACTGTGAGTTTTCATTTGTGTTTGGGATTGGAAATTTAGATTTAACCAAATGTGCAGTTCTAGAGGGAAAGAAGAGCGCTCCAGCCTCCAAGCTGTAGCAAGGTGTACGGCGCAGCTAGTGGCGCGTGTGTACATATATATAACAGACAAATGAGATGGTTTCTAATTTTTTAAACACAAGTAAATTTTGGTCTTTGCTTATTTATATATATGCAAGTAAATCTAAACCTTTAAATTTTTTTTTATATATACAAGTAAATTTAAAACTTTACTATTTTATATATATATATATATATATATATATATATATATATATATCTGAGCCGTTTTCTCTAAACATTTAAATAAGGTTTGAATCTTGAAATCCCTACTATTAGAAATATTTTACCTTTTATCATTTTTGGCTAGAATAAAATTAATTTTAGATCATAAAATGGATAAAAATACCTTTGCTTACTCCAAAAAAATATATATCTGAGCTACTGATGTTTTACACATATTCACATCCGATGCTTTGTTTGTCTCACCTCTTAAACATATGTACTGATTGCATGTTGGGGTGAATAGGAACATGAGGAAACATGCTCTGTTGCATAAAGATGAGGGAAAGAAAACAGAAGATAAATGGACCAACGACAATTAAAACACAAAGGGATAGCATTAACATATGATACCCAAGTTCCTTTATCTCCAAAATATTGGAAGATCATGGAGAGGGACAAGTAACCCAAAACTTATCCACTTCTTTCTTTCAACCCTATCCAAACAAAAACATGTCTCTTGGAAAAGGGAGGCTTTGGGACTTGATAGAGAGAGGAGAGCAACTTGTCTTCGGCCTCCAATGTAATAAATGTGTAGTCATGAGATTCTCCTTTTGCCACAGTGCAAGGCCGTGATCAAATTGACAATTTGCCATACTTTTCTTCAAAAGCTTTTACCTTCCTATGTTTTAATATCCATGGCCAATTGGTACATTAATTTCGTTTCATTTCATTCACCGAAAGCGTATACAGGTCTTTCACTGTTACATGGTGGATAAGAAAAAGAAAAGAAAAGAAAATGCCACTCCAAAAGCATGTGTAGCTTTGTTGATTCTCCACCTTGGAATAAAGCTGTGGGAATCTGACGAAAGTTCTGTTTTATCCATTTGTCATATTGTTTATGATAAACCCTCCATTCATGTCCACTAGTGTTTCAGCCAGATGACCACTTTTTGATAAAAGCCTTTAGCATTAGCCAATGGGCTCCAATTATAATTGCCCAATTTACTTGATCAAAGAGAATAAAAGATATCAACTTGACAGAAATAGGTATATGAATCAAAGCTGTGTTTTATTCAAGATCCCTTGTTATCAACAATGGAAGAAGCATGAATGACTCAAGAATCCATAATTATCCATTAATGTGATGAAAATGGATCAAAATTCTGAGTTTGATTTTGCTCAGGGTAGATAAACTGATCTTTGAGTAAGATGCCTTAGTTTTGATTTCATCAGATAGTTTTTAGACTGGCTAACAGCATTGACTAACAGAATCAACCAAAATCATATGTGACAGTGAAAGAAATCTCCTCTTTTGCAAAGGACAAGATCATGAGAACTTGAACAGATCAACTATGTTTCCCTTTATACATAGTTTAAGTTTTCTGCTTTTTCATAACCTCACTAAGACAATTAAGTTTCCTCATTTACTTTTCTTGACATTGTTATCAAAGTTTATGTTTGTTTGATAAGTTCAGGAAAAAGAAATTAGTTTTACAATTATTCGATCACCTTTGTTACTTATGTTGCAAAGTGGGGAGCATATCATTCAGAATTCAGAACGGAAGAAATGAGGGATTCAAGAGAAAATTTTACTCCAACCAAATCATTTGTTGTGGAATTGGTATCAGTAAACTGTCCATGGATATTCCTGTTTTACAATTACGAAATTTCCAGGTTGAAATAAAGCATAAGACACTTGTACACTATAGTTTTTAATCAGAAACAAATTTATATAACCTTGATCCAAGATCATTGAAACCAATAGTATAACTACTGCCAAAAGCTAACTTTGAAAACAATGAATAGTAAATAATCCAAGGTGAGTTGCTAAGTTACACATTCTTTGCACCCTGGCCTCCCTTGCTCATCTCCATGCCTCCATTGGGGTAATCAAGGTCTTCGACGAATCGGGACCAGTACCAGTGTGACTTCCATACTTGGCTCATCTCTTCAATTGGGATACCCTTTGTCTCGGGCAAGAAGTAGTACACAAAGATGGACATTAGCACCACAAAGAAGGCGAAGAAAATGAAAAGACCGAATTTCAAGTGGCAAAGCATGGTTAAGAACACTTGAGCCACTGCGAATGTGAAAAGCATGTTGACAGACACATTGATACTTTGTGCAGCTGATCGGATTTCCAATGGGAAAATTTCACTTGGCACCAGCCATCCAAGGGGTCCCCAAGACCAGGCGAATCCGGCTACGTAAATGCAGATGAAAAGCACCACGACAATGGCATACCATTTGGGCAAGTCACCAGGGTTCCCATTAATTCCAAACTTAGCACCAATGCAAGCTGCCACAACAGCCTGAAAAGCAACAAACATAAAGTTTAGTACCAACACGTTTTAGCACAAATTTTTATCGGCAGTGATTCAATTCCATTGTGAAAAAACAAGTACCTGGCAGATCAACATTTGAACTCCCCCCTCTAGGAAAAGGAATCTCCTTCCCCACTTATCAACACCATAGATTGAAACCAATGTTGCAGCAACGTTAACAACACCAGTGATCACAGCAGACATGAGGGAGGCATCGTTTCCGAAACCAATTGTGTTAAACAACACAGGAGCATAAAACATAATCACATTAATGCCAGTTAGTTGTTGGAAAAAGGGAATAAATATGGCCATGGTTAGATGGGGCCTGTACTTCCTCTGCAATAAGTTCCTCCAAGGGTGCTCAACTAGCTTTGATGCATCACTGGCAGCAACAAGGTCCCTAAATTCCTCCTCAACATCATCAATCCCACGAATCTTCTTGAGTTTCTCCCTGGCTTCCTCAGTTTGACCACGCTCAATCATGGAGTTTGGTGTATCTGGGAGGACCAGAGATCCAACGGTGATGATAAGGGCAGGGACCATTGCACCACCCAAACTCAGGCGCCAGCCCCAGCCGCCTTTGATCTTGGCAAAGAAGTAATTCAGCACGTTGGCAATAAGGATTCCAACTGTAATTGATAACTGGAAGCCAATGTTCAATGCTCCTCTGTATCTGTAGGGCGCCATCTCGGACAGATAGAGTGGCACAGACTGTAATAATTATCAAAGAAAAAAAGGAATCAGTCAAAATCAAATTAAACTAAATTAATCAGCAAACTAAAAGTTTGGTATGGAAGTAATGCACAAAATGTCTCTCTCAGGGACCACATGGCTTTATCAAGTTGTCAATGTTTATTGGATTAAGAACGGTAACTTGGTTTCTTTTCAACGCATCGAAGTCACGCTTGTAGAAAAACAAGACATTTTAAAACGCCTGCTGCATAGACGAGTAAACTTCAACGGAAAAAATAGTGCAAAGAGATGTCACGCAAGGAAAATCAAGCCATGTCTGATCACAAAAAAACAGTAATAAATCATAAACACTGTTTTCAAGCTTCATAACTCTTTCAACCATTGTATGGAGATTCATTTATCACAGTTTTTCATTATTAAAACCGAAATGGTGAGTTACCCCCGACTTCTCAGATCTCAAGAAATGCAAGCTTGAAGAAGACAGGTTAGTACCGGGGTAGAAGAAAAAATCTAATGTGAAAACACCCATGTGAGGTTTTTTCAGTAAAAAAGAATACAAAAGCTCATATTTGGATCAGAAACAGGTTTGTAAAGATGTGTTTTCTTGTCTGATCTGTTACAACTCAGAACTATCGCAAAAACAGATCTGAAGAAAAAGGTTTAGGTTTCAAGGAAGATGAATACAAAGAGACACGTTACACGACAAAAAACCCGGCAAAACCTAAATAAAAAATAACCCAAAGCATAGAAATAATAAAACATGAACTTTTGTCACTCTTTTCAAGCAGCATAGTTTTGTTCTCTAAGAACAACTTGCAAAGAAACAAAACAAAACTCAGCCTGGAAAAGCTCCCATAAACATACCAATGTCAGGCTCCAAACAGGGAAGAGAAAACAATTCAAACACAAGATTGAGATCAACTGCCTGGAAGTAGATAATGGTTATTACCTGATTGGCAAATCCGATGCCGAAGCCAAGTAATATTCTACCAACAATCAGCATCCAAACAGCTTTGGCAAAGCCATTGATAAGAGCACCGGCAAAGAAAAGTAGACCACCGAAAAGCATGGACAACTTCCTTCCAAGCTTACGGGTGACGGTGGAGGCAACCAGGGAAGCCAAAAGAGCAGCCAAATACAGTGAAGATGTGAACATGGTCAGCGTTTGGCTATCATATTGGCAATACTGGTTCGTCGACTTATCGGCTTCCTTCTTCTCCCAAACTTTCCGGAAGAACTTCTGCAGAAATGGAGTCATAGTCGTCACTCCACCTGTCAAAAACCCAAGAAAACAACATTAATTTCCACGCGAAGCAGACAAAGAAAAGAAAACAGTTCTTGATATTTGAAAAAATACCAGAAATCCCAATATCATAACCGAAAATCAAACCCCCCATGGCTGCAACAATACATGTCACAGTGACGAATGGGGTAAGGTTCCCCGGGTACTCCTTGCCGCTACCCGGGCCAACTCCTCCTACAGCCGGCATTTTCAATCTTTCTTTACTTCGCTGGTAAAGAAACCAGGAAAGAAAAGGGAAATATAAAGATAGGAAGAGGCGATTAACACAAAGAAAGAATCACGAATTGCAAGACTAGAGTGTATAAGCCAAGGTCAAGAAGATAGAGGTTTCAAAACGGCATGGGAAGTGTTTATATAGAAAAAAAGAAGAAAGAGATTCACAATATTCTTAGAGCAAGTAGAACGGTCCAGCTGTCAAAAAATAATTAAAATAATACGAGTATCTTTATTTTTAATCAACAAAATTCATTTTATTAATTAATACGTAGGAAGTACTAGTGTGCATCATCTCGTATACATAGACGAAGACTTTATTTTCTAGCTGAAATTTTGTGATTTAAGTCTTGTTTAACATCCACCGTCCGTCGGCCCGATAAAACAACTTAAGAATCAAACTCCGTGGGGTCAGATCAGGTCACTCAATCTCACCAAAATTGAAACAAGACAACCCATTTTTCCATGCATTTAAATTTGGCCAAATTACATTAGTTTCTTGTAAGCCCAAACTAGTTCTCTAATCAGGATTAAATTTAGACAAAATAGAAGTGAAAAAAGGCAAACCAAAACTTAGGTCTTGAAAATTATTAATTTCTTTATCAAAAATTATAATTACAATTTGAAGATAAGAGTAAAAAATATTGTAAACATTGTAATTTAAACTTCAAATTTATCGGATATTACTCATAAAAAATTATATGAATTAATTAATTGATCTAAATTTTGAATTTAAAATTATTATTCAATACTATACATTGGCAATAAAATCAGACCACAATTAAGATAGTGTTGGAGAGAAGCAGTCGGTGAATGGCAGTTGGGAAAAGATGAAATTTAACACGTCACATATTGTTAAACCGAGTAGGCAATATTTGCGTCTCCAACTAATTAAAATTTTTTGCCTTGTCTGCTTTCGGATAACGTTGGATTTACTGTTCAATTGGGCTAAAGTCCCAATAAAGTAGAGAAAACGTGAGGTTAATGTCTCTTACAGTCAGCAAAGTTGTATATATCTTACTTAATCATATCCCAAGGAATTTAATTTTCTCGTATATGTAGGCTGTAATTAAGGACATTCTAAAACAAGTTGCCATATAGAAGAGGTGGCGATTTTGTAAATTTTGAGAATTAGGGGGGCCACTTTGGGAGGACAAGATTTTTTAGATGACGTTGTAGATTTGTTCAGTGTTCTGATAAAGGCGTGGCTGTCGGTTCCTGACATCCTGGATAATGTAAAGTCCTGGAAAGAGAGATGTTCTGAACTGAACTGGCTTTGCTTTTTTCTGACAACATGAATATAGCAAGGGTTATTTAACTAGAGCATGCTGATTATTGCATTTGGTTTTATTATTTTGAAAAATAATAAGATTTTACTTAAAATTGATTAAATATAGACACATGATTAGGATGTAAAGGTATGCAGAATATTCTATAATTAAAAATTTTAAAAAAAATCGAATTAATATCAACAAGTGAGCCCTTGAAATCATTTTAAAAAATTAAATATAAATAAATCTTAAAAATCCTTTTTTTTGGTTCATTAATTTTAAAAACATTTTTAAAATTTAAAAATACTTTAATTGTATTGTCAATAGTACATATTTTGTTTTTAAAATGAATTATAATTATACTCATTAATTATTAAAAAGATAACGCAAATATACATACGACAAAAAGTCAAAAACATTTGTTAACAATCTCTTAATTTAGTGGTTAAAGATAAATTGTAATGTATTATAATTTTTGGGTTCGAATCCAAACATTCTCATCCCTTGCTTTATGATTTAATTATTGAAAAACAAAATATAAAATCAGATTTTTACAATAAAACATATAAACATAAGTTGATCATTAATGCTCAAAAATTCTTTTTCGCCCTCCCTGAATAAAAAGAAATTGCCTCACGTTGCACTTGCTGCCTACCGTCATACTCCAAATTACTGCAGACTGCAACGTTATAAATTTTTTTTCTTGATCATTCTTATTGTATTATTAAGTGCAATGGCATCAAATATTCAAATTAAATGTATGAAAAATAGTGTTCAAGACAATAATTTAACGATAATCAAACTTAAAATTCTTAAAAATACATGAAGTACATTTATTGCATACCTTTGGACAAAAATCACAAGATTGAGTTGTTAATTTGACTGGTCCAAAAATATCATGACTTCAAAGTCTATTAAATTAAATGTACAGTCTATGATGGGGAATATTATGCTTGGGGTTTACCTAATTTCACCTTTAGATGCATTTGGGCACGATGACTCCACAGTCAAACCTGTTGAAAAACTTGTAGCAATGTAGCAGTTGGTCATTCTTAGAAATTTATTACTTGCATGAAAGGGATTCGGCTATAGATGCTGAGAGAAAAGGGCAAATCTAGCATAAATATGTAGATGCTCAAGTACTTCACCTGTTCTTTATTCTTTACTCTGCCAAGCACTCAAGCAATAGCTAAAGGAAAAAAAGGGAGAAAACAAGAAAGTTTAGCACTCAACAAGAGCATAAGAGAAAAAGAAGAAACCAGCAAAGTAGGAATATTGTGGATATGATGATTTTTGAATTATTCCTTCAATTGTTAGCTGTTGCAAAAGGATTCATCATCCATGTAGTAATGATTTAATTTGTAAGAACAAACAAATAATTGGAGAATGAATTGTTGATGATTTTTTTGAAATATGTAAATGTCGATATAGAGATATTGTCGGAATAGGATAATGTAAACTTTTCAAAGAACAAATAACGATTAAGAGAAGTTGAAGTTTGGTCGTTGAACTTAGTAAATTGGTGGTCGATAACATTATTGCCGTAGACATTTCAAAAACTTAACAATGTTAAATTTCATATTATGCAATGATGGATGTGGCCATTTACAATGAATGTGGAATTTTTACTTGTTTTTTACAGAAGTGAAAAAGAATAGAAGTTCCCATTGGAAAGAACCTAAAAGCAAAAAAGTTTAAAAAAGAAAAATTCGACCACAAAAAATTAAAGAGTAACAGAACAAACATACAAAAGAAAAAGTGAAAAGCAAGGCTTTCCTGTTTCAAATTCTCTTAAAATAAATCAAATTCCATATAAGTTGTTTTTCCACGTTAAAGTCTTTCACTTAATTTGAAATCAAATTTATTGTATGTCACGATCTTACAAATAACATATAAATAATTTAGGTTAAATTTCAAATTTTAAAATTTTCAATTTTCTCATTGTTGAATTTTCTTCGCAGATATATGCATGGGAGTTTTGGTTTTTAGCAATAATATGTCAAATGCATTGAAATCATGAAAAAAAAAACAAACCAAAGCAGACTACAGCCGACGTGACCCAAACATTGGATAGCCAAAACTGGCACCATTGCCACTCGTGGCATGCCCACTAGGTAACCCATGAACGTTGACTGACTTCTAAAGACTAATTTAGATGAGTGATTATTTTTAATTTAAGTAAAATTGAAAAAAATAAAATAATCATTGTGAGTATAAATTTTTTAATAAAATAATAAAAAATTAAAATCTAAAAATAATTTTTCACTTTTTTTTTTGGTGAAATTTTTTATCTTTTTGTGAAAAATTTCACCGCACAAATCAGGCCAAGCAAACCTCCATCCCTCAGGAAAAAAAAAACCGAAAACCTTGGGTGCAAAAATGAAAAATCTGCAAGGGTGACTGAAGTTCAAGTTATCATTGCGGCATTCAAACAAGGTTGGCTTGACCCAAATATAAAATAATTATAAAAAAAAAGGAGGAGAAATTGGTGAGTCAAGTCGTGCAAAATTGGGGGACCCTACTATTCCGCGAACCAGTGGAATTGTAGGTTCTTCTTAACAAGGCCTATTCGTTATCCAAAAGGTTTCCGCCCTAACCTTCGTTAACTTTCGGGGTTGTGTGGGTCCTTAACGAACCATGACTCTGTTCATTCGGGGTTGTGTGGGTTCTTTTATTTGTTTCTTTCTTACAATCTACAAATTTTTAGTACGTCATTTCCTTCGTTCAAAATAATTGTAAATCAAATTAGTTTGTAAGTTTTTGGTGTTCAGAATGAAATATTTAAATTTATTTTTTATTAAAAATATTATTAATTTTTGAGTCAAATATTTATGTATATTAATATTTATTTTGATTAATATTAGAGTTTGTATATGATGTATAAGGGCCTATTGATGAGGTGTCAACCTCTAATGCATTGACAGTGTATAGAAATTATACACTGTCAGTGCATCATATATAAATCCTTAATATTATTAAGAGTTTGTATATGATGCACTGACAAACTATACACTGTCAATACATCAAAGATTAACACCTCATCAATATGCCTTTATTGGCAAATTAAAAAAATTTATTTATATTTGCATATAAAGGTCTATTGATGAGATGTCAACTTCTAGTGTATTAACAGTGTATAGAAACTATACACTGTCAGTGTATTATATATAAATCCTATTATTAAAACCATGTTGAATTCAGAAAACACTGATTAATGATTGGATTTGCGGACTCAAGTCAAGAAATTTGATTTGTTCATAGTTACTTTAATCGATTTAATTCTCTTCCATTATAACGTTGTTGTCGAGCCCAATTGGTAAAATCAAACATTTGTTGTAAAAATAAAACGTTATGATTCTATGAAGCTAAAAAGGTTATAATTACTTGTGATTACGTCATTAAGCTCGCAATAAAATGATCGAAATAAAAGCAAAAGCAAAATAAATAAAAACAGCTTCACTAAACGAGTAAACCTATTAAATTCCAAAGTGCCCAAAATCAGGAATGAGCGGTGAACAAGCAATCTCTTTCTGTTGGGATAAAGATTACAAGAGTGGTGGTCATGGTAGAACGCTGCATTAGGGAATACCGATTTAGTAGGCACACAGCCCAAAAAAGGAAAGACTTGCCTTTTTGAGCTGCCCTTTCCGATTACGCCCAATGTTGCTAAGGCAATTTTCATTGCATGTATATCTTGTGTTTGTATTTTGTTAAATATTTACCTTGTATAAAATATAAAAAAATTAACATGTTATAATTTGTGTCATATACCAAGTATAAAATATTATTTTAATTTTTATTAAAATTTATATGTGATTTTTATTAAATCTTAACTCATGTTATTTTTTTTATCATTTTTATATTATATTAATATATCGTGTTTAAAATTATCAAATTTAAAATAGTTAAAGAAGTTGAAAAAATTGTCAAGCAGATGAGACATTGAACATGTATACTTATTATAGTGTAAACGATGGGGTATTTTTGTATCATATTGAGTATGAAACTAATTTTTTTTCGTATTTTGTGACTAACGTCGGTCTAAAAGGAATTTGACCAGCCGATTGAACATGTATACTTCAATGCAAAGCAAAGCAAAGCAAAGTGGTACAATGAGCCAATAATCTCTTTCCTCCCTTCATTACCTTAAAAGATTAGGATAAACAAGAAAGAGGAAGAAAATATTTTGATATGGAAAAAAGCGCGTTAATTGATGAGCGTTACATGGCCAGCAGTACCGGGATAAGGAAGACAGACGGAGCTGCATTAATACAAACGTGCAAATCCAAGTCAAACACAATGCACAAATTTAAAACTCCTAATGCCACATTTGAAGAAAGAAGGGCCAAGAAAAGTCAACGAAATAAAACATTCATGATATGGGCAACAGCACCAAAAAGGGCTCGAATTAAGGACTGATGGGAAAGGGGTTGGACGCAGGAGGCTGGGGAACAGACCCCACAGCCTTCCCCACTTTAAGTCTTTAAGTCTTGGCTTAGGCTTTATCTGGTAATGATGGAAAGCTATGGCTGAGCGATGAGAATTCTAAAACAATCATTCATTTTTGTTCATCAATTCAATCGATGATCCGAAAATAAGAAAGTTTTGAAAACGTTGGCTTTTGTAATAAGGAGCAACCAACGACCTCAAGCTATGCAAGTTGCTTAGCTTTTTCTCAATGTATCTTTCACATGATCTCACCTGTCAATTAATTCTAATATATATGTATTTATATATATTATAATTTCGACGACTTCAGGTGTTGATGGTTTTCTTGAATTTCAAATTCTATGGCCATGAAAATGATGATTTGATCAATTAAAATGGTGCTCCTTCAATGCCAGCCAAGACTAAATCACGTGAATTCTTGTAAAATTCGATAACAGTGAATTAATAGAATAATGTAATTTTTTCTTTCATTTTTTTTACATCATCGGAGTTTGAATTCTGATTATTAATAGTATAGCATTCTATCAATGACACAATTGTTTTGACATTTTTTGTGCCTGCTACTTTAGATTGAGAAATCGGCCTTTTGAAATAAGAAATTTTCACCTTAAAAAAAGAAAGACAAAATTGTTGATTAAAATGCCCCCAATTGACTTCTTAAAAATATCAAATCAAATTTCCTTCCATTAAATTTTTGTAGATATTTGGAAATTAAGTTAGTATTACATATTAAATCACATTCTGCAGATGACAAACAGACAATTCGGTTTGCGCCGCATCTTATTCGTCCAGCATGAGAATGCCTCATTTGTTAATTTCTTATTATAATTATTATATTAATTATCTTTGTCAATGCTTCTATTATTGAGATTAATTTATTGGTTTTTTTGTGCTAATCCACCTGTTTTTTTGGTAAAACTCTTACTTAATATTCAATTTTATGTTTAATCATCCATTTAAATATGCTTTTCCTCTCCTTGTCAAGGAAAGCAACTTTGATAACGATATATTATAAAAAAAAAAAATGGTTGGCTACTTTTCTTGTTTTCTGGGAAAACAAACAGCAGATGAGTTATTGTTTTCTCAAGCTAATCGGTTTTCTGCGTATCAAGATAGACATAATTCGTTGGTTAACAAAAGCTTTTGGTAGCAAGGATGATAACAAACACAAAAACACACCCTCTAACTTTTTATTCTGGACAATTCAAATCTTTATTTGTTGTTGTTTCCATATTTGCCGAAAGGATTGGACTCAGATAACAAACTCACATGCACTGTGTTCCATCTTTGATGTAAACTAAATTCGGCAATTGTAGATATGATACATTGATATGATACGAAAACGACATGAAAATGATACAATTTAAAATTTAAGTAAAAATTATATTTCTATATTTGAAAAGAATTGATAGATGATACAGTGACATGAATCATGACACGATAATTTTCATATTGTACAGTTGTATTCTACGTTTGATCATGAATGTTAACAGCACATGGACAATCAATACGCCCCTAAATGATCAACTTGTTGTTTTCTATCCGTTTTCAACTGCAAGTTATTCTCTTTGCCTAGCGAATCAACAAGTTGTAAAGAATCGATGAAAGTAGGAAGTTAGCACAACTGCAAGACAGACAGAACTCCATTCTGGAAATTTGCTGCTTTGGCAACTTAATTTGAAAGAAAAAGAAAAAGAAAAGACAGCTAGAACATTATTACCTTCCCCCGATGATGCTGAGAACTGCTGGCATTGGGGCATGGCGCTGCAGAAAATGGCCCGTAGATATCATGTTTGGACTCGGTTTCTAGTCTGTACAAAGGATTCTCGAGCTCAAACACAGACCACATATGGCCCAAACTACACATTGATCTTCTGTTAGGCTGGCCCAACAGGCACCGCCGAGTAATCAGAGCTTATCTGGTGTTAAACTGTGTGGCCAGTAAATGGGAAAGGCGTGAGTGGGTGAGTTATGCTAGCAGCAAGCAACTTGTGGTGCACCGCACCAGAAATGATTCTTGCGCTCTTCGCTCATCCACCGCAATGCTAATAAATACTTACCCGCTCCCTGACCTCGTTGCAGCAGAAAAGAGAAGATGGGATTGTAAATGATAAGTTTGGAAGAAGCTGAACCATAAAATCACGTGATATTACTGTTGTAGTGTTCTACATTTATGTTTCAGTTACTTCCATTGCTCACTTATCCACAGCTACCATAGCTTCTTGATCAATACAGAAAAACGGCACAGATGCATTTAAAAGTCGTATTTGCAGGGATTAAAGGCATATTAGTAGAAGTTTTGGAGTTTTATCTCTTAATGACTTCAAACTAAACTTGGCGAATCTGTACTGATATGAAAATGCTAAGTATTCAGCTCCTTGTCAACCTGCCTGCAGTGAGAGAATTGCGAGGACTCAAGTTTTGTTCATGGAATGAATTTCCTATTTAAGAAAAGATAAGCCAGAAGACTATCTCCACTGGTTAACATTTGATGAGGTTCTCAATTTTTCATTTGTTCCTATCGCTGACAATCACAAGTCAACTTTTGTTTCTAATCTTTTTGATAAAGAATCTCGACTTCGTTCTTTCTTGCTATTCTTTTGCAAGATTTACTTCTGCTTGCAGGCAGGACCACTGTGGCATTATCTCTTTTTTTTATATAAAAAAATTTACCAACAATTTGTTGGTTTGTTCTGCTTTGCTAACAAGGCTGATTTCCCTTTAAAATGAAAGCATCATTCCCCAAGATGAACAACGGCAGCTGGCATTGGATTCTGGTAGAAATCATTGCTCTTTGATTCATTCAAAAGGTTCTCAAAGCCATTGAGATCATCTTTCAGAACCACAAAAAGAAAGAACGCATTTGGTCTGAGTGGAACATTTGGGGCTCAAGTTCCAGTTCTGGTTCATCACTCCCAACGCAGTCTGTCAAAGATCAAGACAGACTTCTCATGTCCACAAGCCAAACCAGCCCAGTTGGCTATTAATTAGCATTAAATTTGTGTACTCTACAAATCGTTGGGTCCCCAACGTTGGGGCATGAAACCTCTTTCAGTCCAGCTGATAATCGACCTAAGCAAATGGAATCACAATTCTGAATTGTCATGCCTAAAATCTTGTCTTAACTCTCTAGCTAATAAGAAAGTGATGTGTGGCTATCTAATCATTTGCAAAAAAAATCTAGTAATTATTTAGCCTTAGATCAGAATATTAAACTGTTATTAAGAACAAGAAAACTATGACATTGCAGGCAAACAGACAAGCAAATAGAGAAGGAACTTTCATCTATCACTATCCTCTCTATCCCATAATAGCAGATGATAAAAGCTTGATTGCCACTGTTTCACATGCCTTTCCCATGTGCAAACATGCTTCCAAATAATCTAATATTATTTTATCAACATAACCATTTCTACAGCAAATTAACTGAAATAAATGCAATTACATCCTTCTATTATAGTACTATGTTTCCTTTTAATACATGAACTATAATTCCAACAAACAGGAATGCCAGAGCATCTTTACAGGAATCTGTATGGACAGCTTTTATTAGATTGCTACTGATTACAAGTTAAACAAAAGGCTGTTCAAAAGCAGTTTCTGCAAACGAGAAAGATTGAGGACACAATTACAGTTTAAGATTTGTAAAACAAGTTAATGAGATTTAACTAAAACACTTATGTAGATATACAGTAAAATCAAAAGGGAGAAAAGAAAAGAGAAGTTACATTCAAGAATGCCAGAATGCACTCAGCCTAATACGAAATCTATTCGAAGACAACTTCCTGACAAGTCTTTTGGCATCAGGTACTTCAGCTTCAGCAAGTTTCTCTATATTCTTTACATACCCAGAACTGGCAATTTTTCTTCTTCCACTTTTGCAACTTGTCAATGACATTAATATAGAGAGCAATAGCCTTTTGTTACCTGAAATGCCCTCCTCTTGATCAAGCAATTGGAGAAGAAGGCCTATGTTTCTATCATCTTGAACAAATCTTTTTTGATTTTTCGGAACTGAGACCAAGCTAGAGAGTGCCTGGATTGCCATTTCACGCACTTCATATGACTTTGCATCAAGCAATTTGACAATCTCAGGCATGAAACCAGCATCCCCCATTGCCTTTTTAGCCTCTTCTGATGTGCCACAAAGCCTAAATGTCACCTTCACTGCCAATTCTTGAACCGAAACTTCACCATTGCATAGGAAGAAGAATAGTTTATCAATAAACCCATAATTCATCAACGTATTTATGAAGTTCTGTGAAGAAAAACATAAATTCTCGATTGCTCTTAATGCTACTTCTCTTGTTTTTG
Organism: Heritiera littoralis; assembly: GCA_031772115.1. Lineage (NCBI taxonomy): Eukaryota > Viridiplantae > Streptophyta > Magnoliopsida > Malvales > Malvaceae > Heritiera > Heritiera littoralis. The sequence continues at coordinate 5,009 of JAPDPK010000099.1, read as the reverse complement.
AAGAGGTCGATGATTGAGGATCCAAAACGTGTACTAATGCATGGATTCCTCCTTCTCTGACCATTATTTGACGAACTGGTTCATCCCCAGAAGCTATATTTTGAAGGAATTCTATTGAATTTATCTGCACAATCTCTTCTCTTGATCTTGCAAGCTTCATGAACGTTACAATTGCACCTTCCTCAACCATGAACCTCTTAATCTCTTCAACACCAACAAGATTTCTCAACACCCCACAAGCAAGACCAATTAATTCCCCTGCAGAAGCACCGCTTGAACAAATTTTCAACAGAGCAGTTACTCCACCATGAGCTGAAACTGACCATGCATTGTCTGAATTAACCGTCAATTTCTGAAGACACCTAGCAGCTCCTTCTTTACCTAAATCACTGCCACTTTCCAAAACCCGAATCAAAGGCCCAACAATCCCCGCTCCAACCAAAACACCCTTGTACAGATCAAACCCAGATATTAAAGATACAATTTTTGAAGCCTCTTCTTGAATTTCCATCTCTCTTGAATCAAGAAAGCTTACTAACACATTCACAATGTCACCAACTTCCACTAAAAGTTTAACATACCTCTCATCTTCAGCCACAACTTCATAAAAATTAACCAAGGCTTGTTTTTTCATTTCGATATCACCAATCTTCATTCTTGTCAACAAATCTCTTATGTAAAACCTCATGTCATCTTTGCAAGCACCAAGACCGGGCCTTGAAACCACAATGGCAAAACCATGACTCAGAATCCCAGCAGTGTAAATCCCAGAAAGGTTCTTTACATGGCGGTCAAATTTTGCAACAATCACATCGAGGTCACTTTGCATCAAGAGCTTGCCACTGTAAGAAAGGTCCACACATCTTCTTGCAAGATCATAAGACTCATTTACGGTGACCAAAATGGAAGGAATCGAGTCAGAAAGTAGTGCTGTGTTTTCCGTTGAATCACAGTTTTCAACGGCCATTAAGCCAGAACTTAACTCTTCTAGCTTCTTTCGAATAAGTTGCCATTTAACAGTGAAAACTTTGATAGAATGAGAAAGAGAAATCAAAGAAGATATAACCTCAATGGCCTGCCTGAGACTTGATTTCATTGCTGTGAGAGATTGTGCAGAGTCTTGGTGTTGCTGTTGCTTTGGTTTCTCTTCTTCTCCCATTTTGCTCTTTCTCACTAATCATGAACCAAGCCCATTTTTTTCCTTTCTAAAAATTTTTGCTTTTAAAAAGGAATCTAAGCAGAGGAATGATCTTACCAAAAGATGAGAGAGAGAAAGAAGGGCACTGACTGCATATCTATAGCCATCTTTTTTTTAGCTGAAACTGAATTGGGTGTTAATGTTCATTTACAGGGCTGACCTTTTGGGGGTTTGTGTAACAGTAACAAGTCAACAGATGAAGGTAAGGGCATTATGGTTAAAAGGGTATCCGAACCTGAAGCTGAGGCTGTTGAAATTGGAAACATATTTGAAGGACAGAGAAAGGAAGATGGGTTTAAAGGAAAAATGTGTCTGATGAAGAACACTAGCTGCTTGAAGGGTTCTGACTCTACTGATGATTCTACATGAATGGATTTACATTGGGTAGCTCTGGCTTGTAGCTATTAAAAATAAATATCCAGTAAAATCTAGAAGCAGCTATGGCAAGGGTAGCATATACTAGTGGAAAGATGAATTTATTATGGTTTAGACCCTTATTTTGAACAAATTCCACAATCATCCAGCAGCCATACATCATATTGTGCATTAATTAGTACTCAATATGAATTTCTGTGGGATTGGAACTTTGATTTAGTTAACCGTTACTTTCACCACACCTCACCAACATCATTCTTCCTGTACTCGAATCTCATCTCATAAGTTTAAATGATGTTGGATGAGAGGCTTCAGCTTAGATGTTTAGCAAACTCTGACCGACTCCAATAGAACTTTAATTCCACAAAAAATATATATTTGTCTCCAAAAGATAAGGTAATTAGTCTTTGGTATAAATGAGATTTAAGAAAAGGGATGTTATTTTCATACTCAAGATGATTAAGACTATTAATTCAAGAACAAGGGTACTATTTATTATAAACATTGCGTTTAATTCAAGAGATTTGGGGATTGTTTTAAAAGGTTTGGCAACATTGTCAACTTTGCTTAATTCCTTAAACTTTGGTAAGGAGGGAACCAATTAGAACCAATAAAGTATGAACTAAAGTAAGAGTTAAGATGATTTTTTTCCCTTAGCTGGTTTGTGAAAAGCTATTCTAATTTGCAGCCATAAGAAATGTTAAAGAATGCAACTTTGACATATATAAAGAATCATGACATGCTTCAGACTTCCAGCTATTGAAAAAGAAAAAGTTTTGATATTGCGTTAGGTACTTCAAGAGACTCGAAATGTTAATATATTTCTCGAGCACATAAAGTACTTTTATCAAACCTTTCTTTATTAATTTCTTTGACAAGTAAATGAATAATTCTTGATTAGGAATCACTTGAATTAGAACCCACTAATTTGCCAATTAAGATACAAGGAAGAACCAAAATAAAGACAAAGCTGCAAAATTAAGGGTTTGAGAGAAAAACAAAGCCCTTTGGACCACCCAATTCATGAGAAAAACTCCTTTCCATTTGATGCAAAGAATTAAAAAGAAAAAAGAAAGTAGCTTTCAAATTTCTTGGCATGGAGAAAAAAATGGAAAAGCCCCCACCACTTAAAAACCATGTGAGGCACTTTGTTGGATGCCTTGAGCTAGCAGTCACCTTTCCAACAGGAAATGGAGAAGAACCTAATGCATGATATTGGAATAAAGAAAGTTGCTCTCTTTTTCAAACCTTTCTTTTTTGCTTGGTGAGTTTTGGACTTTAAATTATGAGAGACGCTGCAGAAAAATCCAAAAGCTGTGTTTGTTGTCAAAGCTAAAAGTGAACATAAAGGGAATTGACCATTATTCATTAAAATTAATTAAGTGGTTTTAAAGGATAAGATGAAGAGGAATTTGTGGTATCTGTGCTTCTAAAGAAATGAGGAGGCAAAAGTATCATAAACAATGGAAAAACCCTTGGAAGAAGACAATTGATATGTTAAAAAAAATGAATGTCCCATGAATCACGATATGATTAGGTTTCGTATTATGACATGATTCCATGCCATGACTGTCGTATTAAGAGACAAAATGCCCCCATCATTCTGCGAGTCACGGATCATTATTTTATGTAATGTTGTCACAAGAACTGAGGTCTTATTAATTAAATTTAACTTTGAAGGTTCTAGTTTAACAAGTAGGGAAAAAGTCGTCGGCGACTGCACTGCTGGGGGTTCTATTTCTCTATTCAGCCACATGGCGCTGGCAGGCAGAACAAACTCTCCATCACAACCTGAATGCTGCATTCAATTGGGATTGAGGAAAAAATTCGATACAATCGAAAAATCAACTCGGGCTTTGGATCAGTTTAGTTTGAATTTTTTATTTAAATCAAATATAGATCACAAAATAAAGAACTTGTTTAGATTGGATCGGGTCATCATCCCTACATTCAACAGTCATCCTTAAACAGCATAATTGGACATGCACAGCACATGGCCTCAATCCATCTCTTGGGACCGCATGTTTCTCAAATCCGTCCAGTACTCACATATTCACCAGCCTTGCACCAATGGGTGGGGGCTTTTTCTTTTCTTTACTCATAATTATCATACAAGATCCAATGAGCAATGCAATTACCATAGAGTATCTTCTTCTTTTCTTACATCTTAGTTTCAAACTACTTTTCAAAGGCTTTCCCTGCTTTGTCATCAGATTGTGGGATATATATGAAATGTAATCATGGGCATTTTTGTTCATTAGTTTCTCGTGAGTTGGTTGTTTAAAGTACGCTTTTTTCATTCCGTTGTTGGATATAGGGATGTTGTAGAGCTACACCTACGCTGCTAAAAGCCTTAAAACCCGATACTGTTTTTGTTATTTAATTCCATAGGTGTTAGGTACAAAACATTGTGTGCAAAGGCAAGAAAGTGATGATCTAGGAAACCTTTGAGTAGGACAGAAGGGAAATTCTAAACAGATGCACAATTACAGAATACCTTGCCTTCAAAGAGAAAGGTACAGATAACAAATATTTCATGTTCATCAACTCAAAAAAAAGAAACAAAATCAATCCAATAATGAACTAAAATAGGGTAAAAAAACAGAACATTGGAGAAATTTGATTGATGGAGTCATTTGGATCTAGTTGGATATATTCATCACAATAATTTCAACTATTGAATGAATACAGATGGCTTTAAACTAATCCTTGAGAATAGGACTGCACTTGTAGAGAAATTCATCACCTATTCAAGCTTGCTGAGTAGTGCTGCTTACATGTTAATGACATAAGATAAAACTGCTATTCACTCCTTAATCTAATTTTAAGTAAGCAGATTTGCGAATCTATTAGTAATGACCGCGATGTGATTCGCTAATAAGGGAGGCTTACTATTCGACCAAACATAATAAAGACTGCTACTGTTTGTGGAGCCACTGCTGCAAATTAGCTAATTGGTTTGGCTTTCAAGTAGCTATCTGAGCATATGGCCAAGAGATCATGAATTGTGACCAGTCAATGGAAATGGAACATCAGAACATGAGCTTAATGCCAGAAATCATGGCGACAAAGCCCTTCCAACCATCCCAATTTACTGTTACCATGCTTGTTGCACCGATCCTGTCATGCAAAACATGACTACTTTTGCTTCTTTCTGTTTGTGATTAATATAATTGCTGCAATGTTCATGGAATAGCTTAGTTTTTGTGACTTCCAGGGCAAGAAAACGATGAGAAAATCAAAATATAATGCATGGGGCCTCCAAATATAGATCCAATAGCTATGAATGCTTAATTTTGAAAGAGATAGCTTACCAGAAAGTTGCCTAAACTAAGTTTCTGTCATCGTGTTATTGGATTGAACCACAAGACTGTTTGCCATGACAAGCTCAAAATCTAGCAGACAAAAACTAAACAGACCATTCATATCACACCAT